>JAINUW010000153.1:0-600000 GCA_020205615.1 Panax quinquefolius
CTTCATTTGTTGTCAATTTACTAGGAATAATTGCATTAGAGAAAATATATACTTGTGTTCTGTCCGGTATTATTTCCGGATTTAGCTTATTTTTTCTGTAAGATACTTTTGGATTCTTATTTCATTTGCATATTATTACTCTGTTATTAGAGTTATTTTTTATTTTTTTGTTGTAGCTGTGCATAAATACTGAAACAGTTTTCTGGTGTTTTAAATTTTTAGGTGATCAACGAAATAAACAGCCGTGACATTGAGAAGATAAATATTTTCCATGGCATGTTCAGTAACTGGATATTCATTGGTGTCATGGTAGGTAAAGTAGAGTTGGGACAAAATTTTGAATGGATAGTTTGGTATTATTGGAATGTAAATGTATTGTATGGTATTAATATTTTTTGTAATTGGTATATTTTGAATTTGTGATGTATGGATAGTAATATTATTTGTAATTGGTAATATGTGTACCACCACTTTTTTTTTTTCTTTTTTTTTTAATCTACAACATTTTAAAAACGTTGTGTAAATATGCCTAAATCGTTGTCTGATATACATAACATTTTTATCCAAAAAACGTTGTGGATTCATACCTTTTACAACGTTTTTAAGCATCTGCTAATTTTTGAAAAATAAATCTACAACGTTTTTTTCTAAAAAAACGTTGTGTATTGCGCTTAACTACAACGTTTTAAAAACATTATGTAAGGGTGTCAAATAGATGACACCCTTAACCACGGCGTTTTTCTGACAGAAACCACAACGTTTTTTTCGCGTTGTCTATTTACTGTTTTGTAGTAGTGCGTATGAGGCCTTGTGCCACAATGTGAACACTTCGGTGTTTCTATGAGATGAACTATTTTGTGATTTAACTGTTCAATAAGAGAATGCTCTGTTCATACATGATCCGTTATTGTTAATGTGACGCCCCTAAAATAGGTCCAATCCACCCAACCTATTCTCGAATCCAATCGAATCGTGATGTAAACAACTACAACTTTATTATTACAATTGTCGATAAAATAAATGACAACACATATCATGAGAGTTTAAATACAAATATTTACTTTTAGATAATATCAACACTCAAATGAAGTTCTTATTACAATTATTGATACACTATTTTACAAAATAGTGAGGACTACTAAAACAACTATCTTGAACCATCACTCCACACCTCGAGTAGTTCCTGCTATAATCTCGCCTCCTGAGAAGAAAAATGGAACAAAAAAGAAAAGGGTGAGCTCAACTAGCCCAGTAAAGAATATTATGACTAAGATAATGTACAACAAATTATCCTTTGTCTTCAACAGGGAAAAATCTGATATAATACAATAGATAACAAGTTTTAGATCAACAACCGCAGCGGAAACAATAATTCATTAGAAGAGTTAAGTAGAGAATGAAATCTACTATCATCTATGAATTTAAAAGTCCATCATCGATATTTTATGCCTGTAACATCAATCAATATACATCTTGAATCAAATATTCATCTTTGCACTACGGACCATAGATATTCATCAGTTAGTCATGTTCATCTCAACACTTGTTCATCTTTGCACTATGGGCCAAAAATATTCATCAAGAAATCATTCATCTTTGCACTACAAGCCAAAGATATTCAGTAATATCATCATTTAGGACTGAGGATGATGAAAAATATATTTTAAAGAAAACGAATCCAGTGAGACAAAAGAACAAATATTAAGGATTTGTATTTTAGACAATCCAAGTTCAAAAATACTCCATAATAAACTATTGTGGAGCAGAATTCAAAAATGAAGATCAAAACATAGATCCAATCAAAGATAAGAACCATAACAGACAATCTTGGACACAGAAAAGAAAATTTTATTTTTCTGTGAATAATGTCGTATTTGTGAATAGTGCCGTATACGTGAATAGTAACTCTGAGAGTAAAAGGTAGAAATTCTAGAAGAAAAATAATCATGCTTTGTGAATAGTAACTCGTGAATAGTAACCCCGACATGAAAAGATAAGAATTTCACAAGAAAAATCTTACCAATATTAAAAGATAATGATATTGAAAGAAATAATATCATTTATAAAAAAAATAACATCCCTTACCTCAAAAAACAAAAGATTACATTTGGAATACTTGATATAGTCTTTGAAGGAACTTGCAGTATATAGCAACACTCAAGATATTAAAATACTCACAAGAATACGCTCGATAATATAGAGAGAGAAAACTTCAGTTTCTGGTGTGATTTTTAATTCTAACCTAAGCACCCTATTTATAGGAAATTTCTTAGAACACCAAAGTAGAAAATTTAATAAAATAATATATTTATAATCAAATTTTCTTTAGCCTACCACATCAAAAACACATTTACCACACAAAAAAAATGAAAAACATGTTTAAAACAATTTTTGTAACAAAATCAATTCAGACTCAATATTCCGGAACTTTAGTAATTCATAATAAATAGCCCCTTTATCAGAAAAATTCAAATCTTGTGTCCATTCCATAGGAAATTTAATTCTCTATAACTTTGCGGAAGAAAGTTTTTCCAAATTCCAAACGAAAAATGACCAAAATCCACATACGGGTGATTTTACATGCTATAATCAATATTCAGTCAAAAATAGGGTCCACCAACACACAAAACATGTGTTAAACATTTTTTGTAAAAAAATACTCCTCATTTATTCATATATCCCACATTCATTGTAAAAATATCACCATTATTATATTATTATAATATAATAATATATTTAAATAAATTATTTTATCAGAAAAGATAAAATATCAATTTTTAAAAATTGTCACATTAAAATTTTTTTCCATCTATATCCACATAAAATGAATATTTTCCTTATCATATAAATCAATAATTAATTATTCACAAATAATATTACAGAATCACAATACTGACAACCAGGCCATTCCCAAGAAAGAGGGGGCTTTCCAATAAGGATTTCTCCTTGCTGGCGCACAATTAGGTGACTAAACCTCTCTTTAGACAAAAATTTCTAGACATTGCCAATAATGCTATCTAATAATATTATTCAACTAATATGAATTATTAATCTGATAATGAAAAATACTGTGTAGTGACAATTATTGAAACAATAATAATATAAAATATCAACGTAACACTTATTGAATAAATAGAATAAAATATTAAACAGTAATTACTATAATAATTATTGAGTAGTGTCTTCTAACGTAAGAATCAATAATTGGTGCAATATAGTGTGCTACTGTGTTTTAACCACCGAGTATTCCAACAGTATTAACGGTAACAACTATGCCGTTATTTATAAACAACTTATACTTGTCGTTTTCTTCATCCAATCGCTTTCCGTTATAGGGCCCATACAAGGCTGCGCCATCGTACGAATATTCCCCGACAGCAAGAATATTCCACGACCAAACGAATATTCCCCGACAACAATGAATATTTTATAACCACTTGCTTATTTGAAAATATTTGCGTATTTTACCCATAACTAACCACATTAATCAAATCAACCCTTACTATTTCAAAATAATAAATAGAGGAAATTCCATTTTATTAAAAAAAAAAAATTGGGGTCTTACAACCTCCCCTTCTTATGAAATTTCGTCCTCGAAATTGACGTACGTACCTGGTCTTTCAAAAAGGTGAGGATACCTCGCTTTCATTTCTGATTTCAACTCCCAGGTCATTTAATAGAATGGTTTCTCCACAAAACCTTAACTTATGACCTTTGTGCGTAGGACATGCTCATTCTTATCCAAGATCTTGATTGGTACTTCCTCGTACGTTAAATCTTCAGTTATCTCATCTGGTTCTAACTCAATAATGTGGTTCGGGTCATCCACATATTTACGTAACATCGATACGTGAAAAACGTTATGAACACACGACATACTTGGCGGTAAAACGAGTCTATAGGCCACAGTTCCTACTCTATCGAGGATTTCAAATGAACCAATAAATCGAAGGTTTGGGCTTTCCTCACAACGCCGATTCTCGCTTTTGGAATAACAACTTCTTGCATCTTCTTCTTCATATTCATCAGCTTTAGGTCTATAGCTTGAACATCTTTAACTTTATCGATTAAGGTCGATTCTACTCGTATATCATCATATGGGTTCCTAGAGTCTTTAACTCTATCTCTATCAGTTGTAAGTTATACGAAATGGGTCTTTGACAATATCGCACTCGTACTTGTATACGATCTTCTACTCAACACGTCATCTACCATGTTCGCTTTTCCAGGATGGTATGGTCAGAACATGTGCCGAAATGAGTCTCCTCTTGAGTTCTTCAAAGCTCTTCCCACATTCCTTGCTCCATTCAAATTTTGTACCTCTACGAGCCAGCTGAGTTAATGGAGTAGCGATTCGAGAAAATCTTTTCACGAATCTCCGATAATAACCAACTAAGCCTAGAAAGCTATGTATTTTGATTACTGACTTAGGTTGCTCTCAACTGTGACTCATATCCCAATCTTGGATAGCATGTCACAATGACACCTATCAGTTTACTACCGCACGAATATGACATCCCCAACAGAGAGTCTGGCTTCGGTGCATTCCAAAAAGGAAGTCGTCAGATAGAGGCTCGGGTATCACATTCTATAGTTGGATTTTTTAACTCCTGAAGTTCAGTAGGAGCTATTCGATATGAGATTTTAGAAATGGGTTTTGTACCGGGTTCAAAGTCAATACAAAATTCAATATCATGATCTGGGAGTAAGCCAAGAAATTCTTCAGGAAATACGTTAGGAAATTTACTAACAACAGAAATATTATTCAAATCTGACGTATTTTTGTTCAAGTCCATATCATGGGCTAAGAAAACTTGACATCCGTTTTTCAATAAACGAATGGCTTTATGGCTTGATATGAAAGAGTTTGACTTCAATGGTTTGGTTGCTTGAATTCGAATAATAGGTTGCTTAGGTATATGAAAACTAATAACCTTACAAAAGCAATCAATTTTGGCATGATGAGTAGTTAACCAATCAATCCCTAAAATCACATCGAAAGCAAGTATCTTTAAAGAGATATGATCAACAGGTAATGTGATGGTGCCAACTTGGATCAAACAAGATTTATAAACAGTGGATGTAACGAAAGTTTCTCTTAACGCAGTCTCCATAAATAAGTCAAAATCTAATTTCTCCGGAGTCAAGTTTAAACGTTGAGCACAAGCAGGAGAGATAAAAGAATGGGTAGAACCGGTATCTAATAAGGTATAGATTTCGCAAGAATTTATAATTAACTAACCCGTGCTAACTTCATTCGGTTTACTCGCTTTTTGGCCAGTCACGACAAACGCTCTTCCAGGAACCGCTGACTTTGTTTTGTCCATATCCGTCTTTGGTGTCACCGTCCCAGCTGGACTTGATTTCTCTACAGGACAAAATCTAGCTATATGACCGTCTTTTCAACAACTAAAACATACCTTGGAAGGATGTGAACAGTTTGGACTTATATGTCCCTCCTCTCCGCATTTGTAGCATCTAATTGGCGGTCGTTCTCCTCCCCTAGAATTTGTTGCTGGTGCTGGTATTGCTGCCGACGTCTTCCCGTCATCGTTAAATCTTATCTTCTTGAAATTTCCACTTGAATTATTTCTTCTATTATCTTGGCCATGATTACTATCGAAGTGGTTACCATTTCTGGCATGATAATTTTCTCTACGATGGTTATCATTGTTCTGATGACCGTTGCCACCGGTACGATTATCATCAAGTTGTTGGTCGTTATTCTTCTGTTGAGCTGACTCATTATCGCGCTCCAATAACTGAGCCCTATTCACAACATCAGAATATAGAGAAAATTTATGAGAAATGAGATATTGACGTATGTTGGGTTTCAAACCTCTCAGAAACATCCGCGTCATACGTTCCTCATTCTCCACCAAATGAGGTACAAATCTGGATAACTCCACGAACTTCGCCTCGTACTGGGACACCGTCATGTTGTTTTGTTTTAGTCTAATAAACTCTACCTCCTTCATATGATGAATACTTTCAGGAAAGTACTTGTCATTGAATAGTTTCTGAAACATTTCCTAAGACATGTTGAGTGCAGCTAGATGGGTACACTTCACAGATTCCCACCAGTAATCTGCCTCGTTACGGAACATAAAGGTGGCAAATGGAACCTTCTGTTCCTCCATGCATCCCAAGATATCAAATATCTTGGTAATTTGCTTGACCCACATCTCTTCCTTAATCGGATCTGGCTTTCCCCAAAATTCTGGTGGTCCCAACTCTTTGAACTGCTTGGCTGTGACAAACCGCATGTTGCTATCATTTCCACCCGTATTTTGTACACGAGTCTCCCTCATCTGATTTTGCATGAACTGCAAAAAGCTTCTAAACATCCCATCGTTCATCGTCTGATCAGTGGTGTTGTTTACATGATGAACATTGTCTTCTTGTTGCACGTTCTCCTAATTGGTGAGTAAAGGTGTCTCCACGGTCTCATTTACTCCACTGTTAACATTTTCAGTTGCCATTCTTAAATACTGCCATAAAACAAGGGTCAATTAAACAAATTAACATGCAACATAATAACCCTATACTCTGACCAACCAACAATAAGCTTAGGTAGGACATACTAGCGAAGGATTTACTTGTCTCTCCCCTCCTAGTTCTATTCCCCGATCTCCGCCAGAGATCATATCCCTAAGCTCAGATACCAACTATGACGTCCCCAAAATAGGTCCAATCCACCCAACCAGTCACCAAATACATGGTACAGAAACAACTATAACTTCATTATTACAATTGTCGTGCAAAATACGACAACACATACTGTGAGTTTAAATACAGATATTGTCTTCTAGATAATATCAACACTCAAATGAAGTTCTCATTACAATTATTGATACACTATTTTACAAAATAGTGAGGACTACTAAAACAACTATCTTGCACCATCACTCCACACCCTGAGTAGTTCCTACTATAATCTCGCCTCCTGAGAAGAAAAATGGAACAAAAAGGAAAAGGGTGAGCTCAACTAGCCCAGTAAAGAATATTATGACTAAGATAATGTAAAACAAATTATCCTTAGTCTTCAACAGGGAAAAATTTGATAGAATACAATAGACAACAAGTTTTAGATCAACAACCGCAGCGGAAACAATAATTCATTAGAAGAGTTAAGTAGAGAATGAAAATCTACTATCATATATGAATTTAAAAGTCCATCATCGATATTTTATGCCTGCAACATCAATCAATATACATCTTGAATCAAATATTCATCTTTGCAGTACGGGCCAAAGATATTCATCAGTTGGTCATGTTCATCTCAACACCTGTTCATCTACGGGCCAAAGATATTCATCAAGAAATCATTCATCTTTGCACTACAGGCCAAAGATATTCAGTAATATCATCATTTAGGACTGAGGATGATGAAAAATATATTTTAAAGAAAACGAATCCAGTGAGACAAAAGAACAAATATTAAGGATTCGCATTTTAGACAATCCAAGTTCAAAAATACTCCATAATAAACTATTGTGGAGCAGAATTCAAAAATGAAGATCAAAAAATAGATCCAATCAAAGATAGGAACCATAACAGACAATCTTGGACACAGAAAAGAAAATTTAATTTTTCTGTGAATAGTGTCGTATTTGTGAATAGTGTCGTATACGTGAATAAAGGCCAGATATCGTGAATAAGGCCAAGATACGTGAATAGTAACTCTGACACTAAAAGGTAGAAATTCCACAAGAAAAATCATCATGCTTCGTGAATAGTAACTCGTGAATAGTAACCCCGACATGAAAAGATAAGAATTTCACAAGAAAAATCTTACCAATATTCTGGCATAATGATATTGAAAGAAATAATATCATTTATAAAAAAAAATAACATCCCTTACCTCTAAAAGACAGTACTTCTGACTGGAATACTTGATATAGTGCTGAAGGAACTTGCACCGTATAGCAACACTCAAGATATCAAAATACTCACAAGAATACGCTCGATAATATAGAGAGAGAAAACTTCAGTTTCTGGTGTGATTTTCAATTTTAACCTAAGCACCCTATTTATATGAAATTGCTTAGAACACCAAAGCAGAAAATTTAATAAAATAATATATTTATAATCAAATTTTCCTTAGCCCACCACATCAATAACACATTTACCACAAAAAAATGAAAAACATGTTTAAAATAATTTTTGTAACAAAATCAATTCAGACTCAATATTTCAGAACTTCAATAATTCATAATAAATAGCCACTTTATCAGAAAAATTCAAATCTTATGTCCATTCCATAGGAAATTTAATTCTTTACAACTTTGCAGAAGAAAGTTTTTCCAAATTCCAACCAAAAATGACCGAAATCCACATACGGGTGATTTTACAGGCTATAATCAAATTTCAGTCAAAAATAGGGTCCACCAACACACAAAACATGTGTTAAACATTTTTTGTAACAAAAATACTTCTCCTCCTCATTTATTCATATATCCCACATTCATTGTAAAAATATCACCATTATTATATTATTATAATATAATAATATATTTAAATGAATTATTTTATTAGAAAAGATAAAATATCAATTTTTAACAATTGTCACATTAAAAATTTTCTCCATCCATATCCACATAAAATAAATATTTTCTTTATCATATAAATCAATAATTAATTATTCACAAATAATATTACAGAATCACAATCATCGACAACCGTGTAGTTCGAGGAAAGAGGGGGTTTTCCAATAACTATTTCTCCTTACTGGCGCACAATTAGGTGACCAAACCTCTCATTAGACAGAACTTTCTAGACATTGCCAATAATGCTATCTAATAATATTATTCAACTAATATGAATTATTAATCTGATAATGAAAAATACGTGTAGAAAGGACAATTATCAAGCAATAATAATATAAAATATCAACGTAGCAATTATTGAATCAATAGAATAAAATATTGAACAGTAATTACTGTAACAATTATTGAGTAGTGTCTTCTTACGTAAGAATCAATAATTAGTGCAATATCGTGTGCTACTGTGTTTTAACCACCGAGTATTCCAACAGTATTAACGGTAACAACTACGCCGTTATTTATAAACAACTTATACTTGTTGTTTTTTTCATCCAATCCCTTTCTGTTATGGGGCCCACACAAAGGTACAGTAGTACAAATATTCCCAACGCAAAGAAGAATATTCCACGACCAAACGAATATTCCCCGACAACAATGAATATTTTATAACCACTTGCTTATTTGAAAATATTTGCACATTTTACCCATAACTAACCACATTAATCAAATCAACCCTTACTATTTCAAAATAATAAATAGAGAAAATTCCATTTTATTAAAAAAAAAAATTTGGGGTCTTACAGTTAAGTCTGTGCTAATGATTTTAGCCAGACAAAATGTGTATGAAAAAGGTAGAAGAATGAAAGTATTTTAAAATGAAAGTGAATATTGTTTTAAAATGATAGGAATCGAGATTATTCCTATTATTCAAGCTGCTTTATAACCTTTGTTCTGTTATTGAAGTCTTAAAAGAATGTTTGAATTCTTGAAGATGTTTGTTCAATTGTGATGACTTGCTGGGCAATTGATGCTCATACTTGCTTTAAATGAAAAATATTTTCAGCGTACGATGTTAGAAGAACTTAAGAATTCCGTAAAGAGCAAGATGACGGTATCAATATGAAGTGCCATTCAGAATGTGGATGAGTGAGAAAATCGAGTGAAGACTTGTAGTATAAAATAAGTTAAATGAACTTTAGATTAGTTTAATGAACTGTTATGTATCCTTAGTGGCGGATGAAAGTTACTCGTGTAAGATGTAAAGAATAATGTAATTATCGTTATTTGTAATGAAATGAGTTATAAGGTTTAAGAACCAGGGAATTTAGAATGTATGTTGTTATATTTCGGTATATAATGAGGTATGTTGGATGAATGATGTACTCGTGACATACAAAATTCGGGTGTGAAGATAGACCGTATTTCGTGGCGTTACAGAATTGGCTTCGACTTTATTATACATCAACTTATGCGTAAGAGACACGAATCACAAAGCTTGTCCAGAATGAACATAGACAAGGGTTAGAACACTTGCCTTCATCGTCTTCTACAGATTATATACTTTTCCTTTTGAGTCTTTAAGGTTTTTACAATACATAACCATTTAACATACCATATTAGGTCATAATCAATCATCCATGATCACTAATGTATCTTTCCCTTCTTCTCAATCTAATCATTCTTTAGATTGCTTAACATTTGTAAGACCTCAACTTTTATGAATAAAAATGAATTTTCTATAAATATCATTTTTGAATATTATGGAGTGAATTTAATATAATGTTATAGTTGTGGGTAATATTTATAAATTTTGCAAAGTACGCAAGTTGTTATATTATATTCGATTGGTCAGGGAATATTTGTTTTAACACAGAATATTCGTACGACGACACAATCATTGGTGGACCCCACAACGAAAATATTATCAGATTGAGAAAATGACAAAAATATCTTTTTATATAAATAACGACGTAGTTGTTACCGTTAACATTGTTGGAATACCTGGTGGTTAAAATACAGTAATATGCATTTTTGCACAGTAGCACACGATATTGCACAATATTTTTGAATTATTGATTCTTACGTAAGAAGGCACTACTCAATAATTGTTACAGTAATTAATGTTCGATATTTTATTTTATTGATTCAATAATTGCTACGTTGATATTTTATATTATTGTTGCTTCAATAATTGTCACTGCATAGTATTTCCCATTATCAGATCAATAATTCATATTATTTGAATAATATTATTAGATAGCATTATTGGCAATGTCTAGAAAGTTCTGTCAAGGAGAGGTTTGTTCACCTAATTGCGCACAAGTAAGGAGAAATCCTTATTGGAAAGCCCACTCTTTCCTATGAACGGCCTGGTTGTCATAATTATGATTCTGTAATATTATTTGTGCATAATTAATTATTGATTTATATGATAAGGAAATATAAATTTTTATGTGGATATAAATGAAGGAATTAATGTTGAGGTGTTTTGTCGGATTGGAGGTATTAAAAATCAAATCAATGTTCTTAAAGCTCTATTGTGTGAGTTATAATTTTGATCCGACCGTTGGATCGTTGTGATTTTTGGATATGTTATACATATAAAAGTTGAGTATATGTCCACAAATTTTGAGCCGTTAAAAATTAGCGTATGATTTGTTATGAATTTTAAGAGGTGTTGAAAATCATCCGTTTGTGGATTTCGGATATTTTTTATTTGGAATTTGGAAAAACTTTCTTCTACAAAGTTGTAGAGAATTCGATTTCGTATGGAATGGACATAAAACTCGTATTTTTCTGATAAAAGGGCTATTTATTATAAATTATTGAAGTTTCAGAAATTAAATATTTTTATATAAAAATATGGTGGGGCCCACTTTGGTTGGGGTGGAAATTTTGATTTCTGGTGGGCCCCCCTTGTGATGACTGATAAATTGGGTCAAATAAATGTGCGTAGATTTTTTTATATAAACTAATATTTTATTAATTTAGTCTCCTATGGCGTTCTAGCATTTTTCTATAAATAGGCGCTTAGGTTAGAATTGAAAATCACACCAGAATCAGAGAATTATTCTTCTATAATATTGAGCGTATTTCTTTAGAGTTTTAGACAGTTTTGAGCATAGTAAATAGTGAAAGTTTTCTTCAAGAATATCCCCGCTATACCAGTTGGAATACTCTTCTTTTCAAGGTAAAAGATGTTATTTTGGTTCAATATTCACTTAAAATAATATTTTATTCCATACTTTAGTAGTATGTAAGTAATATTATTTCGTTTCAGATTTTGAATTCTATAATCATTTTGTTAAAATTTTTGCTTCTATACTCCATGAAATTAGTAGAATATCCTTGATATTTCAAGGCTTCATCCAAAGATCTTTCATGGAAATATTATTCGAGCATTCTTGATAAGTTTTAACTTTTCATGCTTAGAGAGTACTATTCACGAGGTTACTATTCCTGAAGTACTATTCATGATATAAATTGATTTGTTTTCGGTCCAAATTATTTTTGGTACAATATTATTCTTGAATTTTATTCCATAAAGTAGTATTATATCGACAATTTGGATGTTATTGATTTACGAATAAATTAAATTATAAATCTTTAAAAATTTATCTTTGAACTTGTTTTATTGAATTCTTATATCATTGTCATCATCTTCATGTTTATATTATGTTGAAAGTCATTTGTGGCATTTAGTGCATAGATGGACTTGGTATATGATTATGACTGAGGATTATTCTAAGATAATCATGGACCGTAATGTTACAAATGATGTGGTAAAAGTCTTCATTGGCCCGTAGTGCATTGATGGACAGTTGTTGGCATGATCATGACCATTGATGAATACACCATATTTTTATCACCCGTTTGTGGATTTCAGATATTTTTTGTTTGGAATTTGGAAAAACTTTCTTCTGCAAAGTTGTAGAGAATTCGATTTCGTATGGAATGGACACAAAACTCGTATTTTTCTCGATAAAAGGGCTATTTATTATGAATTATTGAAGTTTCAAAAATTAAATATTTTTATATAAAAATATGGTGGGCCCCACTTTGGTTGGGGTGGAAATTTTGATTTCTGGTGGGCCCCACTTGTGATGGCTGATAAATTGGGTCAAATAAATGTGCGTAGATTTTTTATATAAACTAATATTTTATTAATTTAGTCTCCTATATGTTTCTAGTATTTTCCTATAAATAAAGCGCTTAGGTTAGAATTGAAAATCACACCAGAATCAAAGAATTCTTCTTCTATAATATTGAGCGTATTTCTTTAGAGTTTTAGAAAGCTTTGAGCATAGTAAATAAAGGAAAGTTTTCTTCAAGAATATCCTCGCATTATACTAGTGGAATACTCTTCTTTCATGGTAAGAGATGTTATTTTGGTTCAATATTCGCTTAAAATAATATTTTATTCCATACTTTGTAGTATGTAAGTAATATTATTTCGCTTTGATTTCAATTCTATAATCATTTTGTTAAAATTTTTGCTTCTATACTCCATGAAATTAGTAGAATATCCTTGATATTTGCGCTTCATCCAAAGATCTTTCATGGAAATATTATTCGAGCATTCTTGATAAGTTTTAACTTTTTCATACCGAGTACTATTCACGAGGTTACTATTCTCAAGTACTATTCATTGTGGTACTATTCATGATATAAATTGATTTGTTTTCGGTCCAAATTATTTTTGGTACAATATTATTCTTGAATTTTACTCCATAAAGTAGTATTATATTGACAATTTGGATGTTATTGATTTCTGAATAAATTAAATTATAAATCTTTAAAAATTTATCTTTGAACTTGTTTTATTGAATTCTTATATCATTGTCATCATCTTCATGTTTATATTATGTTGAAAGTCATTTGTGGCATTTAGTGCATAGATGGACTTGGTATATGATTATGACCAGGGATTATTCGGTATAATCATGACCGTAATGTTACAAATGATGTGGTAAAAGTCCTCATTGGCCCGTAGTGCATTGATGGACAGTTGTTGGCATGATCATGACCATTGATGAATACACCATATTTTTATCACCCGTTTGTGGATTTCAGATATTTTTTGTTTGGAATTTGGAAAAACTTTCTTCTGCAAAGTTGTAGAGAATTCGATTTCGTATGGAATGGACACAAAACTCGTATTTTTCTGATAAAAGGGCTATTTATTATGAATTATTGAAGTTTCAAAAATTAAATATTTTTATATAAAAATATGGTGGGCCCCACTTTGGTTGGGGTGGAAATTTTGATTTCTGGTGGGCCCCACTTGTGATGGCTGATAAATTGGGTCAAATAAATGTGCGTAGATTTTTTTATATAAACTAATATTTTATTAATTTAGTCTCCTATGGCGTTCTAGTATTTTCCTATAAATAGGCGCTTAGGTTAGAATTGAAAATCACACCAGAATCAGAGAATTCTTCTTCTATAATATTGAGCGTATTTCTTTAGAGTTTTAGAAAGCTTTGAGCATAGTAAACAGTGAAAGTTTTCTTCAAGAATATCCTCGCTATACTAGTTGGAATACTCTTCTTTTCAAGGTAAGAGATGTTATTTTGGTTCAATATTCGCTTAAAATAATATTTTATTCCATACTTTGTAGTATGTAAGTAATATTATTTCGTTTCAGATTTCGAATTCTATAATCATTTTGTTAAAATTTTTGCTTCTATACTCCATGAAATTAGTAGAATATCCTTGATATTTGCGCTTCATCCAGTATCTTTTCATGGAAATATTATTCTGAGCATTCTTGATAAGTTTTAACTTTTTCATCCGAGTACTATTCACAAGGTTACTATTCCTCAAGTACTCTATTCATGTGGTACTATTCATGATATAAATTGATTTGTTTTTGGTCCAAATTATTTTTGGTACAATATTATTCTTGAATTTTACTCCATAAAGTAGTATTATATCGACAATTTGGATGTTATTGATTTCGAATAAATTAAATTATAAATCTTTAAAATTTATCTTTGAACTTGTTTTATTGAATTCTTATATCATTGTCATCATCCTCATGTTTATATTATGTTGAAAGTCATTTGTGGCATTTAGTGCATAGATGGACTTGGTATATGATTATGACCGAGGATTATTCGGTATAATCGTTAGTAATGTTACAAATGATGTGGTAAAAGTCCTCATTGGCCCGTAGTGCATTGATGGACATTGTTGGCATGATCATGACCATTGATGAATACACCATATTTTTATCACCGGTTGTGGATTTTCGGATATTTTTTGTTTGGAATTTGGAAAAACTTTCTTCTGTGAAGTTGTAGAGAATTCGATTTCGTATGGAATGGACACAAAACTCGTGATTTTTTACGATAAAAGGGCTATTTATTATGAATTATTGAAGTTTCAAAATTAAATATTTTATATATAAAATATGGTGGGCCCCACTTTGGTTGGGGTGGAAATTTTGATTTTGGTGGGCCCCACTTGTGATGGTACGATAAATTAGGTCAAATAAATGTGCGTAGATTTTTTTATATAAACTAATATTTTATTAATTTAGTCTCCTATGGCGTTCTAGTATTTTCCTATAAATAGGCGCTTAGGTTAGAATTGAAAATCACACCAGAATCAGAGAATTCTTCTTCTATAATATTGAGCGTATTTCTTTAGAGTTTTAGAAAGCTTTGAGCATAGTAAACAGTGAAAGTTTTCTTCAAGAATATCCTCGCTATACTAGTCGGAATACTCTTCTTTTCAAGGTAAGAGATGTTATTTTGGTTCAATATTCGCTTAAAACAATATTTTATTCCATACTTTGTAGTATGTAAGTAATATTATTTCGTTTCAGATTTCGAATTCTATAATCATTTTGTTAAAATTTTTGCTTCTATACTCCATGAAATTAGTAGAATATCCTTGATATTTGCGCTTCATCCAGTATCTTTTCATGGAAATATTATTCTAAGCATTCTTGATAAGTTTTAACTTTTTCATACCGGAGTACTATTCACGAGGTTACTATTCTCAAGTACTATTCACATGTGGTACTATTCATGATATAAATTGATTTGTTTTCGGTCCAAATTATTTTTGGTACAATATTATTCTTGAATTTTACTCCATAAAGTAGTATTATATTGACAATTTGGATGTTATTGATTTCTGAATAAATTAAATTATAAATCTTTAAAAATTTATCTTTGAACTTGTTTTATTGAATTCTTATATCATTGTCATCATCCTCATTTTATATTATGTTGAAAGTCATTTGTGGCATTTAGTGCATAGATGGACTTGGTATATGATTATACACTGTGAGGATTATTCTAAGATAATCATGACCATAATGTTACAAATGATGTGGTAAAAGTCCTCATTGGCCCGTGAGTGCATTGATGGATGAGTTGTTGGCATGATCATGACCATTGATGAATACACCATATTTTTATCACCCGTTTGTGGATTTGGATATTTTTGTTTGGAATTTGGAAAAACTTTCTCCGAAAGTTGTAGAGAATTCGATTTGTAGTATGGAATGGACACAAAACTCGTATTTTTCTCGATAAAAGGGCTATTTATTATGAATTATTGAAGTTTCAAAATTAAATATTTTTATATAAAATATGGTGGGCCCCACTTTGGTGGGGTGGAAATTTTGATTTCGGTGGGCCCCACTTGTGATGGTACGATAAATTGGGTCAAATAAATGTGCGTAGATTTTTTTATATAAACTAATATTTTATTAATTTAGTCTCCTATATGTTTCTAGTATTTTCCTATAAATAAAGCGCTTTAGGTTAGAATTGAAAATCACACCGTAATCGGAGAATTCTTTCTTCTATAATATCGAGCGTATTTCTTTAGAGTTTTAGAAAGCTTTGAGCATAGTAAACAGTGAAAGTTTTCTTCAAGAATATCCTCGCTATACTAGTTGGAATACTCTTCTTTTCAAGGTAAGAGATGTTATTTTGGTTCAATATTCGCTTAAAATAATATTTTATTCCATACTTTGTAGTATGTAAGTAATATTATTTCGTTTCAGATTTCGAATTCTATAATCATTTTGTTAAAATTTTTGCTTCTATACTCCATGAAATTAGTAGAATATCCTTGATATTTGCGCTTCATCCAGTATCTTTTCATGGAAATATTATTCTGAGCATTCTTGATAAGTTTTAACTTTTTCATACCGGAGTACTATTCACGAGGTTACTATTCTGAAGTACTATTCACAGGGTACTATTCATGATATAAATTGATTTGTTTTCGGTCAAATTATTTTTGGTACAATATTATTCTTGAATTTTACTCCATAAAGTAGTATTATATTGACAATTTGGATGTTATTGATTTTGAATAAATTAAATTATAAATCTTTAAAAATTTATCTTTGAACTTGTTTTATTGAATTCTTATATCATTGTCATCATCCTCATGTTTATATTATGTTGAAAGTCATTTGTGGCATTTAGTGCATAGATGGACTTGGTATATGATTATGACTGAGGATTATTCGGTATAATCATGACCAGTAATGTTACAAATGATGTGATAAAAGTCCCTCATCGTCTGTGTAGTGCATTGATGGACGATTGTTGGCATGATCATGACCATTGATGAATACACCATATTTTTATCACCCGTTTGTGGATTTCAGATATTTTTTGTTTGGAATTTGGAAAAACTTTCTTCTGCAAAGTTGTAGAGAATTCGATTTCGTATGGAATGGACACAAAACTCGTATTTTTCTGATAAAAGTGCTATTTATTATGAATTATTGAAGTTTCAAAAATTAAATATTTTTATATAAAAATATGGTGGGCCCCACTTTGGTTGGGGTGGAAATTTTGATTTCTGGTGGGCCCCACTTGTGATGGCTGATAAATTGGGTCAAATAAATGTGCGTAGATTTTTTTATACAAACTAATATTTTATTAATTTAGTCTCCTATATTTCTAGTATTTTCCTATAAATAAAGGCTTAGGTTAGAATTGAAAATCACACCGTAATCGAGAAATTCTTCTATAATATTGAGCGTATTTCTTTAGAGTTTTAGAAAGCTTTGAGCATAGTAAACAGTGAAAGTTTTCTTCAAGAATATCCTCGCTATACTAGTTGGAATACTCTTCTTTTCAAGGTAAGAGATGTTATTTTGGTTCAATATTCGCTTAAAATAATATTTTATTCCATACTTTGTAGTATGTAAGTAATATTATTTCGCTTTGATTTCAATTCTATAATCATTTTGTTAAAATTTTTTGCTTCTATACTCCATGAAATTAGTAGAATATCCTTGATATTTTTGCGCTTCATCCAAAGATCTTTTCATGGAAATATTATTTCGAGCATTCTTGATAAGTTTTAACTTTTTCATAATGAGAGTACTATTCACGAGGTTACTATTCCTCAAGTACTATTCACGGTGGTACTATTCATGATATAAATTGATTTGTTTTGGTCCAAATTATTTTTGGTACAATATTATTCTTGAATTTTACTCCATAAAGTAGTATTATATCGACAATTTGGATGTTATTGATTTACGAATAAATTAAATTATAAATCTTTAAAATTTATCTTTGAACTTGTTTTATTGAATTCTTATATCATTGTCATCATCCTCATGTTTATATTATGTTGAAAGTCATTTGTGGCATTTAGTGCATAGATGGACTTGGTATATGATTATGACTGAGGATTATCGGTATAATCATGACCGTAATGTTACAAATGATGTGGTAAAAGTCCTCATTGGTCCGTAGTGCATTGATGGATGATTGTTGGCATGATCATGACCATTGATGAATACACCATATTTTTATCACCCGTTTGTGGATTTTGATATATTTTTGTTTGGAATTTGGAAAACTTTCTTCCGCAAAGTTGTAGAGAATTGATTTGTATGGAATGGACACAAAACTCGTATTTTTACGATAAAAGTGCTATTTATTATGAATTATTGAAGTTTCAAAATTAAATATTTTATATAAAAATATGGTGGGCCCCACTTTGGTTGGGGTGGAAATTTTGATTTGGTGGTGGGCCCCACTTGTGATGGTCGATAAATTGGGTCAAATAAATGTGCGAGATTTTTTATACAAACTAATATTTTATTAATTTAGTCTCCTATGGCGTTCTAGTATTTTCCTATAAATAGGCGCTTAGGTTAGAATTGAAAATCACACCAGAATCAGAGAATTCTTCTTCTATAATATTGAGCGTATTTCTTTAGAGTTTTAGAAAGCTTTGAGCATAGTAAACAGTGAAAGTTTTCTTCAAGAATATCCTCGCTATACTAGTTGGAATACTCTTCTTTTCAAGGTAAGAGATGTTATTTTGGTTCAATATTCGCTTAAAATAATATTTTATTCCATACTTTGTAGTATGTAAGTAATATTATTTCGTTTCAGATTTCGAATTCTATAATCATTTTGTTAAAATTTTTGCTTCTATACTCCATGAAATTAGTAGAATATCCTTGATATTTGCGCTTCATCCAGTATCTTTTCATGGAAATATTATTCTGAGCATTCTTGATAAGTTTTAACTTTTTCATACCGGAGTACTATTCACGAGGTTACTATTCTCAAGTACTATATCACGTTGTGGTACTATTCATGATATAAATTGATTTGTTTTCGGTCCAAATTATTTTTGGTACAATATTATTCTTGAATTTTACTCCATAAAGTAGTATTATATCGACAATTTGGATGTTATTGATTTTCGAATAAATTAAATTATAAATCTTTAAAATTTATCTTTGAACTTGTTTTATTGAATTCTTATATCATCATCATCATCCTCATGTTTATATTATGTTGAAAGTCATTTGTGGCATTTAGTGCATAGATGGACTTGGTATATGATTATGATTGTGGATTATTTAAGTATAATCATGACCGTAATGTTACAAATGATGTGGTAAAAGTCCTCATTGGCGTAGTAGTGCATTGATGGACAAAGTTGTTGGCATGATCATGACCATTGATGAATACACCATATTTTTATCACCCGTTTGTGGATTTCGGATATTTTTTGTTTGGAATTTGGAAAAACTTTCTTTCCTAAAGTTGTAGAGAATTCGATTTAAGTATGGAATGGACACAAAACTCGTATTTTTTCGATAAAAGGGCTATTTATTATGAATTATTGAAGTTTCAAAATTAAATATTTTATATAAAATATGGTGGGCCCCACTTTGGTTGGGGTGGAAATTTTGATTTCTGGTGGGCCCCACTTGTGATGGCTGATAAATTGGGTCAAATAAATGTGCGTAGATTTTTTTATACAAACTAATATTTTATTAATTTAGTCTCCTATGGCGTTCTAGTATTTTCCTATAAATAGGCGCTTAGGTTAGAATTGAAAATCACACCAGAATCAGAGAATTCTTCTTCTATAATATTGAGCGTATTTCTTTAGAGTTTTAGAAAGCTTTGAGCATAGTAAACAGTGAAAGTTTTCTTCAAGAATATCCTCGCTATACTAGTTGGAATACTCTTCTTTTCAAGGTAAGAGATGTTATTTTGGTTCAATATTCGCTTAAAATAATATTTTATTCCATACTTTGTAGTATGTAAGTAATATTATTTCGTTTCAGATTTCGAATTCTATAATCATTTTGTTAAAATTTTTGCTTCTATACTCCATGAAATTAGTAGAATATCCTTGATATTTGCGCTTCATCCAGTATCTTTTCATGGAAATATTATTCTGAGCATTCTTGATAAGTTTTAACTTTTTCATACCGGAGTACTATTCACGAGGTTACTATTCCTGAAGTACTATTCACAGGGTACTATTCATGATATAAATTGATTTGTTTTCGGTCCAAATTATTTTTGGTACAATATTATTCTTGAATTTTACTCCATAAAGTAGTATTATATTGACAATTTGGATGTTATTGATTTCTGAATAAATTAAATTATAAATCTTTAAAAATTTATCTTTGAACTTGTTTTATTGAATTCTTATATCATTGTCATCATCCTCATGTTTATATTATGTTGAAAGTCATTTGTGGCATTTAGTGCATAGATGGACTTGGTATATGATTATGACCAGGGATTATTCGGTATAATCATGACCGTAATGTTACAAATGATGTGGTAAAAGTCCTCATTGGCCCGTAGTGCATTGATGGACAGTTGTTGGCATGATCATGACCATTGATGAATACACCATATTTTTATCACCCGTTTGTGGATTTCAGATATTTTTTGTTTGGAATTTGGAAAAACTTTCTTCTGCAAAGTTGTAGAGAATTCGATTTCGTATGGAATGGACACAAAACTCGTATTTTTCTGATAAAAGGGCTATTTATTATGAATTATTGAAGTTTCAAAAATTAAATATTTTTATATAAAAATATGGTGGGCCCCACTTTGGTTGGGGTGGAAATTTTGATTTCGGTGGGCCCCACTTGTGATGGTGATAAATTGGGTCAAATAAATGTGCGCGTAGATTTTTTATATAAACTAATATTTTATTAATTTAGTCTCCTATGGCGGTTCTAGTATTTTCCTATAAATAGGCGCTTAGGTTAGAATTGAAAATCACACCAGAATCAGAGAATTCTTCTTCTATAATATTGAGCGTATTTCTTTAGAGTTTTAGAAAGCTTTGAGCATAGTAAACAGTGAAAGTTTTCTTCAAGAATATCCTCGCTATACTAGTTGGAATACTCTTCTTTTCAAGGTAAGAGATGTTATTTTGGTTCAATATTCGCTTAAAATAATATTTTATTCCATACTTTGTAGTATGTAAGTAATATTATTTCGCTTGATTTGAATTCTATAATCATTTTGTTAAAATTTTGCTTCTATACTCCATGAAATTAGTAGAATATCCTTGATATTTGCGCTTCATCCAAAGATCTTTTCATGGAAATATTATTCGAGCATTCTTGATAAGTTTTAACTTTTTCATATTTAGAGTACTATTCACGAGGTTACTATTCTCAAGTACTATTCATGTGGTACTATTCATGATATAAATTGATTTGTTTTCGGTCCAAATTATTTTTGGTACAATATTATTCTTGAATTTTACTCCATAAAGTAGTATTATATCGACAATTTGGATGTTATTGATTTTTGAATAAATTAAATTATAAATCTTTAAAAATTTATCTTTGAACTTGTTTTATTGAATTCTTATATCATTGTCATCATCCTCATGTTTATATTATGTTGAAAGTCATTTGTGGCATTTAGTGCATAGATGGACTTGGTATATGATTATGACTGAGGATTATTCTAAGATAATCATTAATAGTAATGTTACAAATGATGTGGTAAAAGTCTTCATTGGCCCAGTAGTGCATTGATGGACGATTGTTGGCATGATCATGACCATTGATGAATACACCATATTTTTATCACCCGTTTGTGGATTTGGATATTTTTGTTTGGAATTTGGAAAAACTTTTCTTCAGAAAGTTGTAGAGAATTCGATTAAGTATGGAATGGACACAAAAACTCGATTTTTACGATAAAAGGGCTATTTATTATGAATTATTGAAGTTTCAAAATTAAATATTTTTATATAAAATATGGTGGGCCCCACTTTGGTTGGGGTGGAAATTTTGATTTTCGTGGGCCCCACTTGTGATGGGCGATAAATTGGGTCAAATAAATGTGCGTAGATTTTTTATATAAACTAATATTTTATTAATTTAGTCTCCTATATGCGTTACAGTATTTTCCTATAAATAAAGCGCTTAGGTTAGAATTGAAAATCACACGTAATCGTAGAATTCTTCTTCTATAATATCGAGCGTATTTCTTTAGAGTTTTAGAAAGCTTTGAGCATAGTAAGCGGTGAAAGTTTTCTTCAAGAATATCCTCGCTATACTAGTTGGAATACTCTTCTTTTCAAGGTAAGAGATGTTATTTTGGTTCAATATTCGCTTAAAATAATATTTTATTCCATACTTTGTAGTATGTAAGTAATATTATTTCGCTTTTGATTTGAATTCTATAATCATTTTGTTAAAATTTTGCTTCTATACTCCATGAAATTAGTAGAATATCCTTGATATTTGCGTTTCATCCAAAGATCTTTTCATGGAAATATTATTCGAGCATTCTTGATAAGTTTTAACTTTTTCATCTTAGGAGTACTATTCACGAGGTTACTATTTTCAAGTACTATTCACAGTGGTACTATTCATGATATAAATTGATTTGTTTTCGGTCCAAATTATTTTTGGTACAATATTATTCTTGAATTTTACTCCATAAAGTAGTATTATATCGACAATTTGGATGTTATTGATTTCGAATAAATTAAATTATAAATCTTTAAAATTTATCTTTGAACTTGTTTTATTGAATTCTTATATCATTGTCATCATCCTCATGTTTATATTATGTTGAAAGTCATTTGTGGCATTTAGTGCATAGATGGACTTGGTATATGATTATGAATTGAGGATTATTCTTAAGATAATCGCTTAATTAGTAATGTTACAAATGATGTGGTAAAAGTCCTCATTGGCCCGTAGTGCATTGATGGACAGTTGTTGGCATGATCATGACCATTGATGAATACACGAATATCCTTGGCCCGTAGTGCATGGATAATTTATGGTCGTGATACTAAAGAATATCCTGGACGTTGTGCAGGGGTGATTCGACGATGTGGATTATTTATTGTTTGAGTCTCGTGATAAAAGTGATGAAAACCTTTTAAATCATAGAAGATAGTAGATTTTATGCTCTACTTGACTCTTCTAATGGATTGCTTGTTCCACTGCAGTTAAACTTGATGTTTGTTATATTTTATCAGTTTAACACCGTTGAAGGCTATCGATAAATTATTCTGCATTATCTTAGTCATAATATTTCTTACTGGGCTAGTTAAGCTCACCCTTTTGCTTTCATTGTCCTCTTCAGGAAATGAGAACGTACCCGGGACTAGTCGGGGATTGGAGTGATGGTCCAGATGATAGCATTAGTAGTCCTCACTATTCTATGAAATAGTGTGATAATAAATGTATTGAGGACTCCATTTGAGTTGAATACTATCTAGAAGACAATATTCATTTTAAAACTCTCAATTTATGTTTTGTCGTATTTTACACGACAGTTGTATTATTAAGTTGCATTTGAATTTTGTACCATGTATTTGGCGACTCAAGATGGGTGATGTATACCTATTTTGGGGACATCACAGTTGGTATCAAAGCTTAGGGATATGATCCCTGGCTGAGATGTGAGACAAGAACTAGGAGGGGAGAGACGGGGAATTCCTTCGCTAGTATGACCTACCTAAGTTTAATTGGTATTTAATTGGTCGGACAGAGTATAGGGATAATATGTGGCATGTCAATTAACCCTTGTTTTGTGACAATATTTTAAAATGACATCCGAGAATGTTGAGAATAGCAATGGAGTACAGGAGAACGTTGAGCCTCCATATATCAATTATCAGGATAATGTGCATCAGGAAGGCGACAATCCTTATGCAAACAACAACACTAACCAAATGATGAGCAATGGAATGTTCAGAGGCTTTATGCAATTCATGCAACATCTGGCGAGAACGGCTCCTGTCCAAAATACAGGTGGAAACACTTGCAACTCTCGGACGGTCACCGCTAAACAGTTCAAGGAGCTGGGACCACCAGAGTTTATTGGAGAGCCAAAACCACTTAAGGCGGAGATGTGGATAAAGTAGATCTGCAAGATATTTGATGTCTTAGGATGCTCCAAGGAGTAAAAGGTTCCCTTTGCCACATTCATGCTATTAATGGCGCAGAGGCAGACATGGTGGGAATCTATAAACGACTCAACCTGCCTTGATCGAAGATGTCTTGGGAGAAGTTCCAAGAACTGTTCAATGACAAGTACTTTCCCGAAAGTATTCGTCACATGAAAGAGGTAGAGTTCATTAAACTGGAGCAAAAAAACATGACCATGTCACAGTATGAAGCCAAGTTTGTTGAGTTGTCCCAGTTTACGTCCAACTTAGTTGATAATGAGGAGTGAATGATGCAGATGTTTCTAAGAGGTTTGAAACCCGAGATACGTCAATACCTTATCTCTCACAAACTTTGCTTGTATTCAGATGTTGTGAATAGGGCTCAGTTATTGGAACGTGATAATGAGTCAACCCAACCAAAAGTGAACAGCCGACAAAATGATAATACTAGTGGTAGCTGTAATCGAAGCGGTGATAACAAACGTGGAGGGAATCAACATGCCAGAAATGGTAACCACTTTGGTGGTAATCATGGCCAAGAAAATAAGAGTGGACATTTCAAGAAGAGGAGATTCAACAATGATGGAAAGACATCAGCACCAACACATGTTGTTAAGGAAGAAGAACGACCACCTATCATATGCTTCAAATGCAGAGGGGAGGGACACATCAGCCCAAACTGTGCGATGCAGTCCAAAGCGTGTTATAATTGTGGAAGAGAAGGTCACCTAGCCCAATTTTGTCGTGCATCAAAGAGAAGTCCAGCTGGGATGGAGGCACCAAAGGCCATCCTAGAAAAGTCAAAGCCGGTAGTTCAAGGGAGAGCGTTTGCCGTTACCTCCCAGAAAGTAAGGAACCCGAACGAGTTCATCACGGGTAAGCTTATCATAAACTCTAGCGAAGTTTATACCTTATTTTATACCGGTTCTACCCATTCTTTTATTTCTTATACTTGCGCTCAACGTTTAAATTTGACTCCAGAGAAATTAGACTTTGACTTATCTGTTGAAACTCCGTTAAGAGAAACCTTCATTACATCCATTGTTTATAAGTCTTGTTTGGTTCAAATCGGTACTCTCACATTACCTGTCGATCTTATTTCATTAAAAATACTTGCATTTGACGTAATTCTAGGGATTGATTGGTTAACTACTCATCATGCAAAAAGTGATTGTTTTCGTAAGGTTATTAGCTTTCATATTCCTAACCAACCTATTATGCGAATTCAAGCAACCAAACCATTAAAATCAATCACTGTCATCTCAAGCCATAAAGCTATTCATTTATTGAAAAACAGATGTCAAGCTTTCTTAGCTCATGTGACGGATTTAAACAAAAATACGTCAGTATTGAATGATATTTCTATTGTTAATAAATTTCCTGACGTATTCCCTGAAGAACTTCCTGGCCTACCCTAGAGCGAGAAATTGAATTTTGTATCGACCTTGAACCAGGTACAAAATCCATTTCCAAAGCCCCATATCAAATGGCTCCTATTGAACTTCAGGAGTTAAAAACCCAATTGCAGGAATTGTTAGACATCGGTTTTAATCGTCCTAGTACGTCTCCTTGGGGTGCTCCTGTTCTATTCGTGAAGAAGAAAGATGGGAGTATGCGACTTTGTATTGATTATCGGGAGTTGAATCATGTCACCATCAAGAATAGGTACCCATTGCCACGTATTGATGACCTGTTTGACCAGTTACAAGGCACCAAATTCTTTTCAAAGGTCAATCTTCGTTCCAGATATCATCAGTTAAAGATTAGAATCGATGACATTCCAAAGATGGCTTTCAGAACTCGGTACGGGCATTATGAATTCCTAGTCATGTCTTTTGGATTGACTAATGCTCCTGCTGCCTTCATGGATATGATGAACCAAGTATTCAAGAAATATTTGGATCACTTTGGGGTCGTCTTTATTGATGACATCCTCATATATTCCAAAAGACATGAAGATCATGAACAACACTTGAGGTTGATACTCCAAAAGCTTCGTGAAAATAAGCTTTATGCCAAGTTGAAGAAATGCGAGTTCTGGCTTGAGGAAGTAGCATTCCTTTGGCACGTGATATCAAATCACGGAATATCTGTTGACCCAATGAAGATTGAAGAAATTCAAAGCTGGGAGCAACCTAAATCAGTAACCGAAGTATGTAGCTTTCTGGGCTTAGCTGGTTATTATCGGAGATTCGTGGAAGGATTTTCTCAAATAGCTACTCCATTAACTCAACTGACTCGAAAAGATACAAAATTCGGTTAGAACGAGAAATGTGAGAAGAGTTTTCAAGAACTCAAGAGGAGACTCATTTCAGCACCTGTTCTGACAATACCATCGGGCTCGGAGGGATTTGTCATCTATGGTGATGCTTCGGGCAAAGGGTTAGGATGTGTTCTCATGCAACATAGGAAAGTCATAGCCTATGCCTCACGACAACTCAAAGAATATGAGAGGAATTATCCTACTCATGATCTAGAGAGTTGGCAGCAGTCATTTTTGCACTAAAGGTTTGGATGCATTACCTGTATGGAGAGAAAGTGGAGATCTTTACGGATCATAAAAGCCTCAAATATTTCTTCACCAAAAAGGAACTCAACATGCGACAACGACGTTGCCTTGAACTGTTGAAAGATTATGATCATAACATTCAATACCATCCTGTTAAAGCGTACGTAGTAGCTAACGCATTGAGTAGAAGATCATATGCGGGTACGAGTGAGATATTGTCAACGCAAAGGCCCATTTTATATGATTTGCAAAGGATGGAGATAGAGTTAAAGACTCCAGGGACCCACATGATGATGGCGAATATACGAGTAGAACCGACTTCAATTGATAAAGTTAAAGCTGCTCAAGCCACAAACCTGGAGCTGATGCGTATGAGGAAGAAAGTGCAAGAAGGTGCTATACCGGAAGCAAGAATCGATGAAGAAGGAATACTTCGAGTCAACTTCAGACTTTGTGTTCCTAATGACCCTGACTTAAAGTATAAAATCATGATGGAGGCACACAACACACCGTTTGCAATCCATCCTGGGAGTACCAAAATGTATCATGATCTTTGACATACATTTTGGTGGAACAATATGAAGAGATAGATCGTGGAGTTTATCTCAAGGTGTCTAACTTGTCAACGAGTCAAGGCGGAGCATCAAGTACCAAAAGGTCCATTGCAACCACTTGAAATTCTAGAATGGAAGTGGGAGCACAGTACCATGGATTTCGTTACCGGTCTTCCCAAGGTTTCTCAAGGCTTAGATGCGATTTGGGTCATTGTTGATAGATTGACCAAGTCGGCTCATTTCTTACCTATACGAGAAACTTATACACTTGAACGTCTTGCTCGTATGTACATAAACGAGATTGTAAGATTGCATGGTATGCCAATATGCATAGTTTCTGATCGAGACCCAAGATTCACTTCAAGATTTTGGGTTAGTTTGCAAAAAGTTATGGGCACGAATTTATGATTTAGTTTGGCTTATCATCCTCAAACGAACGGGTAGTCAGAGAGGACTATTCAAACTATTGAAGATCTATTAAGACTCTGTGCCCTTGACTTCAAGGGAAGTTGGGACAAGTTCTTACCATTGGTAGAGTTTTCCTACAACAACAGTTATCAAGCAAGTATTGGCATGGCTCCATTCAAGGCGTTGTATGGAAGAAAGTGTCGTTCTCCAGTATGCTGGGATGAGGTGGGTAAAGCAACGTTGTTGGGATCGGAGTTGGTACGTATAACTACGGAAAATATTCAAACAATCTGACAACGTATAAAAACCTCACAAGATCGACAAATGAGTTATGTTGATCTTCATCGAAAGGACGTGGAATTCAATATTGGAGAACATGTGTTGTTACGTGTTGCTCCATGGAAAGGAGTTATGAGATTTGGAAAGAGAGAAAAGCTCAATCCTCAATTCATTGGCCCATTTTGAATCCTCGAACGAGTAGGAACTGTGGCCTATAGACTCGCGTTACCGCCAAGTATGTCTCGTGTTTATAACGTTTTTCACATATCTATATTACATAAATATGTGAAAGACCTGAACCACATTATTAAGTTAGAACGGGACAAAATAGCGAAAGATTTAACGTATGAAGAGGTTCCTGTTAAAATCTTGGATAAGAAGGAGCATATTTTACGCTCCAAGGTTATAACTCAAGTCAAAGTTTTGTGGAGAAACCACGATGTTGAGGAAATGACCTGGAAGTTAGAATCTGAAATGAAATCAAGGTATCCTCACCTATTCATCATACCAGGTATGTACCCTAATTTTGAGGACGAAATTTCATTAGAAGGGGAGGATGTAAGACCCCAACTTTTATGAATAAAGATGAATTTTCAATAAATATCATTTTTGAATATTATGGAGTGAATTTAATATAATGTTATAGTTGTGGGTAATATTTATAATTTTTTCAAAGTACGCAAGTTGTTATATTATATTCGATTGGTCAGAGAATATTTGTTTTAACAGGGAATATTCGTACGACGGCACAATTATTGGTGGACCCCACAACGGAATTTTTTTCGGATTGAGAAAACGACAAAAATATCTTTTTATATAAATAACGGCGTAGTTGTTATTGTTAACACTGTTGGAATACCTAGTGGTTAAAATACAGTAATACGCATTGTTGCATAATAGCACACGGTATTGCACAATATTTTTAAATTATTGATTCTTACGTAAGAAGGCACTACTCAATATTTGTTATAGTAATTACTGTTCAATATTTTATTTTATTGATTCAATAATTGTTATGTTGATATTTTATATTATTGTTGTTTCAATAATTGTCACTGCACAATATTTCCCATTATCGATCAATAATTCATATTATTTGAATAATATTATTAGATAGCATTATTGGCAATGTCTAGAAAGTTACATCAAGGAGAGGTTTGGTCACCTAATCAAGGCTTACAAAGAAGGAGAAATCCTTATTGGAAAGCCCCCCTCTTTCACGGAACGAATTCGATCATCATAATTGTGATTCTGAAATATTATTTATGAATAATTAATTATTGATTTATATGATAAGGAAATATAAATATTTATGTGGATATAAATGAAGGAATTAATGTTGAGGTGTTTTGTCGGATTGGAGGTATTAAAAATCAAATCAGTGTTCTTAAAGCTCTATTGTGTGAGTTATAATTTTGATCCGACCGTTGGATCGTTATGATTTTTGGATATGTTATAAATATATAAGTTGAGTATATGTCCACAAATTTTAAACCATTAAAAATTAACGTATGATTTGTTATGAATTTTAAGAGGTGTTGAAAATCATCCGTTTATGGATTTCAGATATTTTCTGTTTGGAATTTGGAAAAACTTTCTTCTGTAAAGTTGTACAGAATTCGATTTCGTATGGAATGGATATAAAATTCGTATTTTTCTGATAAAAGGTCTATTTATTATGAATTATTGAAGTTTCAAAAATTAAATATTTTTATTTAAAAATATGGTGGGCCCCACTTTGGTTGGTTTGGAAATTCTGATTTTTGGTGGGCCCCACTTGTGATGGCTGATAAATTGGGTCAAATAAATGTGCGTAGATTTTTTTATACAAATTAATATTTTATTAATTTAGTCTCCTATGGCGTTCTAGCATTTTCCTATAAATAGGCAAGAGGTATCTTGGTAATGTTAATTCTATTTTTGCTATTGATGTTGTTGACTCTACAGTGCAGGAATCTCTTGAGCAAATATACAAGGAGGATTTGAGGGTTGGAATGGAGCAAAATTAGGATCTGAAGGATGCTCCTAATGAAGAATTGAAGATGTTACCAGTCCACTTGAAGTTCACAAGTCCAATTACATAGAATGAGAAGGATGATGTCAAGCAAATGACAATAAACAAGGGCAGCTGCTTGGGAGGTAACCCAAGATCTTAGATTTGATTTTTCTATCCCTTTACTTTTTAGTTTTTTTATTACATGTTAGCTAGTAGTATTTTCTTCTTTACATGATTTTCTTACATTGGAGACAATGTAAGGTTTGAGTGTGGGGGGAAGATTTAGGTTTTTATTTTATTTAGGAATATTGATCCGATTTTGATGGGGAATTTAAAAAAAAATTAATGCTTTTGAAAATTTTGATTTCATGATTCTATTTGGCTATGTGTTAAAAAGATTAAAGTCAAAGATTAAAAATTAATGCTACATTTCAAAATCTATTTAATGCTTAGTTGGTTAATGAATGATGAAAACTAAGCCACGATCCATAGTAATTGATTTAAATTGAATTTGTGATACATGAGTCTTGAATATAGGAAACATGTTTATTTGGCTAAGTTATTTGTGGAGTTGTCTATGTGCACTGATTTCATGACTTAGAACTGTTTAACTTGCTTATGTTGTTACAGAACCATGTGAAATAATGATGAATGAAAAAAAAGAAAAAAAAAGAAAATTGAAAATCGCTCAATGTCCATTGTAGGCGTAAATAATGAGTATCTAAGCCTGAAGACTTCCAGATTCACGCTTAAAAAGTGCGATGGATAAAAGCAAATGACTAGTCGACTTTTGTGGCCTTTGTTACTTGAATAAGTAAGCCTTAGGGGTGTCTCTACACCTAGAGCCTTAAGATCATCTGGTTTGGGAGTCGTTGGTGGAAAGTTCGCTAATGGGTAACTCTGAAAAGCCTAAGAAAAGGAGACATTGCACATGTCAAGAAAAGAAAAAGAAATATACGAAAAAAAAAGAAGCATAAAAATACATTCATCTGTGCTAAAAAGAAGGTTCTATGTAAAAACTTAAAAAGCAAGAAAAATATGTTCTTGGTTGTGAGTCAGTGTGCACTGTTTTTGCTCCATGGTAACTAAGTTAAGTAAGTATGATGATTTTGGAAAAGTTACTTATGCGGTTATAGTTTGATTTAATGAAATTCATTGGTGAAATGGTAAGGTCGGTAATTGTGAATTGATTGATAAGGCATTGAATAGATTTTTTTCAAATTTAGTGTTGATAATCATGATTTTTACCTTGAAATCTTTTGACATGATGGCTGAATAGAATTTTTCTAGAAATTAAACTTTTGGTTTACACGAGGACGTGTTAAAGGCTAAGTGTGGGGGAATTTAATGAGTGCATATTATTCATTTATTTTTATTCTATTATATTTAGTTTTATTGCATGTTTCATGTGTATATGAGCTTATTAATGTGTTTAATGATTTCAGGAAGAATTGGAGCTGAAATGAGGGAAAAAAGAAAATTACAGGGTTTTTAGCATTAAAGTTCGATGCATGGTCTTGGCTTGGGACTTGGATTTTATTGTAGAGCTCTTCCTTAGCTTTCCGGAACATCTTGAATCGTCCCAATCGGAGTTCATATGAAAAAATTATGATCTTTTTACCAGACGGAAGTTGAACCTCGAAGTTTGGAAGTTGGAATTTGCACAGCAGTCACTTGAAGCCCGATTTCGACCATGATGGAGCCAGATTCTGTCAAATCTCAAAGAATAAAAGTTATAGATCTCGTCGATATCTTCGTTTTGATAGGTAGTAGGCCCTGTAACTCCTTCCGGATCAAAAGTTATGGTCGTTTTACCAAGGACGTCGCAGCAGGAAATATAAATTCGCCCCAGCGAATTTGAGCGGGAAAATTGGGAAATCTTGGATTTTTGGAAAGTTTCTAAATACAGATTTTGGTAGATTTCAACATGGAATGAGATTATTATTTCTATTAGCTTTAGGATTTACTTTATACTAAGATTTATTTCCAAATTAGATTCTATTTCTTTATGAAAACTAGTTATGATTTGTAATTTCTTTTAGGATTTGGATTTCTACTTCCTATAGGATTTAGGACTTTGTCTAGCACTATAAATAGAGGATGCTAGTCAGGGTTTTAGTCATTCAATCATCTACTACATTCTCTCATCTACAACATTGGAGGATTGAAGATATGAGCTAAGTTCTTTTTATTCAGTTCTAAGGGATGTTGAACCTTATTTATAATTAATGATTAATTGAGTATTCATTATTTATTCCTTCTCACATGAAATTCATTCTTGATAATCTGATTTAATTTCTCGAATGCTATTTGGCTTAACGATTTGATTTACGCAGATTGAGTTGGTTAACGAATATCATATGCTAGATCAAGGAATAATATTACGGTAATTGATATTGTTTCTAATCACAAGTAGTAATTAATAATACCTAATTGTGGACAAGCTTTTGAGTATTGCTATGATTATCAGAAGACAAGTTAAACAATCTGAGCTTATGTGTTTGTTGCTTGGAATAGTCTAATTCCCTAGTTCTTAATGTCGCTATTATATTAAATCTAGAGAGCTTATTCTCGGTTATATAATTGTTAGAATCTTGTGAAGAGCTTGTTTCATTGAGTGACAATCTAAGGGGAGTTTGGTAGCGAGCTTGTTGTTACCTAGGGCTATTAGTTTCATTCAAGGGTAAATAATGTTACACTTGATTAATCTATTATTGTAAAATGGTGATACTGAACTGAAGAACTGAAGCTTTTTATTCATTGTTTATTCTTATTAGTTTATTCTTGTTAATTTAGTTAATTAATTCACAATCCCCTTTTTATTAGAAATCATAGGATAAATATAAAACAAATCACTCTCTCGTGGGATCGATCCTTGCTACCACTTGTGCTAATTGTTTAAATTTATAAAGTGAAAGTGAGGTTAATTTAGGAGTGTAAACGACAGCTCCCACTAGGATGGCCTTAGATGCCTCCATCCCAGCTGGACTTGACTTTGGTGGACAAAAAAATCGGGCTAGGTGACCTTCTCTTCCACAACTAAAACATACCTTGGAAGGCTGTGAACAGTTTGGACTTATGTGTCCCTCCTCTCCGCATCTATAGCATCTAACTCGCGGTCGTTCTCCTCCCCTAGAATTTGTTGCTGCTGCCGACGTCTTCCCATCATCGTTAAATCTTCTCTTCTTGAATTTTCCACTTCTATTATCTTGGCCATGATTACCATCGAAGTGGTTACCATTCTTGGCATGATAATTTCCTCCACGATGGTTATCGTTGTTCCGATGGCCGTTGCCACCGATAAGATTATTATCATATTATTGGACGTTGCTTTTTGGTTGTGCTGACTCATTATCGCGCTACAATAACTGAGCCCTATTCACAACATCTGAATATAAACAAAGTTTTTGAGAAATGAGGTATTGACGTATATGGGGCTTCAAACCTCTTAGAAACATTCGCTCCTCATTATCGACCAAATGGGATGCAAACCAGGATAACTCCGCAAATTTAACACTGTCACAAAACAAGGGTTAATTAACATATCACATATTATCTTTATACTCTGACCGACCAATTAAATACCAAATAAACTTAGGTAGGTCATACTAGCGAAGGAATTCCCCGTCTCTGTGATAACCCGGGATTTCGAATAATCCAAATTTCACGAATAATTTTTTTTTATTAAATATTGACTGTTAATATTGTACTGTGTATCTATGATACGAGTATCGAGAAGTAGTCAATTTGTGTATTGATTGAGAAATTAGAGTAGAGTTGTGCTTAACGGAGAATAGAGACCCTAACCCTTAAGTTCGGATAGGGATTCGACTAAAAATATAATTGAAATAATTATACTGATGAGTATGTGTTTGTACTGTATAGAATGTTAATCAATGATTGGTCGGGTAGGCTACAATATTTGTAAACCCTAATAAGGGATTGGAAACTCTAATCTCAAGATTTGAAACCCTAACGCGTAGTTAGGAACCTTAAGCAAAAGTCGGGAAACCCTAATTTTTAATTCGAGAATCCTAAACCCTAATTAGGAAACCCTAATCCTAATTAGTAAGCTCTAAAGTGATTAGTATACTTTAATGTGATTAGTAACCTTTAATATAATTAGGGAACACTAATTGTATTTTTGAAAATCTTAATTTTCTATTTTAAAGATCCTAATTTAGAAAATCCTAGAAACTAAAGTTGTAAAACTTTAGGGTTAAAGCCTTAGGGTTAAACCCTAAGGGTCAAACCTTAAGGGTTAAACCCTAAGGTTTTGGTAAATTCCATGTATGCCATTAAAATTTCATGTACAAAGTCCAAAATACCCCTTTACTTAGATATTTAGTTAGAAGATTTGCAAATATAGCGAGTCATCACTTTGGATAAGACCATGTGCTTAAATTCTATATCAAATCTTATCCATATCTTGCCAACTTGCACACTTAGATTCATTACATCTTTGATATAAGAGATCTAGGAGAGAGAAAGTTCAAATATCAAGCTTATTGGCTATCTAACACTACCCAACTCACTCTCTCATCCAAAGCTATGAATTTGTTAAGTGATTCAGTCACTCTTTAACCTCTTAGAACACCTAGATCAAATTTGGAGAGCAGGGATCAAAGATTGGACAAGAGAAGGTAAAACCCAAACTCAACCTAGATCTTGTATGCTAAGAAAATAATTGTGTTTAAGTGTTTATATTTATGTTATATGGTGTTTTTAGTTGATCTATGTTGATCCATGATGGATCCATAGCATCAAAGTGGGTAAAAGTTGAGTTTTTCATAAACTGTTCTTGAGAAATTTTTGTGGTCTGACAAGATATGTCAGTCGCCCTAGATCTGTCTATGTTGGTGATATTTGTTGTTTTAATGTTGTTATTGGTACCTTGTTAGGTTGTCTTAAATCTGGAAGTGGTATTACAGGGTTTGAATAACTAGATTGCATTTTATTCCTGGTCAAAGTTGGTTGACCGACGTTGACTGGGCTAAAATCTGGGCAGCCCAGAACGTATGAAACAGATTCTGACAAGACGTTCTAAGGCATAGATCTGACAGGTTTGATGTTGTTTGTTGATGTTATGATAATCAGTTTGTAGCCTGTTAGTTTTACTATAGATCCATGCTTCTAGATGTCATAAAATGTAAACAGATTTGTTGTAATGAACGGTCAAACTTGGCTGGTTGATCATGATAGCAGTTTCTGGGGAAAACCCAGAAACGGTAGAACCAATTTTCTGACAGGGTTTTGACTGATCTTAATCTGGTTATTGTTTTGTATTTCGACCAACCTGTTGTTTTAGTAATGTTTATTGACACATGGGCTACATGTTTGAACCTTAAGATCACATAAACCATGACCAGAACCTAACTTAAAATGATCAAAAAGGTGCCTAGTCGAGTTTCTAGGTTTCTGGAGAAACCCAGATATGGTCTGACAGCTTCTTTGAGAGCCCAGATCGTTATGTTATGTGGTGTTATGACCAAGTTGATGGTTTATAGTTGTAGTATTACATGTGTACTACGATTTTGAACTTTAATCTGGCCCAGAAACGATTTTAAACTAAGGATTTAAGTTGGTCAAACAAGGCAGGTTGATAAGCCGGATGTCAGTGTTCTTGAGCTCAAGAACACCAACAGCGACGCTTTGTGTCGCTAAAGCCCTTTAGCGACGGTTTTATTATTTTTTAATTTCTGAATTTCCGGAAAATGATTAAAAATAGAAAATAAATTATAGAAATTACCAAAAATGGTTTTAAAAATTATTTTAAATTATGAAAAATAATTTCTGACTATTTGGAATATTTTTCATTAATATTTATAATTATTTGAATATTGATGATATTTAATTTATTTAGTTAGTATATTAAATAAATTAGAGAAAAATGATTTAATATTATTAAAAATCATTTTAAATAAGAATAAAGTGTTTAAAAATATTTTGAGTTATAAAATATAACTTTTAATATTTTTGGAGAATTTTCATTAATAAATTAATATTAATGATATTAGATTTATTTAATTATTATATTAAATAAATGAATTAAAAATGATTTTATTGATTTAAAATTATTTAAAAATGAGAAAAATGATTTAAAAATATTTTAAGTTATAATTAATGACTTTTAATATTTTGATGATAATTTCATTAATATTTAAATATTAATGGTAATGATTTAAAAATGATTTTAATTACTTTAAAAATCATTTAAGTAGAATATTGATGATTTAAAAATATTTTAAGTTATTAAAAATAACTTTAATATTTTGACAAGTATGTTATTAATATTTTTATATTATTAAATATTAATAATGATAAGATTATTTGATAATTAAGTCATTTAAAAATGATTTCGATGTTTTAAAAATTATTATAAATTATAATAATTGTTTATAACTTATTAAAAACTTCCGAAAAATATTATAAATGATATTTGACTTATCTAAAATAATATTGAAGCTTAGAGACCAAGTGTAATTGACAGTAGCTGTGGTAATTATCGGATAGGGTGACCAGATCACCGAGAATGGACCGAAGTCCAACCTGACCGAAATAGTTAGACTTGTTATGTGTTTATATAGGTTATAAACACTGATGTGGCTATGTGGTAATGTGTCTAGAAGAAGTTTGACTGTGAATTACAGTGTTATGTGTTATAAATTATTGTGCTAATTGTGAGACCGATATTATTGGTTATAGGTCTTACGAACGCAGTTAAGTTTATTGTGTAGCTGTAATCAGTGGAAGAGGCAAGTTCCCTAACTCAACCTTGAGTTAATATTGTTTAATTATTATTGGTAGTTAATTATTGCTAATTAGACCACGTCCTAGGATTTATTGTTGATTATTCGCAGTTAGTGCATGCTTAATAATTTAAATTGAATTACTGATTCAGAATATATATACATTCGTAGAATAACTATTGTTGGATATACATATCCGTAGAAGCTAGAATTAGAATGTGATAGATAATTCCTTTATTATTAATCGAATTATGTTGAGAAATGTCTTAGCCAATTATTACGGTTAGACGAACATTTGTTAGAACTTGATAGGTTCCAGAAGAGAATTAAATTATCATTGATTGATGATCGATGCCAATTATTTTGGCTAGATCGAGAAGTAAATAAATTTGAAATCACGGTATTTCATTGTAAAATCAAAATCTTGATTCTAAGACCGAGAAGAACAACCTTTTATAAAGGAATATTTTATCGGTCGAGTATTAGAGCCTTTTTTCTTATGCGATTAAGTATTATCATAATATAGGGTATACTAAAAGTGATCACTTTATATACTGCAGAGGGTATGATTTAATCTTTATGGTTATTCGATACACTGGGTATATCAAAGTTTAACTTTGATAGTTACTCGAGAAGAGAAGTTCAAGATCCGATGGATCATTTCGGCATAAATCTAGAAAACATTCCATTTTGCTATTTCGTAGAATTAATTCTTGATTATTCGTTTGAATATCGTAGAAACCTTGAAAGTGTTATACTCTTTCATTATCGAATTATTATTGCGTAGAATGTGAGAAGGTTTGATATTGATTTCTATATCTTTATTGTATCTCTTAACTTGCGGAGCAAACTTGTTTCTCACTCTTGCTATAAATAAAACTTTTCAACTAGGGACGAAGTTGCAGAAGGTGTTGCGAAGAAGAACAAGGGGAAAGGCATAGCAATAAATTAGTTATGATGAACATTATTATAATTATGTCGTATTGTAAACCCTTTTTGTATATCTAAAGGGGTATGTCTGTAATGTTAAGGTTAGTAGACCTGGGACTTATGTATTAACAATCTATGTTAATGAGTTATGTATTCCTATTTATATTAAAATGGGTAGTTAGATGGTATTATATTGTGGATCGTGAACACCAAATTCGGGGTCGAGTAACTTGGATTTGGGGTGTCACTGAGGTTAGTATCAAAAGCATAGGTTATAAATCTTAGGTGGGGTGGGGAAAACGCTAGGATTATAACCCTAAGCGAGATAGAGAATACTCATTTAGAGTACTAAGTGAGGGATTGCTGAAGCGTATCGATAGTGAGATAAGTAGACACATAGTGTGAGGAGTGTGTACTGATGAAGTACTAATCAAGTTGTTTAAACTAATTGTAGGATGTCGGGAGAAGATAAGATGAGTACGGAGATGCCAGTGGTGGCTATCGCACCGATGCCGCAAGAGAGAGAGGTGCCGTGTGAGAGCGAGTCAGTGGAAGAAGTGGAGAAAGATGAACCAATGATAAATCTTGGGAGTGAACATGATGATTATCCCGAGATGTATCTAAGTGGTGATGAGGAGGCGGAGTCTAAAGAAGCTAAGGTGGAGTTGAAGAATAATATCAATGTTGGAGAATAAGATCAGCTAATTGTAGAAGTCCAGGAACTCTGGAGTAAGGTATTTCTCTTGGAAGAGTTGTGGAAGACAGAGCGAGCGTTACGCGAAATGACTGAAGAACGGAACGAGCTGAAGGCGCAGGTGGAGAGGATGAAGACTGAAGGTGGTGGATCATCTGAAGGAACCATCAAGAAAGACAAGAAGAAGAGAAAGAGGGACAACAACATCGACAACTCTGAAAAGTCAAACCCGAAGAAGAGACAAGCTTGCAGCAAGTGTGGAAAGACTCACACGGGAGAATGCATGATGTGGAAGAACGTCTACTTCAATTGTAAGAAGGAAGGACATATTTCTTTGCATTGTCCTAAGCCGAATATGAGGAAGTGTTTCTCATGTGGAAGAACAGGTCACGGATTTAACAAGTGTCCCAACAAGAAGAAGACTGGTGAAGGGAGTGGTCGGTAGACAACTTAGATATATGTAATAGTATCTTTTGGTAGAAGCTTATGATAGTAAGTGTTATAATATCGAGAATGATGTTTAAGCATATATATATATATATATGTTTGAATGAATGAAATCTTTATTTTCTATATGAATATAAGATTAAGATTAAGTTGTGTGTTCTTAAAACTCATACTTATGGTAAGCTCATGACTCGTGATTATATGAAATATTTTGAACCCCTCAGTGAATGGATGCCAAAGGTCTGACTAGGATAAGTTCATACACTCATATAATTGTGGCAAGTTACTGAACTCCTAAGTGTGGTAAGTTTGATGAACAGGGATTAGATATGTGAATTTGGTAAATGGCAACTTTTTGTGTAAAGTTGGAGAATTGTAGCTTCCTATGTAAAGTTGAGTATGTTAATCCTAGAATTATTTTAAAAAGGGATAATATTGTGTTAAGTACTATATGTACTATGTGCTATTTGAATAAATATGCGATTACATGAGAACTATGTGTTGAATTCTTATTGTGTTAAGAATTTGTATTGAAAAAAAAATTAATATAAGATTTTTATCAGATCATGCCGTCTAGACGACAGAATCGAAACCAACGAGAAGAGTAGTCGGTAAATAACGAAGGAGGTCAAGCTGACCCAATGCAAAACTTTGCAAATATGATAGGCGAAGCTATGGAGAATAGAGCTTCTTCTACAAGGGGAAGAGCGAGGAATCAGCCAGCTGACAGATTGGCTAACTTCAAGGACTTTAAGGCAGTAGGACCGCTTGAATTCAAGGGAACCACGGATCCAATTGAAGCCCAAACTTGGGTAAAGGAGATGGAGAAAGCGTTCGTCATTGTGCGAGTGGCAGAAGAGCAAAAGACGGCTTTTGCAACATACTTAATGAAGGGAGAAGCTAACTACTGGTGGGAGACTAATCAGGCAAGAGCTGGTACAGCGGTGGTAGCGTGGATAAGATTTAAGGAGTTGTTCTTTGAGAATTACTTCTCATCGAGTATGCAAGCTCGGATGGAAGTTAAATTCTTGGAACTTAAGCAGGAGAACATGTCGGTATCGGAGTATGCTGCCAAATTCAACGAAATAGTAAGATTTTCACCTCATCAGGTGGACACAAAAGCAAGAAAAGCGAGAAGATTTGAGAGCAGACTGAAGCCGGGGATATTCAATAAGGTGGCGGTATTGCAGATCAACACGTTTGCTTCTTTGTTGGAGAAAGCATTAATTGCTGAAGGAGGAAGCGAGGCTGCATCTCGATTTCATCAGGAGAAGAAGAGAAAGACCAATGATGGTGGAAGTAGTGGTGGTAGTAATCAAAATAAGAGGAAGTGGAGTGAGAATACCCAATCGGGTAGTAAGACTGAAGAGAATAGGAAAGGAAGGGAACCATGTGCGACCTGCGGAAAGAACCATTCTAGAGTCTGTTTAAAGAAGAAAGGAGTTTGTTACAACTGCGGGCAAGAGGGGCACATGTCACCCAATTATCCCAGTTCGAAGAAAATTCAAGGTTGTTTTGCCTGTGGATCAACTGATAATATAGTACAGAACTATCCGAAAAGGAATGCGGAGAAGGAAAGTGTCAACAACGGACCCGGTGGTGGAACCTTGGCGATTCGAGGACCTGCACAACCAGGAAGACCAACGACCCGTAATTTCAACGTGACGACGCAAGATGTAGTGACTACTCAGGAGGTGGCAGGTAACGATTTTGTTTAGAAATTTAATTACGCGAGTAATCTGGGTTAGTTATTGCTGTAAATTGTTTTCTTTTATAGATTCAAGTCACAGGTTAGAATTTAAAACACAAATTAATATTATTTTCTTAAAAATGAATTGATGATACAACTTTAAAAGATTGTAGAGAATAAGAAAGCGGTGATTCAGAGTGCTGAATCCTTTTAAGGAGGGGTGGATGTGATAAACGGGATTTTGAATAATCCAAATTTCACGAATAATTTTTTTTTTATTTTATTAATATTATTTATTAATATTGTATTGTGTATATCGTGATCTGAGCAGTATCGAGAAGTAGTCAATTTGTGTATTAACTGAGAAATTAGAGTAGAGTTGTGCTTAACGGAGAATAGAGACCCTAACCCTTAAGTCTGGATAGGGATTCGACTGAAAATATAATTGAAATAATTATACTAATGAGTACATGTTTGTACTATATAGAATGTTAATCAATGATTGGTCGGGTATGGTAAAATATTGTTAAACCCTAATAAGGGATTGGAAACTCTAATCTCAATATTTGAAACCCTAACGCGTAGTTAGGAACCCTAAGCGAAAGTCGAGAAACCCTAATTTTTAATTCAGGAATCCTAAACCCTAATTAGGAAACCCTAATCCTAATTAGTAAGCTATAAAGTGATTAGTATACTTTAATGTGATTAGTAACCTTTAATATAATTAGGGAACACTAATTATATTTTTGAAAATCTTAATTTTCTATTTTAAAGATCCTAATTTAGAAAATCCTAGAAGCTAAAAGTTGTAAAACTTTGGGGTTAGAAACCTTAGGATTAAAACCCCAAGGGTCAAACCACAAGGTTTAGTAAATTCCATGTATGCCATTAAAATTTCATGTACAAAGTCCAAAGTACCCCTTTACTTAGATATTTAGTTAGAAGATTTGCAAATCTAGCGAGTCATCACTTTGGATAAGACCATGTGCTTAAATTCTATATCAAATCTTATCCATATCTTGCCAACTTGCACACTTGGATTCATTACATCTTTGATATGAGAGATCTAGGAGAGAGAAAGTTCACATATTAAGCTTATTGGCTATCTAACACTACCCAACTCACTCTCTCATCCAAAGCTACAAATTTGTTAAGTGATTCAGTCACTCTTTAACCTCTTAGAACACCTAGATCAAATTTGGAGAGCAGGGATCAAATATTGGACAAGAGAAGGTAAAACCCAAACTCAACCTAGATCTTGTATGCTAAGAAAATAATTATGTTTAAGTGTTTATATTTGTGTTATATGGTGTTTTTAGTTGATCTATGTTGATCCATGATGGATCCATAGCATCAAAGTTGGTAAAAATGAAGTTTTTCAAAAGCTTTTCGAAAAATTTTGTCGTCGACAAGAAATGTCGATCCGCCTCTAGATCTTATCTATGTTGGTGTTTTTTGTTGTTTTAATGTGTTTATTGGTAGCTTGTTAGGTTGTCTTAAATCTAGAAGTGGTATCACAGTGTTTGAATAGCTAGATTGCATTTTATTCCGGTCAAAAGTCGGTTAACCAAGCGTTGATTGGGCTAAAATCTGGGTAACCGAGCGTATGAAATAGATTCGACAAGGCGTTCTAAGGCATAGATCGACGGGTTTGATGTTGTTTATTGATGTTATGATAATAAGTTTGTAATACATTAGTTGTACTTATAGATCCATGCTTTTAGATGTCATAAAATGTAAACAAATTTGTTGTAATGAATGGTTAAACTAAACTTGGGTGGTTGATCATGATATATGGTTTTCTGGGAAAACCCGAAGCAGTAGAAGAAATTTTTACGACGTGGTTTTGATAGATCTTAATTTGGTTATTGTTTTGTAGTTCGACCGAGATCTTGCATTTTTAGTAATGTTTATTGACACATGGGCTACATGTTTGAACCTTAAGATCACATAAACCATGACCGTAGAACCTAACTTAAAAAATGATCAAAGTGTACTGGTCGAGTTTACGGGTTTTGGAGAAACCCGGATATGGTCTCGCCAAACTTCTTTGAGAGCCCAGATCATTATGTTATGTGTTGTTATGACCAAGTTGATGGTTTATAGTTGTAGTATTACATGTGTACTACGATTTTGAACTTTAATAAATTACCTAGAAACGATTTTAAACTAAAGATTTAAGTTGGTCAAAAACAATGAGGTTGATAAATGGGATGTCGGTGTTCTTGAGCTAAAGAACACCAACAACGACGCTTTGTGTCGCTAAAGCCCTTTAGCGACGATTATATTATTTTTTAATTTACGAATTTAGGAAAATGATTAAAAATAGAAAATAAATTATAAAATTACCAAAAATGGTTTTTTAAAATTATTTTAAATTATGAAAAATAATTTTTGACTATTTGGAATATTTTTCATTAATATTTATAATTATTTGAATATTAATGATATTTAATTTATTTAATTAGTATATTAAATAAATTAGAGAAAAATGATTTAATATTATTAAAAATCATTTTAAATAAGAATAAAGTGTTTAAAAATATTTTGAGTTATAAAATATAACTTTTAATATTTTTGGAGAATTTTCATTAATAAATTAATATTAATGATATTAGATTTATTTAATTATTATATTAAATAAATGAATTAAAAATGATTTTATTGATTTAAAAATCATTTAAAATGAGAAAAATGATTTAAAAATATTTTAAGTTATAATTAATGACTTTTAATATTTTGATGATAATTTCATTAATATTTAAATATTAATGGTAATGATTTAAAAATGATTTTAATTACTTTATAAATCATTTAAGTAGAATATTGATGATTTAAAAAATATTTTAAGTTATTAAAAATAACTTTAATATTTTGACAAGTATGTTATTAATATTTTTATATTATTAAATATTAATAATGATAAGATTATTTGATAATTAAATCATTTAAAAATGATTAGATGTTTTAAAAATTATTATAAATTATAATAATTGTTTATAAATTATTAAAACTTTTGAAAAAAATTATAAATGATATTTGACTTATCTAAAATAATATTGAAGCTGAGAGACCAAGTGTAATTGACAATAAGTTGTGGTAATTATCGGATAGGGTGACCAGATCACGAGAATGGATAGAAGTCCAACGGATAGAAATAGTTAGACTTGATATGTGTTTATATAGGTTATAAAAACGATGATGTGGCTATGTGGTAATAATGTACAGAAGAAGTTTGTTGTGAATTACGGTGTTATGTGTTATAAATTATTGTGCTAATTGTGAGGCCGATATTATTGGTTATAGGTCTTTCTGAAGCTTGAGATAAGTTTATTGTGTAGGCGTAATCGTGGAAGAGGCAAGTTTCCTAACTCAACCTTGAGTTAATATTGTTTAATTATTATTGGTAGTTAATTATTGCTAATTAGACCACGTCCAGGGATTTATTGTTGATTATTCGCAGTTAGTGAATGCTTAATAATTTAAATTGAATTACTGATTCAGAATATATATACATTCGTAGAATAACTATTGTTGGATATACACATCCGTAGAAGCTAGAATTGACAGTACAGATAATTCCTGTTTATTGTCGAATTATGTTGAGAAATGTCTTAGCCAATTATTCTGGTTAGACGAACATTTGTTTGAACTTGATAGGTTCGAGAAGAGAATTAAATTATTATTGACAGATCGATGCCAATTATTTTGGCTAGATCGAGAAGTAAGAATTTGAAATCACAGTATTTCGTTGTAAAATCAAAATCTTGATTCTAAGACTGTGAAGAACAACCTTTTATAAAGGGAATATTTTATCGGTCGAGTATTCGGCCTTTGCGCGCGATTAAGTATTATGCATAATATAGGGTATACTAAAGCTGATCACTTTATATACATGCAGAGGGTATGATTTAATCTTTATGGTTATCTCGATACACAGGTATATCAAAGTTTAACTTTGATAGTTACTCGAGAAGAGAAGTTCAAGATCAATGGATCGCTTCAAAGATAAATCTGGAAAACATTCCATTTTGCTATTTCGTAGAATTAATTCTTGATTATTCGTTTGAATATCGTAGAAACCTTGAAATCGTTATACTCTTTCATTATCGAATTATTATTGCGTAGAATGTGAGAAGGTTTGATATTGATTTCTATATCTGTATTGTATCTCTTAACTTGCAGAGCAAACTTGTTGCTCACCCTTGCTATAAATAAAACTTTTCAAATTTAGGGGACGAAGTTGCGAGAAGGTGTTTGAAGAAGAACAAAGGAAAAGAATAGTAATAAATTAGTTATGATGAACATTATTATAATTATGTTGTATTGTATTGTAAACCCTTTTTGTATATCTAAAGGGGTATGTCTGTAATGTTAAGGTTAGTAGACCTGGGACTTATGTATTAACATCTATGTTAATGAGTTATGTATTCCTATTTATATTAAAATTTGTAGTTAGATGGTATTATATTGTGGATTGTGAACACCAAATTCGGGGGTCAGGTAACCTGGATTTGGGGGTATCACAGTCTCTCCCCTCCTAGTTCTTATCTCACATCTCAGCCAGGGATCATATCCCTAAGCTTTGATACCAACTGTGATGCCCCCAAAATAGGTATACATCACCTATTCTGAGTCGCCATATACATGGTACAGAATACAAATACAACTTAATAATACAGCTGTCGTGTAAAATACGACAAAACATAAATTGAGAGTTTTCATAAGAATATTGTCATCTAGACAATATCCACACTCAAAGGAGTCCTCATTACATTTATTGTCACACTATTTAACAGAATAGTGAGGACTACTAATACTATCATCTGGACCGTCACTCCGTTCCCCGACTAGTCCCAGCTACGTTCTCATTTCCTGAAGAGAACAGTGAAAGAAAGGGGTGAGCTCAACTAGTCCAGTAAGAAATATTATGACTAAGATAATGTAGAATAAATTATCATTAGTCTTTAGCAATGTTAAACTGATAAAATATAACAAACATCAAGTTTAACTGCAAAGGAACAAGCAACCCATTAAAAGAGTCAAGTAGAGAATAAAATCTACTATCATTTATGATTTAAAAAGGTTTTTCATCACTTTTATCGCTGAGACTCAGCTTAATAAATAATCCACATCATCCCTGCACTACGATGAAGGATATTCATTAGTATCACAACCACAAATTATCCATGCACTACGGGCCAAGGATATTCGTGTATTCATCAATGGTCATGATCATGCTAACAACTGTCCATCAATGCACAATGGGCCAATGAGGACTTTTACCACATCATTTATAACATTACGGTCATGATTATACCGATTAAGCCCTGGTTATAATCATACCAAGTCCATCTATGCACTACAGGCCACAGATGACTTTCAACATAATATAAACATGAGGATGATGACAATGATATAAGAATTCAATAAAACAAGTTCAAGAATTAATTTATCCAGGAACTAATAACTTCCAAATTGTCAACATGATACTTCTTTGTAGAGTAAAATTCAAGAATGCTCAGAAGAATATTTCCATGAAAAGATACTGGATGAAGCACAAATATCAAGGATATTCCACTAATTTCATGGAGTATAGAAGTCAAAACTTTTAACATACTGAGTATAATAGAATATATGAAACTGCAAATGGATTTTTGCCCGCCATGCGGTAATCCACGTATATAGATCATTTCCACAATTTAATAAGGAATTAATACAAAGGATCATTCACCATGCATGTGGTAATCCATATAGACAGGTTATTCCAATAGAATAATAAAGAATGGAATAACATAAGGATTCACCATGTGTGCGATAGACTGCACAGACAGGTTATTCCCAACAGAATAATAAAGAATGGAACTAGGTCGTGTAAACTAAGCAGATGAGGATATTCCGGACGTAATAATAAAGAAACGAAACTAGGTCAAAGCGAAATTATGACCTTGACATGATATTCAAATGAATAATAAAGAATGGAATAACAATAGAAATCACCATACACGCGATGTAATCGCATGCAGACATGTTATTTTATCGAATAATAATTAATGGAACCGTGTCAAAGCGTAATACGCAATAAACAAGATATTCCAACAGAATAATAAAGAATGGAATAACGGAAGAATTTCACCATATATGCGGCACTTTGCATATACAGGAAAGAAATAATACCCTTTACGAGTATTGAAAGAAAATAATTCTTTTCAAGAATACGAAAGAAATAACACCCCTTACCTTAGAAGAAACTGGATATAGGAGTAGTGAAGTAGCAGAATACTTTTCTTCTTTCTCTCTATAAGTTCTCTCTCTAGAGTTTCAGTGAATTCGTAAGAAATAATGAAGGAATGAGCTTCTATTTATAGGAGAATGGACTGAATAGAAACTAATTCATGAACGGTCCAGATTGATTTACTTTTAAACGGACGATCCATATTGATTTACTATGCAGTATTAATAAATTATTCTAATAAAACAAAATCTTTTAAATAAAATAAAATATATTCTAGTTATAGTCTAATAAAACAAATAACTTTATAAAAGTATTACATTTTATATAAAAAGATTTTACTATGCAAACACTATGCAGCACTATGCATAATAAAATATAATATATTCTAATTATTGTCTAATAAAACAAATAACTTTATAAAAGTATTCTATTTTATATAAAAAGATTTTACTATGAAAATACTATGCATAATAGAATATAATATATTCTATTTATAGTCTAATAAAACAAATAACTTTATAAAAGTATTTACTTTTTTATATAAAAGCTTTTTCGCATTTTATTACATTAATAATACTAATAAAATGAATTTATATATATATATATATATATATATATATATAAAAAACTTCCGTGACTTCATAAAAAGATACCTCAATATATTTAACAACATTTATCATCATCGTTATAATTCACAATATTAATCGACTGTGTCGTTCCTGTGAAAGAGGGGCTTTCAATAAGGATTTCTCCCTATTAGCGCAAGAATGAGGTGACCAAACCTCTCCTTGGCGTAACTTCTAGACATCGTTAATATTGCAAATAATAATATTAATAACTCGTCATCTCAATTATTGATTTAATAATATATAAAATATCGACAATAATTGAATCAAATAACGTGAGATACTATGCAACAATTATCAAGCAATAATTGAACAAAACCGAGTGACTTCTCACGTGATGCATCAATAATCAATACCGTAGCCGCTACTATGCAACTACGCGCGTACATTATACTTTTACTACCGAGTAGTTCAACAGTTTTAATTCAGAAAACTTTTCGCCGTTATTTTCATAAAAATATTTTTTTATTTTCTCAATCAAACAATAATTCCGTTGTGGGGTCCACTAATGATTGTGCTTGCCTTACTTAATATTCCCCTGTTAAAACGAATATTCCCCGACCAATCGAATATTATATAACAACTTGCATACTTTGCAAAATTTATAAATACTACCCACAACTATAACATTATATCAAATCCACACCATAATTTTGAAAAAAATATTTTGAGAAATTTAAATCTTTATTCATAAAATTTGGGGTCTCACAGAGCGAATCTGGGTGGTGCCTTTCCCGAGCCTCGCTGGAATTATTCTTCCTGAGAGTCCAATAATCAAACACCGACAAGATAGCCTCCTGATGGAGGAACCACACAACATATATTCACATACAACGTGTCTCACCGTTTATACAAAATGATGACATGTACGAAGCACTAATATCACAGATAGATATTTAGCAGTGTAGTAAATAAAAATGCATTCGTACACATTCATCAGAAATGTAAATGCAACATTCACACACAAGCATATAACAATTTTGAAAAGCTTGTAATAGCGGCTTAAGCCCTCTTACTGAAGGTCCCCAGCAGAGTCGCCACCTATCGACGTCGGGATTTTTGAGTGTCCCTTTTCGTTACTTGTTCTTTGGTGTTCTCATGTTAATGTGAGATTTGTTTGAAAAAATAAGTGAAAAAGGTCCGACATGTATAATGTCGACGATTTGACTTTAAGAGTCGCCAGTTGGTGTATTTAACTGGTTGCACCAACGCAACCGAAAAGGTTTGCACATTGACCCAGTGATGTGACACTGCTAAACGGGTCTATGAAACTGAGATTCATTTGGGTTTGGGGGCTTGATTATGCGGAGGGAAGGTGTTAGGCACCCCCAACATCCGTGTTGCCATGGTGACCGCCACTTTTCAAAGAAACTATTATATGAATGTGTGTGTGTGTGTGGATCAATGTGCAATAATTTGGAAGTAGTGCTATACCTCGTTCACACCTATATAAATAGGGCTTGAATTTATAGAAAAATTCAGTTTTAAACAAGATATAGCAATGACGTTTTGTAAAAGAGGTTTTTCAAACCCAGTGCTCAATAGTAATTGAGGCCTTTGATACTTCCATTTTATGATTAAATGTTCGGCTTGTTTGCTTTTATTTTCGAGATGCGAAGCATTCTCGAGAAAATAATATCTGAAGATCTTGAACTCCTCGTGGGCATGACATGATCATCCAAGGAAATTCGAGACCTTAATCGTAAAATAATGTACAAGTCGCTACGGTGAAAAATGTCCATCATGGGAACAGAATCTAGATTCAAGAGATTGAATCGTGATCACATGATTCCTAGGCTCACATGATGCTGCAATTTGTATGGAAAGTAATAAGCAGTTATATATATAAGTTGTAAATATATATATATCTGTATATGATCAACCACCACGAAGCAACTACATGGGGATCGAAAATGTAAATATATAAAAGCGATAAATATATATATATATATATATATATATATATATATATATATATATGGACATAATTAACCACCATGAAGCAACTTCATAAGGATCGGAAATGTAAATAAAGTCGTAAAAGCGATCAAATGCCACTAAGTAAACTCCAAAGTGAGATTTAAATATAAATAAAAGCGTAAAAGCGATCAATCGCCACTAAGTAAACTCTCAGGAGACGAAATGTAAATAAAGTTTAAAAGCGATCAATCGCCACTAAGTAAACTCGAGGCGGAGATTTAAATGTAAATAAAGCTATAAAAGGCCACAAAGTAAACTCAGTGGCTGAGCGAAATGTAAAATATATATATATATATATATATATATATGTACAAATATATATATAAAAGCAAGAACGCATACGTGATGTAAATCCAGTGCTCATCGGATATGTCCGACAACAATATATATATACATATATATATATATATACATATATATATATATATATATATATAAAAGCAAGTAAATGCTCCGGATGTAAAATCCGGGCTCATCGATATGTCTTACAACAATTATGTATATACGTATATATATATATATATAAGCGAGTAAATGCACTGGATGTAAAATCCAAGCTCATCGGATATGTCTGACAACAATTATATATATAAGTATATATATATAAGTAATAAATTCTCCAGACCGAAGTCTAGGCTCAATCGAGGCATAACTCGATAATGTTAGTCCATATATGAAATATATACATACATAAGTATATATATATATACAGACAGAAATGAAAACCACGGACCGAAGTCCGGGCAAACGCACACAACACGACTCTTAATGTGTATAACAGTGTGTGCTATTATGAGAAGAAAGCTTTATATAATGTGAGAAGGCTTATAGTGGGCTGCTAATGTAGACTTCTATGACTTTAAAGGGATAAACACTCAGCTCCCGCCGAATAAAAGATAGCTATATGTGACCTAAAAAGTGTTTAAAGATGAGGAAACACTCAAAAGATGTGTATACAGAGTAAAATGGACAGGGCTTACTTGCCTTTTCCTCTCTTTCTCTTCTTCAAATGGCTGACCCCAAGGCTCATATTTATAGACGGATGGCCGCAGGTACACCTGCGATTGCCGCGGTTGTACCTGCGGCTGGCCATGGTGTATCCGAGCCTCGCGGGTCTCTTCGTCTCGAAGTACGTGTATTCATGCACTGTAATGTCCGCTTGAACTTACAGAACTTCAATTCGAGCATCCGAACGAGGTATATTTGACCTTCTTCAGACCGCTTGTGTCAAGAGTTACGCAATGACATGGATTAGAGGTTGTACGAAGTTAGGAAGAGGGATCTATGCCCATGGTCTTCAAGCTTCAAATTGTATCCAAAGTACTACCACGCGTAATAGTCACTCGGGATTGTTACTCCTCGGTTCTTGTGGGACATTGTTGTATGTATGTATGTATGAAGTGTTGAGACAATGCGCATATGTTAAAGGGGCAAGATGATGTTTGACTCTTCGTCGGGGTTATCGCCGATTTTAGTTGAAAGTTGACGTTACTCAGGGTTACATCTGAGATTGGACTACTTGTTGGTATGCTGCGATATCATCTTGTGAGAGAAAACGTTGAGGTGGTAAGACAACGTTTTGACTCCTCACCGGGGTTATCGCCGGTTTGAGTGAAAAGCAGAAGTTGCTCAGGGTTACATCTGAGATTAGACTGCTTGTTTGTATACCTCACTATCATCTGTGGGTGTGCCTGTCTGCCCGTTGTTAGCTCCGGGTCTGAGGTATGAGTGCCTTCTACAGAGGTCTCGAGCTTGAAGTCGATCGCATGTATTTGAAACAAGCATTTTGAGTTATCACGAATCGCAATGGCATCCCTTGGGGCTATCACCAAGGATGGAGTTGCTACTCCCAGTGTTGTTTCTGGGACTGGAATTGAGCATCGCGGTGTTATCACCGAGACAGAACTGTTCTCTCCGGTGTTGTTGCCGGTCTTTTGATCTGCATACCTCGGGGTTATCTCTGAGATTGGAAATGACATTCCTAGTTTGTGTTCCGGGTTGGAACTGATGTTCCCAGTTTGTGTTCTGGGTTGGAACTAAACTTCCAGTAGTATCCTGAATGGATGTCTGTTGTCTTCCAAGGTTATCTCTGAAAGACGAATCTGCCCTTTTGCAATGTCAGTAACAGGCGTACAGAAAATTTTGAGTGTCTACAAGAGGAAAAATTGTCATCTTGCCACTTCAACCCCACATCGCATAGTCTCAACATTTTATACATACATTTCTACCCAATAATGTCCCACAAGAGCCAAGGAGTTCCAATCCCGAGTGACTATTACGCAGGGCAGCACACCGGATAGAATTTGAATCTTGAAGACCATGGGCATGGTCCCCTCTTCCTGATTTCGTACAACCTCTAATCCTATGTCATTGCTAACTCTTGACAACGGCGGTCCGAAAAAAGTCTTGTACACCTCATTCGGATGCTCGGATTGAAGTTCTACAAGTTTGAGCAGACATATACTTATATATGTATATATTTATATATATGGACTAACATTATCGAGTTATGCCTCAATTGAGCCTAGACTTATGTCTAGAGCATTTACTTGCTTATATATATATATATATATATATATATATATATATATATATATACACACACACACATTTATATATATGAACTATTGTCGAACTCTGTTCGATGAGCCTAGATTTTATATCCGGTGGGTTTACTGCTTTTATATATATATAAATATATAGTGACAAATCGCTGAAATGATAAACTGAGCCAGGATTGAGAAACATCCTGTGCGTTTACCGCTTTTATATATATATATATATTTACATTTCTGTCAGGCCTAGAGTTTACTTCGTGGCCTTTTACTACTTTATTTATATTCCGTCCCGCCTGGAGTTTACTTCGTGGCGGTTGATCGTTTTTACTGCTTTCTTTACATTTAGTCCCCTGTGGAGTTTACTTCGTGGCGGTTGATCACATTTATTGCTTTATTTACATTTCTGATCCCCCATAGAGGTGCTTCGTGGTAGTTGATCATATAACACCCCCAAGTTCAATTGCTTAGTATTCTATATATTCCCATTATCCTCGATAATCCATTCACACATAACTATACTAGTCCTCTTTGTAGCCATTTGGTACTCGTTTGATTATTGAGTTTCTAGAGGTCAAGGGTTCAAGGGCTGGTGAGGAAATGGTGTAGTAATTCAAGAATAATATGAGGTATTCTAAAATACTTCCCTTTTTCTTACCACACATTATGAGTTTAAAAAATCACCACAATCATAAGAGTTTAAGAACTCAAGCTTAATCTTATACTCTTTAATTATACTTTACCTATCAGTTATACTATCGTTTCTGGGTCCAGTACTACATTTTCCAAAATAACCACCTCATTGAGGTAGCTTTCAATGTGAGCCTCTATTTCAGCTATTGGCTTTGATATTGGCTCAGTTATGGATATCGGCTCCTTCTTTACGATCTGAGGGTATCCTAATCCTTTCTATCTGACATCTATACACATAATTTATCTAGATTAGCAAATAGTATATACATACAACAAATAGTAGTTTTATATAAGTTATCTTTTATTTTATTTTACGATGAATTTATTCAATTCATCTCTTTTAAAACTCTATATGAGTTATTTGTATTTTTAACATTTCTCTATATTCTAAGATTATAACCTAAGGTCTTGCCCACCTAAGGTTTTTAACCCTAAAGCTCTGATACCATATTGTAACGCCCCCAAATTCAGGTACTTGAAACTCAAAATCGGTGCTTCACGATACCATTTCTATGAGCGGAATAATACTAATAATAATAACAATAATATAAATATCAAACTAAATGTACATATATCAGAGTCTAATCCCAAGTACGCAACCTTTACTATAATTCTTTACATGATAGATAATACATATCATTGTCTTAATACAGTTTAACTATTACAAAAGATACCATTAAACATATTATATTTGCTTTCTTTTTCACTTGTTCTTGTCTGAACCTTCGGGTTGATCATGCTTAGCTGAAAACATTTAAATTTAAAGCAAGAATGAGTATTTGGGTGCCCAGCAAGTAATAGCAATTATAAATATAAATAGCTGAAAGAATTAAATATTTTTTTTGTACGACACTTCTACAACAAATCAATAGTTGTAAAGTAAACTGAACCAATAATAATAACATAACAATTCTATATCAAATTTTTGAAACTATGTACTGGCTATAAATGGGGGTAAGGTGACATACTATGAACATTGTTTTCAATTATCGATAAGGTTTAGCAGAACTACATCCGCAAACCGTCATAACTTACGGGCGCGAGGGTGATCATCCCAATGTGCCCTGTATTGATCAATACTACATACAAGCACTACAAAAAAATGGGCCTTTAGCAACGATTTTTCGGGCAACGACTTAATAAGTCATTGCTAAAAGTATATGTTTAGCAATGAAATTTGTCCTTCGTTGCAGATTATGTTAGGCTTTCACTTTTTGCAATGAAATTCATAAGTCGTTGCAAAATTTTGTTGCTAATTCATTGGTGGGAAAAAATTTCATTAGAAATTCGTTGCAAAATTTTTGGCCACTTGATTTCCCGTCATCGTGGGCAACAAAAGTTTTTTTGTTGCTAAAAATGCGGCTTTAGCAATGATTTTTCAGGCAACGACTTTATAAGTCATTGCTAAAAGTGTATGTTTAGCAACGAAAGTTGTCCTTCTTCGCTGATTATCAGGTCGCTTTCACTTTTTACAACAAAATTCATAAGTCGTTGCAAAATTTGAAACAAAATTTGTTAGAAATTGTTGCAAAATTTCTAACCACTTGATTTCTCCTCAAGTAGGCAACGAAAGTTTTTTGTTGCCATATTTCATTGCTTAATATGGACCACATTCATTGGAAACAATTTTATTTTTAGTTGCATATTTTATACAACTTTTGCAACGACTATTAAAATGTTGCCTTAAATTAAGATAATCCCAATAAGCATGTTTTTGTAAGACCATATTCTAGATTAGGAGAATTGTCAAAAATATTCAGATTTAGTATTTAAAAATTATGTCCATATATGGAACATATTCGTTTCCATTTTTATTCGAATAAACAAATTATTCAAATATTCGAATTCGAATGTTAATCACCCAATAAACAATTTATTCAATTTATTTATATAAAGTAAAAATAAAAAAATATTGACCAATTACTAACAAATCACAACCATTTAAAGTTGTAAAAATACATATCATAAATGGGAGACATATCAAATACATCATCATTCATAATTGATCATAAAAATCAATTAAAATTTACTAATATAAATTGTACATATAAGTTGTATAAATTGTACTTATAAGTTGCTGATGTGGCACACGTCAGCAGGTCTGACGTGATATTTAATATTAAAATTTGACACGTGTCCGCTTTTAACGTGGCAGGTCTTTTGATTTTTTTCCAAAAATTGTCTCTCTAGAGATTTGAACTCGCGACTTCACATTTAGAATTTTGGTCATTTAACCCAAGCTTTTTTAAAAAAATGAATTTTATTTTTAAATTTTGTTTTTGTACCAACTCCACTTTAAAAATTAGTACTAACGTTGGAATCACTTTTTTTGTAAATTATATTTTTTTTAAAAAAAATTACTGCTATTTTTTTTTTAAAAATGAATTTAAGTTTCTTTTTTTTTCAAAAAAAAAACAACTGATACCAATTCTTTTTAAGTGGCGTTAGATTTGAATTTTTTGATTTTTTTTTAAAGTTACTTTATGAATCAGAAGTCAAGAGCTTTAGATTTAAAAATGTATGAGGAGAAGAAGACAAAACTTGGAGTTAAATCTAAAAAAAAACTTTTAAGTGTCGTTCGATTAATTTTTTTTTTAATAATACTAATAACAGTTAGTTATTTGAAGGATAATAATAATAATAATAATAATAATAATAATAATAATAATAATAATAATAATAATAATAATAATAATAATTGTTAACGTCAAATTTTGTACGCCTGACGAAATCACTAAAACAGCAGGCCAAAATTACGCTGACGAACTCTTGTGTTCTTCTTCTTCAAATCCTAGCTTGTAGCCGTATATATAGAAGCCACCTCCTCCTAAATCCAACATATTTGCCCCCCAGTCTCCTATTTATAAAGAACTTATAAATGAGATAGTATACGAATTTATCCCAATAAAACGACCATATTTGCCGAAGACAAAATATCATACCTGAACTCCATCTGCCGAACTAAAATTGGTGGCTCCCCATATTGTCGCCTCACTACTCTTGTTTACTCCTAAATAGATAAACAATTGCCCTTATAATATTGCTACTAAAGAACCAACCGAACCAACCTTATTCACTACCGAAGATATAAAGAACCGACCTTATATCAACCAAACCAACCTTATACCAATCGAACCAACCTTATCACTACCGAAGATATAAAGAACCAACCTTATACCAACCGAACCAACCTTATACCGACCGAACCAACCATATCACTACCGAACACCAATTATAAAGTTCGTTCCGGGGAACTAAACGTATTCGTTCTAAAGAACTGTACAGATGTTTATTTTGACCGTTCGGGAGGACGTTGGTCCGTCCTAAAGGATATTTTCTGATCGAGAGGACGATAGTCCGTCCTGAAGGAAGTTGTCCGTCAGTCCGTCCTGAAGGATATTTGACCGTTCGGGAGGATGTTGGTCCGTCCCGAAGGATATTTGACCGTTCGGGAGGACGTTGGTCCGTCCAAAAGGATATTTAACCGTTCAGGAGGACGTTGGTCCGTCCCAAAGGATATTGTCCAATCGAGAGGACGATGGTCCGTCCCGAAGGAAGTTGTCCATCAGTCTGTCCCAAAGGAAGTAATCCGTTCGGGAGGACATTGGTCCGTCAGTCTGTCCCGAAGGAAGTAACCCGTTCGGGAGGACGTTAGTCCGTCCCGAAGGATATTTTCCGTCAGTCCATCTCGAAGGAAGTAATCCATTCGGGAGGACGTTGGTCCTTCAGTCCGTCCCGAAGGAAGTAACCCGTTTGGGAGGACGTTGGTCCGTCCCGAAGGATATTTGACCGTTCGGGAGATCAAAGCCTTCTCGAAGGACGTTTGTCCGACCTTATAACCCCTCCGACCTTATGCCGCCATAATATCCGTTTCGACCCCTGTGGGAGGCTTTGATCAGACTTTATAATCGCCGAATGTAAACAGCCGAAGATATGATGAAACCGGTGTGGCCCGAAGAGGAATCGCCAAAGAGATTGTCGAAGTGGTCCGAACCTAACTTCATTTGTTCCCATGTGGTCGGCAGATGTTGATAGTGACGAAGGACAACGAAACCTCTTATTTAATATGTGGAGGTGATTGCTCGCTCCCCTCTATTTGTGAAAATTATGAGCCACACATATTCTGTTTGAGGCTTGTTATTCTCTCGACGATCAGTGTTGATTCTAGGTGCTAGTTTTATTTTGCCGAAGCTGATGGGCTTGGATTGCCTTGGTTGGATTTGAGAAGCATATAGAAGATGTTGTTGCTGACTCATGACATGATAGGCCCACACGAATTATTGTCGCTTATATGGCAACCCTTTCTAGAATGTTAGCAGCAATGCATCTTTTACTCACCTCCTTCGGTGAATCGGTGATTTTAAATCGACACTAGAACAAGTGTCTTTGTTCCCACAGACGGCGCCAATGTTAACGTCAAATTTTGTACGCCTGACGAAATCACCAAAATAGCAGGCTAAAATTATGCTAACGGTTGATGGAGTAGTTGATTATATCAAACTCACGAAATGCATTCACATAAACATAAATAAAGAGATATAAAGTGTGGACACAAGATTTTACGTGGAAACCCAATTGGGAAAAAACCACGGAGAGAGAGAGAGAGAGTAATCCACTATGATAATATTGGGAGTACAAGTTGATAATATGGAGAGTACAAGTTGTGTATTTGTGTTGTATCTCTTGTGTTCTTCTTCTTCAAATCCTAGCTTGTAGCCGAATATATAGAATCCACCTCGGGGGGCAATGTTCGGGAGTATTTTACCGACCTTCATGTGGGCCGAAGGCCTGACATTAGAAGGGCTTTAGGAGACTATTGGGCTGAAGCCCATGGAGAGGTTGGAGGTGTTCGGGTTGGCGTCTGAGTCGTTTTGGGCCGGAGCCTCATCTTAGTTATTGATCTTCGGGTTCGGCTTGCGAGCACTTTTGGCTGGAGCCTTATCCTGTCGTGTGGTGTTCGGGGTCGGATCTTCGAGTCCTTTGGGCCAAAGCCCAGACCTGATGGTGGGATTGTTTGGGCCTGTACAGTGGGCTCTCCTGCGTGCAGATTTTGCGATCCTAATCATAATTGAATAAGGTAATTCCAAAGGTAGTGATTGGATTGGATTCCACTTGCACCTTTTAAAGAGATTGTGTTGGACCCAAGTTATGGCAACTACCATGGCTAGGAGTCCTAATCCGAATCGGAGAAGGATTCTAAAGGTGGTGAGCACTATAAATATAAGGCCAAGGTTACAATTAACTGGTAATACCTACTTTTGAGCACTCAACACTTAGCCTCCATTGTTAAACCTTTTGAATGGCCTGTACTTATTCTCACACCGGAGCTATCCCCCGGCGGCACAAGCCGTCAAGCTTTCGTGTGATCTGTTATTGTGTAGGTTCTAGCGCGTGGATTTTGTGATTGGACGCGCCGGCAAAACTTGGCGTTAACAATGGTGCTAGAATGAGGGGTTCCGTGTTCTTACAATCACAACCCAATTTTTTCAGTAACAGGCCATGGCAAGTAAGGAGAACAGTGCCTCTAACCAGGAAAAGGCAAAGACCCACCAAACCACACTGGTGAGGGGGTCGGTGAAAGATAGATTGGGCTCTCGAGTCCAGGGAGATCAGGAGGAACCGGCTGCTTCTCTCTGGTGAAGACTCTTCCATGACAGCCATCATACCTCCAACCAGGCTAGTCGTGCGGATGAAAACCGTTCTCGGGCGTTGGAGGTTCACGGGAAGGACCAAGGGGAGAACAGCCGAGATCAGAGGGATTTCATTCTGTTGAAAAAGATGCAACAGAACAAGGACACCATGCTGGCCCTATGCCTTCAGCAGGAGGAACTCGAGCAAAGAGATGGCGAAGGTGGTCAAGAGCGTAAAGCCACTCAAAAGGCGTAGGCATCGGAGCCGATCCCGGTCACCTCAACGGGGAGAGTTTGGAAACGAAAGGAGCAGGCATCGCAGTCGGTCGTGAGAAGGCCGAAGTAGAATGAGGAACCATTCGCCAGATCGAAGATCGGACCGTCCTGGCAGATCGAGACATAGGAGGAGGGACGCGACCCCTAAATACGGGAGTGACAGACCTCGATCACCCCCTCGTAAGGAGGAGTCCAACCCCCTCGTCTGAAGGTTGGCTGAATTGGAGAAGTTGCTATCGGCTAAAAATTCGTTGGGGACACCTTCGACTTGCTTAGGGTCACCTTTCTCGCCGGAGATCAATCAGGAGACAGCCGACCCTAAAAAGAAGATGCCCGCGATAGAGACCTACAATGGGATGGGGGATCTATATGACCACTCAGACGGGTATGATAGGCTGATGACATACTATGGACACTCCGACGCTGCCAAGTGTCATATGTTGGCAACAACTTTGAAAAAGAGCACCCGAGAGTGGATGGGAACCCTGGCGACGGGATCGATTAACTCCTGGAGTGATCTTCGGGAAAAATTTTATGCTCGGTTCAGGAGCAACAAGTGGCAGGGAAAGATAACAGCTTCAGTCATGCATGTCAGAAAGAAGTCAGATGAAAGCCTGGGTCAGTATGTCAAAAGGTTCCGAGAGGCTGTGGGATCGGTAGCAGAGTTGAATTCCCCACAGGCCTTGGGATTCTTCACTATCGGACTAGACATCGGGAAATCGAACAAGTTGATGAAGGATCTGGTGATCAACCCTCCGACAAATTTGACAGAGGCCTTCCATCGAGCCGAAGGTCACATAGCAATTGAAGAGGCAATGGGAAACTTCAAACCGCACTCCCAATCTTATGAGAAGTCCAGGGATCGGGATAAGCAGAGTTATCAGAAGTCAGATAATCAGGGGAGGTTGGATAACTATGGTAAGAAAAGCTATAATGGGGGGCTCAGGTAGTGGACGACCACCCTTCCCGAGTAAAAATGTCAACAAAGTCTACATTGCCCTCAATACGGACCGGGCTAAAATACGGGAGGAGATGCGGAACAAGCCCTTTTTCGAACCATGCCAAGTGATCCTGAAGCCTGGGAAGAGGGGTCGGGACAAATATTGTGCGTATCATCAATGTTGGGGGCATACGACAGAGGAGTGCAACAACCCGAAAGATTTGATAGAGAAGAACGTCCAGAATGGGCAACTGGTGCATTATGTGGTTGGTCGAGAAGGTTCAGAAGCGCCCCGTGATGAGAATAGGGAACCGACTCGGGAAGCACAGCCGCAACCGCACCCACAAGCCCGAGGGGTTATTGATGTGATATCGGGCGGGTCGGTAGGGCGTGTAACCGGTAGGATGAGGAGCGGGCATCTCGAGGCCGTGTTGTCGGTAGCTGGTTCATCGCTCGGAAAGGATAGGGCATATTCAGGAGTTTCCATCTCTTTCTCGGATGAAGACTATCCTACCGACCATATTAAAACACATGATGGGGCGCTGGTAATAACAACACAGGTCGGACCAGTTGACATGAAAAGGATGATGATCGATAATGGATCCTCGGTTGACATATTGTATACGCACGCCTACCAGAGGATGGATTTAGAAGGGAAGAAGATGGAATTGGGTGGAGAAGGCCCATTGTACGATTTTAGCGGGGACCCGGTGCATGTCTCAGGCACCATCGAGTTACCAGTCAGGTTCAGCACAACCCCTCAGTAAGCAGAAATAATGGTGAAATTTTTTGTGGTACAAGTGGATTCGGCTTACAACGCCATCTTGGGCAGGTCGACGCTAGTGGCCTTATAAGCAGTCACGTCCATCCCTCACTTCAAGATCAAATTTCCAACACCGAATGGGATTGGGAAGGTAAAAGGAGACCTTGATATCGCCCGAAGATGCTATCGAAATACCTTGATTTTCTCAGGGGTCGGGGTCAGCAAACAGAAACAGACAATGGCCATCGAGATAGAGCCATTCACCGAAGGCAGTACTGAGCCGATGGCACTACTGGCATAAGAGACAGAAGATGTTGAGTTGATACCGGAAAACGTAGATAAATTGATCAAGATTGGGGCAGGGTTAACAGAACCACTACGGACAAGGCTAGTGGACTTGCTTTGGGTATACGCCAATATCTTTGCTTGGGAACCTAGCGACATGCTTGCGGTGAGTGAGTCGGTGATGCTTACATACAGTCGCATATCTGGACCAAGAGAAAGCGGCATATCTGAGTAAAAGAAGGATTTTTGCCCCGGAAAGGCAGAAGATCATAGACGAAGAGATCACCAAACTGTTGGAGGCAGGATTCATCTTCGAAATCGACTACCCCGAGTGGCTGGCGAATGTGGTATTAGTTCAGAAACAAAATGGGAAGTGGAGGTTATGTATCGACTACACGGATTTTATAATAAGGCTTGCCCAAAAGATTTCTATCCTCTACCCAACATAGACCAACTGATTGATGCCACTTCGGGGTATGGTATGTTAAGTTTTATGGATGCTTTCTCAGGATACCACCAAATTTCGATGAACAAGGATGACATCCCGAAGACAAGCTTCATCACTCAACGGGCCATATATGTGTATCGGAAGATGACCTTTGGATTGCTAAACGCAGGGGCAACTTATCAACGAATGATGATTTTTTTTTCAGAAGGCAGTTAGGCCAAAGTATGGAAGTGTATGTGGATGACATGATCGTAAAAAGTATGTAAGTCCAGAATCATCTTGAGGACCTAGAAGACTACTTTGAAATGGTAAGAAAACATAAACTGAGGCTGAACCCAACCAAATGTACCATCGGGTTGAGTTCAGGAAAGTTCCTGGGATACTTGGTCAGCAAAAGGGGAATCGAAGCAAACCCAGAGAAAATTACGGCGATCGTAGACATGAGTTCTCCAAAAACATACAAAGATGTGCAGAGGTTAACGGGCCAGATAGCAGCCCTTCAGAGGTTCGTGTCAAAGTCGGCAGAAAGATGTTTACCCTTTTTTGACACTCTTAAAGGACCAAAGAACGAGAAAAGTTTCTAGTGGACTTCGGAATGTGAAGACGCGTTGCAAGGGATCAAGAAATACTTGTCCTCAGCACCATTACTGATGAAGCCGATCCCTTCGGAAGCCTTATACCTTTACCTGGCCGCAAGTCCGATGGCATTAGGGGCAGCACTGGTACATGACAAGGGGGGAAAGCAATTCCCAATATATTATGTCAGCCATGTTCTTCAAGACGTAGAGACAAGATACTCGAACCTGGAAAAGTTCACCTATGCCTTAATAATTGCCAGTAGGAAGCTCAGGCACTATTTCCAGGGTCGGCTAATTGTAGTGTACACGGATCAGCTGTTAAAGAAGATTTTGCATAAGCCAGAGGTATCAGGTCGGTTGGCTACATGGGTGACGGAATTAACACAGTTTACTATAGAATACCATCCTCGAACGGTAATCAAAGGGCAAGCCTTAGCAGATTTCATGGTAGAGTGTTCCTTTACAGAGCCAGACATGAGCACGGTGACCGAAACCCAACAGAGGTTGGCCTTATGGACTCTATATGTGGATTGATCGTCGACTTCGGACGTCAGCGGAGCAGGGGTCATTTTGACAAGTCCCGAAGGGTTCAAAGTCCAGCAGAAAATTCAATTTTAGTTCAAAGCCACAAACAACGAAGCAGAATACGAGGCTATACTAGCTGGGCTCCGATTGGCCCGAAGCCTGGAAGTATAGAGGTTGGTCATCTACAGTGATTTGAAGCTGGTGGTCAAGCAGCTATCAGGGGAATATGATGCTCGGGGGGCAAGAATGTCAAAATATCTGGCCACAGTGAAAGATGAGCTCACATACTTCGCATCGCACAGTTGTCAGGGAGTCGATCATTCAGTTAACACGGTAGCAGATGCCCTTGCCAGGTTGGCAACCACCGAAGCAAGCTCCTTCAATGGGTCGGTCTATCTGGAGGTCTTAGAACGGCCAAGTGTACCGAAGACAAATGTGTTAGCCTTGGACCGACTTGACTACTGGCTCACGCCTTATATATCCTACTTGGTAGATGGGATTCTCCCTTTGGACCGAATCCTAGCAAGATAAATCAAACACAGAAGCTCAAACTTTGTCCTCATTGATGGAGATCTATACTGAAGTGCCTTCAGTTCTCCCCTACTCAAATGCTTAACTCCCTAGGAAGCAAACTATACACTTAGGGAAGTACATGAAGGGATTTATGGGGATCACATGGGGGCCAAGTCACTGGCGCATAAGATTTTGAGGCAGGGGTATTACTGGCTGACTATCTACACTGAGGCCAAGGAATTCGTCAGAAGGTGTCCCAAGTGTCAGCTGAATAGCACAATCCCACATCAACCTCCCGAAGAGCTGTATTCGGTCTTATCCCCGATTCCCTTTGCTGTATGGGGAATCGACATCCTAGGGCCTCTGCCAAAGGCCAAGGGACAAGTTAGTTTTGTGAACGTGGCTATCGACTATATGACGAAATGGGTCGAAGCCAAACCATTGCAGAGGATCACCGAACAAGAATGTATGAAATTTTTTAAAGGAGTGGTTTATTGTTTCGATATCCCGATGGCAGTAGTCTCAGATAATGGTAGACAGTTTGTGGGGTCAAAGTTTGAAGGCTTTCTGAAAGAGTTGGGGATTCAGCACTGCAAGACTTCAGTCGCTCATCTTCAATCGAACGGTCAAGTAGAAGTGACAAACCGAACCCTGCTCAACGGGATAAAACGAAGGTTGGATGAATTAAAGGGTCAGTGGCCCGAAGAGCTACTAAGTGTTTTGTGGGCATATCAAACTACTCCGAGGACAATAACCGGGGATTCTCCGTTCAGATTAGCATACAAGACTGAAGCACTCATACCAGTTGAGATCGGATCCCCCACTCTTCGAGTCAGTCAGTACAAGGAGCTATACAATGATGACGGTCTGAAGACAAATTTGGATCTTCTGGAAGAGGTTCGGGACTCTGCTATATTGAGGTTGGCTGTCTATCAGCGGAGAACAACCCGACACAACAATTAGAGGGTGAAACTGATGAGGTTTGAAGTAGGCGATTTGGTCCTCCGGGAGTTGGAGGCATCAACCCCCCAGAACACTGGCAAACTGATGCCTAACTGGGAAGGACCATATAAAGTAGTAGAGGTGCCGAATCCCGATACTTATCAGCTTCGAGCAATGGATGGTTCGGAAGTAAAGAATACATAGCATTCTAGAAGACTTAGAAAATTTTACCAGTAATAGTTATGTCATTCTTTTCTTTATCCATGTAACCGCTTCAATCTTAAATGAAATAAATGAAAGTTTTCTTCAGAGATGTTTAACTTCATCTATATTCATATGACTCTTAATATTAGAACGGACAAAACTTCGGACACAATACGATCAGAAGGTTCGAAAAGACACCACTGGTCGAGATAGGTCACGAGTATAACTGATAACAAACATTTATAAATAAAAACTTTTTGAACATCATTCATTTTTTCGAATTTTTACAAGACCAGATCGTGTAAGATTCGGGCAAAGTACAGAAAAAGAAGGAAACGAAAGAAGTAAAAAATTTAACAAGTCCTAACACAGCTACTCGGGAGGAGAATCATCCCCTGCTTCTGATTCCTCATCCGAAGAGTCCAGAAGGGAGGTGTCGAGTCCAGCAGCTATCAGCTTTGCCTTAGCCTTTTCCCGATAAGTCTCGTACCCTTCTCCAAATTGGGCCATGACTTTCTCGTTCAAGGCATCGGACTCTTCATATTCAATGATGGCTATCTGCTTGGCCTCGGTGAGCTCTCCCTACAGGGCAGTGACTTCAGTCGTCAGAGCATTGTTTTCCCGCATCACATGCATCATCTTCGCCATCATCTCGGAAAACTTCTCCTGCAGGGCGTCGATAGCCTTCTCCCGATCCTTGACCTTGCCGGCCAGATACTCCTTCTCCCTGAGGAGTTTCTTGGTGTGACCGTCCAAGCCGACGAACTCTTCTTGCAGGAGGGAATATTGGGACTTGAGTTCATCGACCTGCCACTCAGCTTTGGTCACCCGATTACGGGTGTCAGCATGCAGATCCCTTTCTTTCTTCAAATCGGCGTTCAGTCCTCAAATAATGACCTCGAGCAAAGAAAGACATCCGAATTCAAATTTCAGAAAGGACAACATTGGTCTAAGAAAAAAAATGGGTCACCAAAAGATAAAGAGGGAAACTGATGTAGGCTACCAGATAATCTTAAGAATTACCTGACACTGAGCCCGAATGTAGTCTACTAGATAGTCTTCGGAGGTGAACCCTTTGAAGCTGTCATCATCACCAGGAAGGTTGAAATGATCGAACAGATGGAAAGGGAACACTTCTGAGGGACTCTTCGGCCAACAAGTGGTTGGCGATCCGCTCGATGAGCTCGGCTTGGAGGAGGGCGTGGATGCGTGGACGGGATCAACTTCGACCACTTGTTGTTCAGAAAGTGATGGCTCGGGGGCTTCGACGAGTCGCGGATTTTTGGATCGGGGTTCGAGGGAAGCCTCCTCGATTTCCTCCGAATCCTCAATAACAGTAACCTGGGCAGGTAGTGGAGGGGTCAGTTTTGGTGGCACTGTGGAAGTGGCTTTGGCAGAGGCTTTCACCAAGGGCCTAGAGGATTTTTTGGCCTTCTTCAATTGAGCTGATTTCTCGGCCCGACTCATCTTTAAAGCATTTTTGGCGGTGGTGGGAGGGTCGGGCCCCGAGGTGGAACCCAGAGAGAGCTCGGTGATAGGGATGATATCCTTGTTAGGAGCATCATCGGTCACCGGAGGTCTGATTGGTCCGTTGACAGTAGGAAGAGGTGCCAGGGAGTCATCGACACCTTCGGGCTTGAAGATCGTCACTATATAGAGGAAAATATGTTAAGACAGAAGTTGTTGTATCGAAGATGGTTGAAATAAAGGGAGTGGAGGATCAATTAAAAGTGAGAGACTTACATCCATGTTTATACAACCAAGCTTCGCTGGACAAGACTGCCAGACTCCACTCCGTTTTGCTCAACTTCTTATAAAATGCCTTGAAGGCATCGGCCTGATCCTTTAGAAACTTTGACACTTTGGCGACGGGGTCAGCAGGATGGTTCCAATGTGGAAGAAGTTGGAGATCGATTCCCTTGATAAAGAACCACTTGTCATGCCACCCCTTGTTACTCGAGGGGGTTTTGATGAGGACGGGTCGGTTGGCTCATTTGTTTAGTTGGCAGAGTCCGGGTTCTTTCGACCCGGTGACAGTAAATAAGGCGAAAAAGAAGTCGAGTCCAGGAGTGATCCCGATCTCTTGACATAATGCGATAAACGAGATTAAGTGAATGAAGGAGTTTGGCACAAGTTATCCGACCCCGATTCCAACAAAGCAGAGGAAGGAGGAGATGAATTCGTGAAGAGGGAACCGAACCCCATACTTCAGACTGTATAGGGGAACGACTATCCACTCGCCCTCGGGCCTCCAGAACATTTTCTCATCGGGTTGGGGCACCCGAAGCTTATATTCTTTGGGGATTTTGAAAAGGGATCGGATGTTGGAGATTTGAGAGGATGTGATGGTGGAGGGGGTGTGGAGATGAGAAAACTCCTCTTGGGAGTGATAGGCGTTTCGGACCCTGGCCTCGACACTTATCGGAGTAGGAAGAGCTGAGGAGGTCGTGGCGTCAGTCGGAGCCACCGGCAGATCAATCGAAACCAGATCGCCGGTGGTAACGGAGGCTGGAATTTGCTCAGTACGGGGAGGAGTACTAGAATTTGCCATTTGAAGTAAAGAAAGTAGGAATGTAGAGTTTTAATAGCTGAAAAGAATGAAAGGAAGTTAGGAGATACGAAGTTTTCGACCGAAAAAGTATGAAGTAGGGGGAGTTTGAATGGATTGCAAGCTCGCTGGAAATTGCCCTCGCCGGAAAAATTTGAACAGAGATTCTGAGACGAGAAGATTCAGGAAAAGTGATAATGAGGGGGAAAAGGGGCTTTTTATAGGCTGGGTGGCAAGAGACCCAATGGCGGCTATTAAATGCTCAAGGTGGGACCAAGCATAGAAAGGCGTGTAGCATTTCAAGAAACGAGGATAGACCGTTTGGCTTCCCCAGACAACTCATCATTAGCTGTCGTGACCTTTCGTATACCTGACCTTTCAAGTCTGCAATTATAAGTATCTTACAATCAGAGACTGGGGGGCAATGTTCGGGAGTATTTTACCGACCTTCACGTGGGCTGAAGGCCTGACATTAAAAGGGCTTTAGGAGACTACTAGGCTGAAGCCCATGGAGAGGTTGGAGGTGTTCGGGTTGGCGTCCGAGTCCTTTTGGGCCGAAGCCTCATCTTAGTGAATGATCTTTGGGTTCAGCTTGCGAACACTTTTGGCCGGAGCCTTATCCTGTCGTGTGGTGTTCGGGGTCGGGTCTTCGAGTCCTTTAGGTCGAAGCCCAGACCTGATGGTGGGATTATTTGGGCCTGCACAGTGGACTCTCCTACGTCCAGATTTCGGGATCCTAATCATAATTGAAAAAGGTAACTCCAAAGGTAGTGATTGGATTGGATTCCACTTGCACCTTTTAAGGAGATTGTGTTGGACCCAAGTTATGGCAACTACCATGGCTAGGAGTCCTAATCCGACTCGGAGAAGGATTCTAAAGGTGGTGAACACTATAAATATAAGGCCAAGGTTACAATTAATAGGTAATACCTACTTTTGAGCACTAAACATTTGGCCTCCATTGTTAAACCTTATGAACGACCTGCACTTATTCTCACACCGGAGCTATCCCCCGGCGGCACAAACCGTCAAGCTTCCATGTGATCTGTTATTGTGCAGGTTCTAGTGCATGAATTCTGTGATTGGATGCGCCGACGAAACTTGACGTTAACAATAATAATAATAATAACAATAACAATAATAATAATAATAATAATAATAATAATAATAATAATAATTATTATTATTATTATTATTGTTATTACTCCTGAGTCTCTGCAGTTTACTACACCTTCGATCCTCACCTGAGGTGCCATTTCTATTTCTCTTTCTTTCCGTCTCTGTAGATATATATGAATGTGATGATACAAGTAATGATACTCCACATTACACGACAATGACTTGATTTTAGTAGTGATGATACTCCTCATTACACTAATTTGATTTATTCTAAATTACTTGAATACCCTCGTGATAAAATCTAAGTTGAATTGTATGCATGCATACCTATAATCATAAATTCATAATAATCTAGTGGTAAAAGTCTTTTTTTTTTTTAAATTATTGTATAAAATTTTAAATTCGAGTGTATTTATTGACTGAAGTTAGAATTTAGTGGTAAAAGTCCTTTTTTTTTAATTATTTTAAATTATTGTATAAAATTTTAAAATTTTAAATTAAAGTATATTTATTCATTATTATTATTATTATTATTATTATTATTATTTTCTTATTATTATTATTATTATTATTATTATTATTATCATGCAATTAGGTATGCTATATAGTGAAGGAGAAGAAAGAAATATATGAGGGGAATAATAAAAATAATTAAAATTTTAAATAACATTTAAAATAATAATTATTACAATAATAACAACAGTTGGATATAATAACTTTTAGTCACTCACGAAAACCTATGACATCAGGATATCAATATGCATCATGTTTGCCCACCACTCAACTTCGTAAATAACCTTCAGCTGGATACAGAAGGTTGACATGCATAAACTCCACGAGTTAATAATAATAATTATTACAATAATTATTGTGACGCCCCCAAAATAGGTCCATTCCATCCAACCTATTCTGAGTCGCCAAATACATGTTACAGAAAACAACTACAACTTTATTACTACAATTGTCGTGTAAAATACAACAACACATATGTTGTGAGTTTTGATATAAATATATACCAACCGTGACTCTGGACACCAACTTGGATAAAGACGTCACAATGGCACCTTATATAAAGTCTACAGTAATAATAACCATTTTGAAATTAAAATCTTTGGAAAATGCTCAAGGAAGCCTTTCAGACGTGGGAGGCCATGCGCCTAGGTTATAATAGATATCATATGCCTACGAATTATCCTTGGTTGACCTAATAGACCCCAAAGAAAAATGAGAAGATTATTATCACGCTTCTTTCCAATGGTGAGTCTTCTCTTGACATATAACTATCTCCACCGGCTGCGCAATTGAAAATTATATTTCAACCAAACTCCAAGATCATATAGGTAGTGCTCAGAGATATCAAGCAAGTGGATGTGCACAACCCTCATTTATGATAACACAAGTTTGTACGTCATTAGACATCTTGTATGATAGTGGTAAAACACCCTTCCAAAGTTGAGTTCACCTCACCTTATTCGATTCACCAAAATTAAATATCAAAAACGACGATACAATACGACACACTTATCTAAAGTTCTCAATAAAATTATTTCCATACTATTTAGGAGAACCTCAACAAATTATAGACCACCGTTCTATTCCCTCGTTATCCCCGCCGACCGCAAAACTCTTATTACCCGAAAGGAATTGTGAGAAAAAAGGGTGAGCACAACTAAATTTCAAGAAAGAATATCATGACTAAAGATAATTAAATTATCAATAGCCTTCATCAAGAATAAATCGTAGATTTAGAACATATGGCGCGATGATAAAACTTTTCAACCATAGTTGCAATTGAACGAAGCAATCCATTAGAAGAGTCAAATAGACTATAAAGTCAATTATCTTCCACGTTAAAAGTCCACCAACAATGTTTTATCCCTGTAACATCAATCAATAGTTCCTTTCCACAATCACATGAATAACTCATAATCATAATTGTGATTCTAAATTTCTCTTCGCACCCAGGACGAAGATAATTTTCATCACCTGTCTTTACCTAAAATATCAAAGATTATGGTTATACCATATCACAGTTCCTGTTTATAATCATACTAATAAATTCATCTTTGAACTACGGGCCAAAGATATTCATCAACAGTTCATCTTTGCACTACAGGCCAAGGATATTCAACAACAGGTCATCTTTGCACCACGCAAAAAAAAAGATGTAAGACCTCAATTTTATGAAATAAAAGTATTCAATTTTTCTATTCAAGAATTGGTTAAATTGATAAAAGTTAAAGTTAAGGGTGATATATGAAATTTTTTTTCAAAATAAGCAAGGGGTATAAAGTATTCATTATTGTCGGAATATTCGTTTGGTCGTGGAATATTCTTTTTCGTCGGGAATATTAAATGACGGCCAGTATGCCCGTATGTGGGCCCCATAACGAAAGCGATTGGATGAAGAAAACGACAAATATAAGTTGGTTAAAAATAACTGGCGTAGTTATTACAATTAAGACCATTGGAATACCCGGTTGGTAAAGTAAAGTAATACGGCGTTGTTGTCAAGACAAGAAGACACGGTATTAAGACAAGATTTTTTTCAATTATTGATTCTTACGTGAGAAGGCACTACTCAATAATTGTTACAATAAATATCGTTCAATATTTTATTTTATTGATTCAATAATTCTTGTGGTTGATATTTTATTATTGTTGTTCAATAATTATCAACGCACAAGATTTCCCATTATCGGATCAATAATTCATATTATTTGAATAATATTATTAGATAGCATTATTGGCAATGTCTAGAAAGTTCACAAGGAGAGGTTTGGTCACCTAATCACAAGGCTAGTAAGAGAAATTCTTATTGAAAGCCCCTCTTTCTCAGAACAAACTGGTTGTCATTATAATTGTGATTCTCGTAATATTATTTGTGAATAATTAATTATTGATTCATATGATAAGAAAATATTTATTTGATGTGGATATAAATGATGGATTTATTTATGTGGTTATAAGTGAAGGAATTAATGATGAGGTGTTTTATCAGTATTTGTCGAAATGGAGAACAAAATATGGGATTTTCAGAAAAATTAGTTTATTACTTGATTTTGTAAAATCCATAACTCTTTGTGTATAATGAGTTAAGAGATGAGCCATATATCAAAAGAAAGCCCTAGAAGTAAGCTAACTGTAGAAATTTGAATCACCCAAAAATTTTTGTAGATATTTCGTGGTGAAATTTTGAATGAAATCTGGTAGAAGGACTAATAGTCCAAAAAATCGGTGTTCTTCAAATTTATATTGCGTGAGTTATAATTTTTAATCCGACCGTTGGATCGTTGTAATTTTTGGATATGTTATACATACATAAGTTGAGTATATGTCCACAAATTTTGAACCGTTAAAAATGAACGAATGATTTGTTATGAATTTTAAGAGGTGATTGATTCGGAAATTAGGTTTTGGTGGAAAATTCTAGAATTGAGTGGGCCCCACTCTTGGTTGTTGGGGAAGATGGCTGATTTTTGGTGGGTGGAATAGTAGCAGGTAAAGCCATCAGGTTACAGGTCAAGTCTGCTTCGGCGGGCTAACATTTTCCTATAAATAGAGGGCTAAGTTAGAATTGAAAATCACACCAGAAACATAAGCTTTCTCTCTTTCTCTCTCTAGATTATTGAGTGTATTTTGTGAGTATTTAGATACTTGGTGAGTTGATATTCATCAGTGCAAGTTTCCTTCAGCGTCATATCCGATATCCAAATGGAAGTCTTTGCTTCTTTTGAGGTAAGGGATAGTAAGGGATATTATTTTTTCAGTAAATGATATTATTTCTTCAATATCATTATCTTTGAAATGTTGATCCAAGTTTTTATCAAATTTGGAACTTTTTCATGCTCGGGGTTACTATTCATGAGTTACTATTCACGAGTTACTATTCATGAGTTACTATTCACGAGTTACTATTCACGAAAGTACTATTCATAAGAAGCGTGAAGATGTTTTTTTGTGGAATTTCTATCTTTTGGTGCTCTGAGTTATTATTCACGATATCAAGACTATTCACGAATCTAAGATTATTCATAGAAAAATGAAAATTTTTTCTTTCGTCTAAAATATCTATTCGGATACTAGCTTTGATTGTATCCATGTTTTGATCATTCTTGAATTTTACATCACTATGATTATTTTGAGGTATTTTTGGATGTATAGATTAGGAGTTATGGATTTTATGAGAAAAGACTATTTTAAAAGTAACTATTTATAACTCCTTGCGCTTAACTCCAAAATTGATGAAAGTTTTATTGAGAGTACATCTATATAATATCGATTGTACTACTGAATTTCGGAATTTTTGGATAAAAGTACAATTTATGATAAATGTTTAAATATTAAATTGGTTTTGGCCATATGAAAAATAGTAAATGAATTTTTAAAATTTGAGAGAAAAATATATGTTCAATATGGGACTATTTTATGCTAAATCCCGGAAAAGAAATATTTTTAGAACCGATTTGGTATTTTTTATGAAAATGTTCTAGTTATGAACAAATGAATTAAATATGTTATGTGAAGTAAGAAAATTAGAAAATATGATTTTATGGTTTGAGAATCATATATGAGGTATATGCAGATTTTTGATGAGGGTTTTAGTTATTGGTGATGAAATTTTATGAGTTTGGCATTTTATGATGATTAAATGCATTAATTAGTAAAGTGTAAACAATTTAATTAAATTGTTTATAAGTTTGAGAAATGATTAAAATATTATTATAATATTAATAATATTAGATTATGAGATTTCTAAGTGATTTATAACATTTGGATTAAGGTGTTATAAATATGGATATGAATTTTATTATGAAACTTTATCTTTTCGTATCGAGGTTCTTACGCACGCACGATACGGGACTATGTACGAATACGGGGTACTATTCACAACAAATTGGTTTCTTCTCTGACCAAATTATCGTTGATTTATGAATCTTACTCTTGAAATTAAAACCATGTTTTGATTATATTATTTTTATATAACATTCTTATAACCCTAATGATGATATTTCTCTTTGACTTGAGTGTAAAGATGGGTAGATTATTGGTATGATCGTGACCATAGGTTCTCTTTGGCCAGTAGTGCAAAAGTTGAATTGTTGACTGGTATGATCATGACCATTGAATTTATAATTGAATATTTTAGCTTAAGTGCAAAGGTGAATTGATCAACATGGTTATAATTATTGTTATATAACTTCGAAATGATTATTTATTTCGTTGATATATGAATATCTTTGGCTCGTTGTGCAAAGATGACTGTTGTTGAATATCTTTGCACAGAGTGCAAAGATGAATTATTGATGAATATCTTTGGCTCGTAATGCAAAGATGACCGTTGTTGAATATCTTTGCTTTGTAGTGCAAAGATGAATTATTGATGAATATCTTTGGCTCGTAATGCAAAGATGACTGTTGTTGAATATCTTTGCTTTGTAGTGCAAAGATGAATTATTGATGAATATCTTTGGCTCGTAATGCAAAGATGACATGTTGTTGAATATCTTTAATTTGTAGTGCAAAGATGAATTATTGATGAATATCTTTGGCTTGAATGCAAAGATGACCCGTTGTTGAATATCTTTTGCTTTGTAGTGTAAAGATGAAATGTTGATGAATATCTTTGCCCGTGGTGCAAAGATGAATTTATTAGTATGATTATGAGCAGGCTGTGATTTGGTATAACCATGATCTTTGATGTTTCGTAAAGACAAGTGATGAAAATTATCTTTGTCTTGGATGAAGAAAGGAATTTAGAACTACAATTACGATTATGAAGTTATACACGTGATTGTGGATGTGGAATTGTTGATTGATGTTACAGGATAAAACATTGTTGGTGGATTTTTAACATGGAGAAGACAATAGACTTTATAGTCTATTTGACTCTTTTAATGGATCGCTTCGTTCACCGCAACTATGGTTGAAAAGTTTTATCATCTACCATATGTTCTAAATCTCGATTCATTCGATGAAGACTATTGATAATTTATTTATCTTTAGTCATAATATTCTTTATTGAGCTAGTTGTGCTCACCCTTTTGTTTCACAATTCCTTTCGTGTAATACAAGTGTAGTGGGTTGGTAGGGATAACAAGGGAATAGAGTGGTGGTCTATAGATGTTGAGGGTGAGGTGAATTTAACTTGGAAGGGTGTTTTGTCACTATCATACAAGATGTCTAATGACATACAACCTCGTGTCATCATAAGACATGGTTGTGCTCATCCACTTGCTGAGTATATTTACAAGCACTACCTATATAATCTTGGTGTTTGTTTGGAGTATAATACCCAATTAGAGACAGTGGAGATAATGATATGTCAAGAGAAGACTCACCATTGGGAAGAATACGATAGTAATCTTCTCGTTTTTCTTTGGGGTCTATTGGGTCAACCAAGGATAATTCTGTGGCCATATGATATCTACCATAACCTAAAAGCATGGCCTCCCATGTACGAAGGTTTCCTTGAGCACTTCCCAAAGATTCTAATTTCTAAAAGCAGGTTTTTGATCGCACTTTTATGTAAGGTGTCATGGTGACGTGTTATCCAAGTTGGTGTCCAGAGTTACATTTGGTATATATTGGTATCCAAACTCACAGCATATGTGTTGTTGTATTTTGCACGACAATTGTTGTAATAAAGTTGTAGTTGTTTTTCTGTACCATGTATTTGACGACTCAGAATGGGTTGGATGGAATGGACCTATTTTGGGGTTGTTACAAAAGATATTCAACAACAGTTCATCTTTGCACTACAGGCCAAAGATATTAATATCTCAAAGAAATATATAATCATTTCAGAATTTATATAAACCATAATTATAATCATGTTGATCAATTCATCTTTGCACTTAAGCTAAATATATTCAAATGTAAATTCAATGGTCATGATCATACCAGTCAACAATTCATCTTTGCACTACTGGCTAAAGAGAACCTATAGTCACGATCATACCAATAATCTACCCATCTTTACACTCAAGTCAAAGAGAAATTTCTTCACCAGAATTATAAAAATATTATATATGATAATAAAAACAATATGATCAAAACATGGATTTAATTTCAAGAGTAAGATTCATAAATCAACGATAATTTGGTGGGAAAAAGAAATCAATTTTGTCGTGAATAGTAACCCGTGAATAGAAACTCGTGAATAGTAACTCATGAATAGTAATTCATGAATAGTAACCCCGACATGAAAAAGGTAGAAAATCCACAATAAAATCCATACCAATATTTCGGTATAATGATATTGAAAGAATAACATTTCTTAAACTTATAAACAATTTATTTTAATTGTTTGCACTTTACTAAATAATGCATTTAATCATCCTAAAATGCCAAACTCATAAGATTTCATCACCAATAACCAAAACCCTCATCAAAAATCTGCATATAACTCATATAGGATTCTCAAGCCATAAAATCCTATTTTCCAATTTTCTTACTTCACATAACATATTTAATTCATTTACTCATAACTAGTTTATTTTTATGAAAAATACCAAATTAGTACAAATAAATTTTCTTTTCTGGGTTTTAGCAGAACATAGTCCCATATTGAACATATATTTTTCTGAATTTTTAAAATTTATTTACTATTTTCATATGGCCAAAACAAAATTAATATTTAGACATTTATCATAAATCGTACTTTTATCTAAAAAATTCAAATTTACTGAGTATATCATTATATACATGTACTCCCAATAAAAATTTCACCAATTTTGGAGTTAACCACAAGGAGTTATAAGGGTTTATTTTTAAAATAGTCTTTTCTCATAAAATTCATAACTCTTAATCTATACATCCAAAAATCGCTATTTTTGGACACAATCGAGAAAACTCATCAAAATATCATTTCAAATTTTTCCAGAATTTTTGAAGGTCCGAAAAAAGTACGAAACTGAAAAACATAATAACCATTAAAAATCCCTAACCTCAAAAGAGCGAAGATTTGATCGAATATCGGATTTAAAAGTCAAGGAAAACTGCAATCGAAAAAGCAACTCTCAAAGTATCTAAATACTCACAAAAATATGCTTAATAATATAGAGAGAGAGAACTTATGTTTCTGGTGTGATTTTCAATTCGAACTTAGCCCTCTATTTATAGGAAAATGTTAGCACGCCGAAACAGATTTGACCTGCTACCTGATGGCTTTACCTGCTACTATTGCCACCCACCACATTTGAAATAAAATTCAGTACATTTCTTCAACAACCACAAGTGGGGCCCACTCAATTCTAGAATTTTCCACAAAAATTATTTATTAACCTAATTTCTGAATCAGCCACCTCTTATAATTCATAACAAATCATACGTTCATTTTTAACGGTTCAAAATTTGTGGACATATACTCAACTTATATATGTATAACATATCCAAAAATAACAACGATCCAACGGATCGGATTAAAATTATAACTCACGTTAATATATCGTAAAAAACCGATTTGATTTTAATACCTCCATTCTGACAAAAATACTGATAAAACTCCTCAACATTAATTCCTTCAATTATAACCACATAAAATAAATAAATCCATAATTTATATCTGCATCAAATAAATATTTCCTTATCATATAAATCAATAATTAATTATTCACAAATAATATTACAGAATCACAATTATGACAACCATACCATTTCCAGGAAAGAGGGGGCTTTCCGATAAGGATTTCTCCTTACTGACGCGTAATTAGGTGACCAAACCTCTCCTTGACAGAACTTTCTAGACATTGCCAATAATGCTATCTAATAATATTATTCAAATAATATGAATTATTGATCTGATAATGAGAAATACTGTGTAGTGACAATTATTGAAACAACAATAATATAAAATATCAACGCAGCAATTATTGAATGAATAAAATAAAATATTGATAAAGTTGATTATCGTAACAATTATTGAGTAGTGCTTCTTACGCATTTAATCAATAATTTAACAATCTTGTGTAATCATCGCATGCTTCTTGTGCAACCACGCATATTATTGTATTTTAACCACGTGTATTCCAAGTTGTTAATTCAGTAATAATTACGCTGTTATTTATAAAACTCAAACTTTGTCGTTTTCTTCATTCGACAGTTATTCTATTATGGGGACCACAAATGGTCGCTACCGTCGCATTTAATATTCTCCGACAGCAAGAATATTCCACGACCAAACGAATATTCCCCGACAACAATGAGTATTTTATAACCACTTGCTTATTTTGAAAAAAAATTCATATCTCACCCTTAACTTTAACTTTTTATCAATTTAATCATTTACTGAATAGTAATTATAAGAAAAAATTGTATACTTTTATTTCATAAAATTCGGGGTCTTACAATCTCCCCTCCTTATGAAATTTCGTCCCCGAAATTTATGTATCTGGTATTTCAAAGAGTTGAGAATACCTTGCTTTCATTTCAGATTCCATCTTCCCTGTCCTCATGATTTCTCCATTTCTCATCTCCTGTATTTCAGATATCATTCTAGAATACAGCTTCAAAACAAAGGTTAATTGACATATCACAATTTGTCAACTTAAGTAAGAAAATTAAGCTTAGGTAGGACAAATACTAGCGAAGGATATTACTCGTCTCTCCCTTCCTAGTTCTAATCCCGGATCTCCGCCAGAGATCATATCCCTAAGCTCTGATACCAACTGTGACTCCCCCAAAATAGGTCCATTCCATCCAACCTATTTTGAGTCGCCAAATACATGGTACAGAAAACAACTACAACTTTATTACTAAAATTATCGTGCAAAATACAACAACACATATGTTGTGAGTTTTGATACAAATATATACCAACTGTGACTCTAGACACCAACTTGGATAGCACGTCATAATGGAACCTTACATAAAGGTACAGTCAATAACTGTTTTAGAAATTAAAATCTTTGGAAAATGCTCAAGGAAACCTTCGTACATGGGAGGCCATGCGTCTAGGTTATAATAGATATCATATGCCCACAGAATTATCCTTGGTTGACCTAATAGACCCCAAAGAAAAATGAGAAGATTACTATAATGCTCTTTCCAATGGTGAGTCTTATCTTGACATATAACTATCTCCACTGCCTGCAATTGAAAAGTATATTTCAACCAAACTCCAAGATCATACATGTAGTGCTCGTAGATATACTCAGCAAGTGGATGTGCACAACCTTGTCTTATGATAACACAAGTTTGTATGTCATTAGACATCTTGTATGATAGTGGCAAAACACCCTTCCAAAGTTGAGTTCACCTCACCATATTCGGTTCACCAAAATTAAATATCAAATGACGTATACAATACGACAAACTTATCTAAAGTTCTCAATAAAATTATTTCCATACTATTTAGGGAGAACCTCAATAGCTATGTATCACCGATTCTATTCCCCTCGTTATCCCCGCCAACCCTAAGAACACTCTTATTACCTGAAAGGAATTGTGAAGCAAAAGGATGAGCACAACTAGCTCAGTAAATAATCTCATGACTAAAGATAATTAAATTATCAATAGCCTTCATCAATAATAAATCAGAGATTTAGAACATATGGTAGATGATAAAACTTTTCAACCATAGTTGCAGCGGAACGAGCAATCCATTAGAAGAGTCAAATAGACTATAAAGTCAATTATCTTCTCCACGTTAAAAGTCCACCAACAATGTTTTATCCCTGTAACATCAATCAATAGTTCCTTTCCACAATCACATGAATAACTCATAATCATAATTGTGATTCTAAATTTCTCTTCGCACCCAGGACGAAGATAATTTTCATCACCTATCTTTACCTGAAATATCAAAGATTATGGTTATACCAAATCACAGTTCATGTTTATAATCATACTATTAAATTCATCTTTGCACTACGGGCCAAAGATATTCATCAACAGTTCATCTTTGCACTAAAGGCCAAAGATATTCAACAATAGGTCATCTTTTCACTACGGGCCAAAGATATTCAACAACAGTTCATCTTTACACTACAGGCCAATGATATTAATATCTCAAAGAAATATATAATCATTTCAGAATTTATATAAACCATAATTATAATCATGTTGATCAATTCACCTTTGCACTTAAGCTAAATATATTCAAATGTAAATTCAATGGTCATGATCATATCAGTCAACAATTCATCTTTGCACTACTGGCTAAAGAGAACCCATAGTCACGATCATACCAATAATCTACCCATCTTTACACTCAAGTCAAAGAGAAATTTCTTCACCAGGATTATAAAAATGTTATATATGATAATAAAAACAATATGATCAAAATATGGATTTAATTTCAAGAGTAAGATTCATAAATCAACGATAATTTGGTCAGAAAATGAAATCAATTTTGTCGTGAATAGTATCCCGTGAATAGTAACTCGTGAATAATAATTCATGAATAGTAACCCCGACAAGAAAAAGGTAGAAATTCCACAATAAAATCCATACCAATATTTCGGTATAATGATATTGAAAGAATAACATTTCATAAACTTATAAACAATTTATTTTAATTGTTTGCACTTTACTAAATAATGCATTTAATCATCCTAAAATGCCAAACTCATAAGATTTCATCACCAATAACCAAAACCCTCATCAAAAATCTGCATATAACTCATATAGGATTCTCAAGCCATAAAATCCTATTTTCCAATTTTCTTACTTCACATAACATATTTAATTCATTTACTCATAACTAGTCCATTTTTATGAAAAATACCAAATCAGTACAAATAAATTTTCTTTTCTGGGTTTTAGCAGAACATAGTCCCATATTGAACATATATTTTTCTCGAAATTTTTAAAACTCATTTACTATTTTTCATATGGCCAAAATAGCCGAATATTTAGACATTTATCATAAAGCGTACTTTTATCTAAAAATTTGAAATTTCTGAGTATATACTCATTATATACATGTACTCCCAATAAAAATTTCACCAATTTTGGAGTTAACCACAAGGAGTTATAAGGGTTTACTTTTAAAATAGTATTTTCTCATAAAATTCATAACTCTTAATCTATACATCCAAAAATCACTATTTTTGGACACAATCGAGAAAACTCATCAAAATACCATTTCAAATTTTTCCAGAATTTTTGAAGGTCCGGAAAAAGTACGAAACTGAAAAACATAATAACCCTTAAAAATCCCTTACCTCAAAAGAGCAGTACTTCTGACTGGAATATCGGATGAAAAGCCGAAGGAAACTTGCACTGAAAAGCAACTCTCAATGTATCTAAATACCCATAAAAATATGCTTGATAATTTAGAGAGAGAAAACTTATGTTTCTGGTGTGATTTTCAATTCGAACTTAGCCTTCTATTTATAGAAAAATGTTAGCACGCCGAAACAGATTTGACCTGCTACTTGATGGCTTTACCTGCTACTATTGCCACCCACCACATTTGAAATAAAATTCAGCATATTTCTTCACCAACCACAAGTGGGGCCCACTCAATTCTAGAATTTTCCACAAAAATCATTTATTAACCTAATTTCTGAATCAGCCACCTCTTATAATTTATAACAAATCATACGTTCATTTTTAACGGTTCAAAATTTGTGGACATATACTCAACTTATATATGTATAACATATCCAAAAATAACAACGATCCAACGGTCGGATTAAAAATTATAACTCACATAATAATATATCGAAAAAAATCTCGATTTGATTTTTAATACCTCCATTATGACAAAAATACTGATAAAACACCTCAACATTAATTCCTTCAATTATAACCACATAAAATAAATAAATCCATCATTTATATCTGCATCAAATAAATATTTCCTTATCATATAAATCAATAATTAATTATTCACAAATAATATTACGTAATCACAATTATGACAACCATACCATTTCAGAAAGAGGGGCTTTAGATAAGGATTTCTCCTTCTTGGCGCGTAATTAGGTGACCAAACCTCTCCTTGATGTAACTTTCTAGACATTGCCAATAATGCTATCTAATAATATTATTCAAATAATATGAATTATTGATCCGATAATGAGAAATATTGTGTAGTGACAATTATTGAAACAACAATAATATAAAATATCAACGCAAAGAATTATTGAATGAATAAAATAAAATATTGAAGCGGTGACTACCGTGTAACAATTATTGAGTAGTGCCTTCACGCATTTAATCAATAATTTAACAATATCTTGTGCACATGCGTCATTGCGGCAACCACGCATATAATCGTATTTTAACCACGTGTATTCCAACGGTGTTAATCTGTGAATAATTACGCCAGATTATTTATAAAACTCAAACTTTGTCGTTTTCTTCATCCGACAGTTATTCCGTTATGGGGACCACAAATGGTTGCGCCGTCGTACGAATATTCTCCGACGGTAATAATATTCCACGACCAAACGAATATTCCCCGACAACAATGAGTATTTTATAACCACTTGCTTATTTTGAAAAAAATTTCGTATCTCACCCTTAACTTTAACTTTTTATCAATTTAACCATTTACTGAATAGTAATTATAAGAAAAAATTGAATACTTTTATTTCATCAAATTCGGGTTCTTACAATTATTATTATTATAATAATTATTTATTATTATTTAAAATTTTAATTATTATTATTATTTTAATTTTAATTATTATTAATATTATTATTATTATTATTATCTGTTGATTTATTCCCATTTTGGTCACTTTGTTTTACTACAATAATTATTATTATTATTTAAAATTTTAATTATTATTATTATTATTATTTTAATTATTTAAAATTTATTATTATTATTACAATAATAATTATTACAATTATTATTATTATTACAATTCCTAGTACAGTGACCAAAAAGTGTATTATCTCATCTTCACATGTATAGATATGATTCTATGTGGTTAAAATATTAATGTTACATAAATTCTAGCATGATAGGTAGTTGGTCTAGTGACTTTTGTTGGAATATAAGGTTTTTAGTTTGGAGAGGTTTGGAGTTCGACATTCGTGAGCAATATTTTCTTTAAGGAAATTTTAAAGCCTGACATTTTTTCCCTCCACGTCAGCAAAAATAACGGGCCAATATGCTCAGTCAGTATTCCGTCTATTTTTTTGGACGAAAATTAAAAATAATGACTTTTTTATAATTTTTGAGAGTACAATTATTCGATTGTAAAAAAAAAGTTTCGGTAACCACAATGAAAATCGGACCCTAGTATAGTGAGAAAAAGTGTATTATCCCGTTAATTGGATGTAGTTTATCATGATCATATTTGCACACTTATAATTTTGAAAAAAAAAATATAATTAATTTCTAAAATAATTTATATGAATTTTGCTTGTAACTCGTTATTTTACATATATATTTTTTGACAAGGGATGGGCAAGGAATCGAAATCGCTCTCGAAATTGCACCAAAAATTGACCAAACTACACCGATTAAGTCGTGTCGATGGTTCCGACATAGACCAATTAAGTTGCACCAATGATGTATAAGTTCTTTTTTAACTCCCCTTTTTAAATTCTTCTTTTTCTTGACTTGTAAATTTTTTTATAATCAGATATTAATTTCTCGTTATATCTTGAATTAGAGGGTGTTTGGCAATGACTTATAAGTTGGTCAAACTAAGTTATAAGTCATTTGTTATTATTTAGTGTTTGACAATAACTTAAATTTTAACTTTTTTTGACTTATAAGTCATTATTAAATTTTTTTCATGCTTCATGTGCTATATTTTTTATGTATTAGATAAATTTTACTACTATATATATATAATGTTTCTCTTTACAAAAAAAGTATTTTTGTATTCTCTAATATTTTTAAATTTATTCTACTGATACACACACACACACACACACACACACACACACACACACACACACACACACACAAGCCTGTAGTGGCAGGGGAAAATCAATTTCAATTCGTGTCATCCAATGTTGCGATCAACGGAGATTTTGGTTGTTGAAATAGTATCCGTGACAACCGATTGCCAAACATGTTAGTTCCGGGCCTCCTACCCAAATAAACTCAACCTCATCAAACCTGATTATTATATCTATGCTTCCCAATGTTTCCTATTTTTAGATAGAAGTAGGATATACTTACAAGTACTCCCTTACTCTGAGAATGAAAGTGATGATTGATTTTATGCGAATTTAAAAAAATAATTAAAATAATTTATAATATTAAATATTTTATTAATTAAAATATTAATTTACAATAATTTAAATTTTAAAATTTAATAAATTAACACTTAAAAAATCATAATAATTAAGACTCTTTTTGTGGAACAGATCACAAATCTGTTAAATTTACTTTTCCGTTCTACAAAAGAGTTATATTTTAGTTTTTATTAACTAATTTATGACATCCTAAGACTTAAATTTAAATCTACTTAAGTTTTTAAAATAATAATTTTATTTACAATATTATTTTAAAAAAAATCTATAATATTAGTTGTTTTTATAAGTTAAAATTAATAAATTTTTTTAAAATGAGTCCCTAATTTAATTACCAGTCGTGTACTTAGTCTGGAGTTACACGTGAAACAGAGAGGTTTCTCCTCTCCACAAACAAATTATGTCTCAGTTCTCACCATCTGCTTACCCTAACCCAAAATCCCAAATCGCGTCTCCGCCATCCGGCCTCTCCGTGTCTCCATGTCTCTGCCTCCGCTCTACTGACTACTGGTACGATCAATTGTTTTGGTTTTTTATTCTTTATTCCACGAATTAAGGCTAGGGTTTGAACATGTCTATGGACATTTTAAAATATGCATGAATTGTATTGAAATAAGAATCTATGGCTCATGAATTGCGGAATTGGACTAAGATGAAAACCTCAATTGAGAATATCTAATATATTGTAATTAACTTTTTTAGTTTTCTTATATCATAGTAATCATCAGTTTGTGGGAATTCCATGTTTATAAAGGTCAATTCATGTTTATGGTTTTGAGTATTTTAAATGAAGTGTTTGTGTGTGTAATGCACATGAAGTGTTTGATAAAATGTCACTCTCTGTAGTCTTTACTAAGAACAATGCATAAATTTATGCTCATGAGCAGTTCGATAAAATGTCCTTTTCATGAATAATGTTAAAAGATTGTTATCTGGTATTTTTGCACGGTGTTTCCCATTGATTTGATATGAGAAATTGCTAAACAGAAAGTTACCACTAGGTCGAAGTAATATTATCCATCTCCTATTACTGTCTCTAGAATGATGGAGCTTAAAGAACGACTCCACCATTGATCTCTCGGCACAACAGTGGACATATCAGGTTAGTTATATTAGTGTTTAAGAATTTGCTGATATGATAGAATCAACTGTAAAAGTGTACTCTATTTGTTTAAAGTGAACAAATTTACACATCATAATACTTCGTTTGTAACCCAACAAACTTGAAAATGAGGTGTTAGCTACATTGATTCTAATTATGGAGTGTAATAGCTTTAAAATAAGATTTATTTTTTCTCTGCAAGGCTACAAGTTTGTGGTGGTTAAAAAGTAAATTCCATAATATTCCTCTACATGTATATTTCTCGTATTTGTTTTAAGTTAATTATAGTGCGAGTTTGCTAGCACACACAAAATCCTTTGTCAGGTTTTCTATTGAATTTTGAAGTTTGAACAGATCCGTAACATAATGGGAACTAAGAACTTTGTACTAAAATTTTGCCACTCCAAAGCTTTAAATTCTCCAAAATTTTGCTTTTAAATTTTTGTTTTTCCGAGTAAGAATGAGGTGAAAAGAATAATTTCAATTTTGGAATTCCATCACAGTGAAGACTGAAATGTGGTAACAATAATCACCAAACTGAAGCAATGAATTCTTCTATTGCTGAGGACATGGTAACAATAATATTGTTTGCGCTGAGCTTACTGTTACCACAAATTCACGTGCAGCAAAACTTAGTTGGTTCACCAATATTTAAATACCGTGTTGCAGACCTATGTCGCAAAAGATAAAGTTATAACAGATCCTCTTTGCAAGCCTTTCAGCATGGGAAGGTGCTCATCTAGATTTTTAAATGTGGTCAGAAGTGTTCATTTTTTAATTTCAACCTCTTCCTCGTGAACTTAATTTGTACTTATTCAACTTAATATTTTCTTAGGAATCTCTTGTGTGTGTATTCAAAGAAGCACATGGGGGATGATCCCGAGCTTGTAGAGATGAAAAAGAAATCAAATACTAGGAGTTTAAAAGAGATGGCAATGCTATTGAGGTACATCTACCCTTATTTTAGCTATCCTACATATAATCCCTCATTTTAGTTGTACTCTTATTTAAGTTATCCTACATATAATCCCCATCTAAACAAACATATGATTATTTTTTTAAAATGATCAAGTGATTAGGAATACTAATCCTAGGACTATATTCCATGGGTTTGTAATCCCCTGAAAATAGTTTTTGCAAACAAACATAACCTAAGAGTTTATGGCCCCTTGGACTAAGGATGTCTGTGATGATTTTCTTGCTCAGATTGGTTTTGTTCATAAATTTGAGCTCAAGCTTGACTCGTGTACATAATTCAGCTGAGTGCTTATCCAACTGTTCCAAACTATTCATGAAATGGATTGGCTCATTAGTAGCCTTACCTATCATAGTACCATGTTATATAGTATGTGCATTAGAGCATCTCTCTTCGGAATTCATTGTATTTAGACTACACGTACAATCATTAGATGGTTTCTTATAGATCTGGAAAAGGACTCCTTTATGCCTTTTATGTGCATTTGGATAGAGAGAAGCAAGTTTAAAGCAAGCCTTCGAAACATGTTTATTAAGATTAAATTGTCCTTTTGGACCTTCATTCTTTTGTCAAGTTTTGGACCTCTTAATAAAATAAAAAATAATAAATAAATAAAAAATGATAAATGATCCTAATATATTTACATTTTGGTGCGCTATTATGCTCGTATATAATTAGGAACATAGGGTGAAAGCAAAACTATGCATCTTCATCTTGGACAAATAGGAAAGGCAATCAATACTGATACACTACATAAGGAAGTGTGGAGAATTTCAAAGATAAACAATTCCTCTTTATGTGTCAAAAACTATAAAGAAGTATGATATATATATATATATATATATATATATAATATGCGTATATATATTGTTCACTTCGTTTATCCAATGATTCCAATATGTTTCCACTTGAGCCTTCTAAATCTAGAATTTTTCCATATAATTAAATGAAAGGATTGAACATGAGACTTGTGCATAATAGTGATTTCACTCTTTTATTGTACTCTTTAGAGACTTATTATTACATGATTACATTAATAATTAGTTATCGTATTTGCAATCTCAATCAGTTGGAATAACGTTTTGTGAGTGATATAGATGTTTACAGTGGATTCCACTGTAGCCTTTGTGAAATTTCATCCGTTGCCATTTTTTATTTGTTTCAGCATTGTAGGTTTTTGATCTCTTTCCACAAGTTTTAGCTGCCACTTCATATTTCGGTCATTCTTTTACGATTTCTGATTCAATATACTTTCCTCTTGTTGTAATGCAATCTTGTAAGTTTCATACTGATATAAGATTTTCAGGCACCCTTTGATGCTTCTTCAGTTGACAATATGAGAAGACTTGTGGTACATGCTGGTGTTCCTGGTCATATATATCCACTAGCACTACTGTGTCATGACATTATGCCCCCTCCAGCCCAGGTTTGTTCTTACTGCTGATTTGTCTTTGCCTCTCCTTCATGACGACACTTTTCCTTCTCTAAAAAAACTTTACAGGTTGAAAAAGAAATCGGTGAGAGACGAGTGATCAGCTTTCATAGGACTGGATTATCAGTTGTAACCCCAATAAATTTCCCTGAAACTGCTACTTCTTGTGAGGACCCTGAGGAGGTTGGTTATATGCGTATATATAATATAATGCACATCAAAGTACTTTTTTTCATCGAACTATATATATGTATTATTTTTTTATGATGGTGGAATCTGTAGCCACTATACTTCAAGTGTACATTTCTCTTTTTAATGAAAAAAAGATGGTATTGGCCGACTTTTTTTTTTCTTCTTTTTTATAATTATTAACAAGTATAGAGAAAACAAGAGCTCAACAGTCTCTGACCAAAAAGAAGTTAATCTATGATATGTGTGATTATGTGCTTTTTTTGCTTATGTAATAGATTTTAAGTTTAGATGGGTTATAGATTTTTGATTAGCTTGTCAAATCTTATTCAATTTATACGTGGATTTGTTGGATTTTGATTTCAAAGCAGTAGCTGAGTATGCCTGTTAGAAAATACATAAGGTTTGTTAAGGTGTTCAGTAAGTTAATATTATTATTATTATTATTATTATTATTATTATTATTATTATATATATATATATGTAAATATATATATATATATATATATATATATTATATTTTGTAGAATGGATGTCCTATTCAAGGCTAGAATGCATTCCCGTTATGGTCATTGGGATGCTTTTTTAATAGCAATAGCTTTTCTTTTAACGTTTCGTTCCGAATTAGTTTCCAACAACAATGAGAGCATAGCAGCAATTACTCTTAAGTATGACCACCAATGTTGCTTACATAGAACCACCTCAAGAAGTTCCCAAATGGCATGGTCCATCCCCTGAATCTGGAGAAATGGTCAGTAATTTTATAGTAGTACTAATTCCTAGTTATCTCATACAAGAAATAAGATCTAATTACTAATGATTAATGACTGTTTTAACTTTCAGGTTATTAGCTTAGAATGTGGAAATTTTAAATCTCAGCAATCACAACAAAAAGGCACAGGGCAAGGTTACAACCTATAAATACTAAGTGCATCTGATGGCCTATTTGCTTCATTTTTCAGACTAGCTATTATTTTTAAATATATGCAGGAAGATTGCTTCTACGACCTGCCTTACAATATTGGGTATCAAATTTTTGTGCTACGTTTATGGAAGATAAGGGACGAAATTATGAAGTGTACTCTCTATATATATGTAGATATATACTTTGATTGAAGAATTGTGGTAGCTTTAGATAGTTAATTGTAAAGATAATGAATGATTATGTAGCGGATGATTTTATTAAGTTAACAATATTTTAGTTTTTTGTATTTTTACCATTATTTGCTATGGGGACATTGAGCCAGTCAGGTACACAAAAAGAATGTCAAATTTTGATTTGACAACAATATAATTTGTTACCAAAACATTGGAAAAGTTTTAATATAGCAACAATTTTTTATACATTTAGCAACAAATTTTCGTTGCTAATGACATTAAAAATATAATATTTGGCACGAAAAATTAACCTAATAACAATGGAGAGGATATTTTTGCTAATACTAGTATAAAAGGCAACATACACTTTCGTTGCTATTGAAAAATAACCAACAACAAACATTTTCGTTGCAGATTCAGCATAATGTCATTGCCAAATAATATAATCAGCAACGAAAATCGTTGCTAAAACGTTTACATTCCGCAACGAAAGCAAGCTTAGGCAACAATTTTAATAATTTACTGCAACTAAAAATGTCGTTGCAAAATGGTGTCAATTGCAACGAAAATGTATGGTCATTGCAAAAAAAAAAGAGTTCATTTCGTTGCCAATTAGCAGGCTTTTGCAATAAAATGGGGTTTTTAGCAACGAAATTTTAATTATTCTGCAACAATACATTTTGTTGCTAAAGGATTGATGTCTCTGTACGAAAGCCATATTTCGTTGCAAAATGTATTACTTTTGGCAACGAAAAAAAACGCTCATCATGAACAATTAGCAACACTCATCTGACAAATCTAAAGACGAACGACAAAGAAATTCGTTGCCAAAACCCCTTTGCAACGAAATTTGGCACCTTTAGCAACGAAAATTGGTTGTTGTTGAAGCCCCATTTTTTTGTAGTGAAGAACGATATTATTGTTCACTCTGTCCACCTTGGGCGCATAAAAGTTTTCCCATGTTCGGGATGTTCATACTTAGTCAGGAATCCGAACCAAAATAATTTGATTAGATACAAAAAGGTTTTATCATATTCAACGATATTTCTAAATCTGTGTCTAGCTGGTCAAATAGCTTAGACAGCTTTTACTTAATGTGTACATACTGGAGATTAATAGGTATATATATATATATATATATATATATATATATATATATATATATATATACATGAACATGTGATTAAATAGAATGATTATCCAAGTGAGGACACTTGTATAACCATATTTAGAAATTAACGACCAGAATAATATCTGAATTATAATATAATATCATGTTGATAAACAATGATCAGATATAATATATATAACAATAGGGTTAATAATCTGGCACAATAATAATATAATTCTGAAACTTTCGTACTTATGTCCATTGCATAAAGTAAATGCAAAGGTAAGATACTTGCCTGGTCTACTGCTTACAATACGCAACTTAGTTTTATCTTTTATATCACAACCTATCATTAATAAGATCATTCGTTCAATTAGAATAGCAAACTATAACACATAGTATTGCTATTTGCAGTCAGCACATAACCTAATCACCTTGTCAAACATAATTAATAGTTATTGAATCACAAACAAATATTAATACAATTAAAATATCTAAGTCCAGATCAATTTCTAAAATATGTCGGTGTACCGACGTCTTTATCGGGTAATTATCGAGTTTAAGACTCTATCTTGTAGTTCAATATAACTTGATCAGCGACCAAATTATTTTAGATGACTTATATTAATTTTTAATTAATTATAATAATTTTTCATAATTTTTCAAACACCGAAATCATAATTAAATGATTTAAATAGTAAATAATTCTATTATCATTAATATTTAATTAATATTAAACTATTAATGAAACCATTGCCAAAATATTAAAGTTATTTATAATAACTCAAAATATTTTTAAAGTACTAATATTACCTTTAAATGATTTTTAAAACATTTGAAATCATTTTTAAATAATTACCATTAATATTTAAATATTAATGCTTTATCTATCAAAATATTAAAAGTCATTAATTATAAATTAAAATATTTTTAATTCATTTATATCCTTTTAAATGATTTTTAAATTAATAAAACCATTTTAAAACTATTTATTTAATATAATTATTAAATAAATTTAATATCAATTAATATCATTAATATTAAATTATTAAAGAAATTATCCTTCAAATATTAAAAGTTACATTTTAAAACTTAAAATATATTTAAACACTTTATGATTTTTTATAATATTAAAATCATTTTAAACTAATTTATTTAATATAATTATTAAATAATCTTAATATCATTAATAATAATTAATTAATGAAACTTAACTTTTAACACAAGATTAAAGATCAGAATATAGCTTAGGGTTTTATACCTTTCATTGACAAATTTTGATTCTGAGCTTTTAAGTTGTTAATGAAGGTAGTGGGGCTAGTTTGTGGAAGTGATATGCTATACAATTTTGGAGGTTGAGTGAGAGAATAGCTTGGTAAGTATTTGGTGAATAAAAGGGCTAAAATGTGACTTTTCTCTCTTGAATATATATATAACACATGGTACCATGAACTTTGTTGATATTGTGAGTGATTGCTGGAATTACAAGACACATGAAAGTCTTTGAGTAGTTCACCAACTACAAGTATGGAAGGATTTGCAAGCAACTTATAAAAAATTTGACAAAGGGCTTTTTGGTCATTGTCCTCACATTTTAATGTCTATTTAGTAATATTGGCAAACCCTTAGGGTTTAGCCCTAAGGTTCCATAATTTGGTTTTCTAGAATTTGCATTTAGGGCTTAAAAAAAATATAAACATTAGTTTCTAAAAATGAACAATTTAGGATTTCTAAATTAGTTTAGGTTTCTAATAATATAAAATATAGAAATTAGGTTTAAGGTTCACTAATTAGCATTAAGATTGCTAAGTTAGCGATAAGGGTTCACAATTAGCAAATTAGGATTTATAATTTAGATATAAGGGTTTCTAAAAATTAGGATTTCTAAATATTAACTAAGGTGTACCTAAATAACATTAAATCCTATACTGCATAATCTTAATCATAATAACACAGCTACATAACAGTCCTGGACTCAAATTGAGTTTTAAATTAGGGTTTCTAATCAAGGTTTCTAACTTTTAAAAATTAGGTTTTTTTTAAATTACTAATTAGGGTTTTCCATAATTAGCGTCAAAACTTATAATACATATCATATACCACATGACACAATCACTAGACAAATTTTAAAATCTCATTTGACTTCAAAACTAAGGTTTGTCAGTAAAATTTGGGTTTTACATGTTACATTAAAACTGTTCCACATATTAACCTTACACACATAACATACATATTTATAACACTGAAACATAATTAATATTATATTATTATTCTCTTTCCTTATTCCAAAATCGTAATTAGGGTTTGGATTCCATATCCGATTTATCTTTCATATATAACATTCTTAATTAAGTTTAAAATAATTAACTTAACTATTTCGAAATAAATTCATATAATAAAATAAAATAATTATTATAATAATTCTAATAATCATTTCATATATTATTTAAATAATATAATAATCATATTTTTATTGAAAATAATTAATAAAACATTTCTACTATAAAATTAATTATTATAAGAATATAAGTTATAATGATCAATAATTCTAAAATAAAATTATTTGTAATCATTCATGTAATAAATATATTTTATATTCATCACATAAATACATACACATTACCTTGCACGCATTCTCATCTTTAAAATAAATATAAAAAAAAATTTATACGCAAAATTTCTGATTTAATTATATAGAAAATATCGAATTATTACAGATCATGTCTCTATAAATATATTTATCGCTATTATATATTTACATTTCTGATCCTCCATGGAGGTGCTTCGTGGTGGTTGACCATGTTTGTATATATATATATAACTGTTTACTGCTTTTCATATAAACTACAACATTATGTGAGCCTAAGAATCATGTGATCACAAATTCAGTCCACTGAATCTAGATTCAATTCTCGTGGTGGACATTTTCAGCTGTAAGCTGCTTATAAATTATTCACGGTGTTTGAATTTCCTTAGATGGCTTTCATGCCCACGAGGAGTTCTAAGATCGCTATATATTATTTTTCAAGATGCTTCAGATCTCGAAAATAAAACAAAAAATGTTTAACATTTAATAATAAAATGGAAGTATGAAAATGTCTCAATTACTATTGAGCACAGGGTTTGAAAAACCTCTTTTACAAAACTTCATTACTATATCATGTTTAAAATTGAATTTTTATATAAATTCAAACCCTTTGTATATAGGTGCGAATGAGGCCTCGTACTACTTCAAAATAAATTGCACATTAATCCACACACACTCATTCATATAAGAGTTTCTTGAAAAGTGGCGGTCACCGTGGTAACACGAATGTCGGGGGGTGCCTAACACCTTCCCTCTGCATAATCAAGCCCTCGAACCCAAATGAATCTCGGTTTCACAGACCCGTTTAATAGTGTCACATCACTGGGTCAATGTGAAAACTTTTTCTCGGTTGCGTTGGTGTAACCAGTTAAAAACACCAACTGGCGACTCTTACAGTCAAATCGTCGACAAGATACATGTCGGACCTTTTTCACTTATTTTTTTCAAACAAATCTCACATAAAATGTGAAAACCAAAGAACAAGAACAGAAAAGGGACAAATAAAAATCCCGACGTCGACAAGTACTATTCATGGGGTACTATTCACAAAGTACTATTCATGGGATACTATTCATAAAGTACTATTCACGGGGTACTATTCTCCCGGTGTACTATTCATGATAAAAAATGATTTCTTTTCTGTCCAAATCATTATTGATAAAATATTATTCTTGAATTTTACTCCACAAAGGAGTATCATGTTGACAATTTGGATATTATTGAATTCTGGATAAATTAAATTATAAATCTTTAAAAATTTATCCTTTGCTTTCTTTTAATTGAATTCTTATATCATTGTCATCATCCTCATGCTTATATTGTGATGAAAGCCATCTTTGGCCATAGTGCATAGATGGATTGTTGATTGGTATGATTATGACCAGAGATTATTCGATATAATCATGACCTATAATGTTACAAATGACATGTAAAAGTCCTCATTGGCCTGTAGTGCATTGATGGACAGTTGTTGGCATGATCATGACCATTGGTGATTACACAAATATCCTTGGCCTGTAGTGTATGGATAATTCGTGGACGTGATCCTAATGAATATTATTGGCCCGCAGTTCATGGATAATTTAGTGATGTGGATTTATTGAGCTGAGTCTCAGTGATAAAGTTGATGATAAACTTTTTAAATCATAGAAGATAGTAGATATCATGCTCTACTTGACTCTTCTAATGGATTGCTTGTTCCGTTGCAATTAAACTTGTTGTTTATTATCAGTTTAACACTATTGAAGGCTAATGATAATTTATTCTGAATTCTTAGCCATAATATTTCTTACTGGGCTAGTTGAGCTCACCCTTTTACTTTCATTGTTTTCTTCAGGAAATGAGAACGTAACCGGGACTAGTCGAGGAACGGAGTGATGGTCCGAGATGGTGGCTATAACAGTCCTCACTATTCTATGAAATAGTGTGATAATAATTGTAATAAGGACTCCATTTGAGTTTGGATATTGTCTAGAAGACAATATTCGTGTTAAAACTCTCAGCTACGCTTTTGTCATATTGTATAAAAGATGTTTGTATTTAAATTCTATACCATGTATTTGGCAACTCAGAATCGGAGATGTATACCTATTTTGGGGGTGTCACAGTTGGTATCAAAGCTTAGGGATATGATCCTTGGCTGAGATGTGAGACTAGAACTAGGAGGGGAGAGACAGTTAATTACTTCACTAGTATAACCTACCTAAGTTTATTTGTTATTTAATTGGTCGGTCAGAGTATAGGGATAAAATGTGGCATATCAATTAACCCTTGTTTTGTGGCATTGTTTGAAAATGGCATTTGAAAATATTGAGATAAGTAATGAAGCACATAAGACCATTGAGTCACCAACGATCAATACCCAGGATAATGTGCATCAGGAAGGCAATAATCCTCAAGTAAACAACAACACCAACCAAATGATGAACGATGGGATGTTCAGAGGCTTTATGTAATTCATGCAACATCAAGAGAGAGAGACTCATGTTCAAAATGTAGGTGGAAACACTGGCAACTAGCGAATGGTCACTGCTAAGCAGTTCAAGGAGCTGGGACCACCAGAGTTTTTGGGAAAGCGAGAACCACTTAAGGCATAGACGTGGATAAAGCAGATCACCAAGATATTTGATGTCTTGGGATGCTTCGAGGAGCAAAAGGTTCCCTTTGCCACCTTCATATTGAGAGGAGAGCATATTACTGGTGGGAATCAGTAAAACGTACTCAGCCTGCCGCACTCAAAATGTCTTGGGAGAGGTTCCAAGAATTGTTCAACGACAAGTACTTTCTCAAAAGTATTCGTCACATGAAGGAGGTAGAGTTCGTCAAGCTGGAACAAAACAATATGACCGTGTCGCAATATGAGTCTAAGTTTACGGAGTTATCCCGGTTTGCATCCCATTTGGTAGATAATGAGGAGAGAATAACGTGAATGTTTCTGCGAGGTTTGAAACTCAAAATATGTTAATACCTCATTTCTGACAAACTTTGCTTGTATTCAGATGTTGTGAATAGGGCTCAGTTATTGGAGCGCGATAATGAGTCAACCTAACCAATAGAGAGTAGCCAGAAAATTGATAATACCAGTGGTAGCAATCATCGAAGCAGTGATAACAAACGTGAAGGGAATCAACATGCCAGAAATGGTAACCACTTTGGTGGTAATCAAAGCCTTGAACACGGAAAAATATCAAATAGATCCTCAATCCCTGACAAGAAAGCCGACCAAGAAGCTGTGTCTATACACTCTGCCGGCTATAAGGAATATGCCATAGCTATCTCATCGGAAAAACAATACCCATAGCGTCAAAAAGTGCCAATCGGTCTCAAGTGTGTCATAAACCACACGTACAGTAAGATAGAACTTCCTATAAACACCCCCAGAGAATGGGTATGGCAATATTTGGCCGACCTCAAGATCTTTGCCAGAATCATTGGTAAGATTGTATGTCCTTCCTAGAGAGCTCTGACTACCATGATCACAATGATATCTAAGTGGTCCATGTACAAAGATATGTACAGATAAGCCACTATACACGTCAATAGTATGTCTACTCGGGCAACACGCCATGTGACTCCCCAAAAATAGGTATACATCACCCATTTTGAGTCGCCAAATACTTGGTACAGAATAAAAATATAACTTAATTATACAACTGTCGTGTAAAATATGACAAAACATAAGCTGAGAGTTTTAACACAAATATTATCTTCTAGACAATATCCAAACTCAATGGAGTCCTCATTATAATTATTATCACACTATTTCATAGAATAGTAAGGACTACTATAGCCACTTATCATGGACCATCACTCCATTCTTTGACTCGTCCCAGCTATATTCTCATTTCCTGAAGAGAACAATGAAAGAAAAGGGTGAGCTCAACTAGCCCAGTAGAGAATACTATGACTAAGATAATGTAGAATAAATTATCGTTAGCCTTCAACAGTATAACAACTGATAGAATACAATAAACAAAAGGTTTTAGATCAACAACTGCAGCAGAAATAGCAATCCATTAGAAGAGTCAAGTAGAACATAATATCTATTATCTTCTATGATTTAAAAGTTCATTATAAATTTTATCGCTGAGACTCAGCTTAATAAATAATCCACACCACTGAATTATCTATACACTACGGGTCAATAATATTTATTAGTATCACGTCCATGAATTATCCATGCCTTACGGGCCAAGGATATTCATGTAATCACCAATGGTCATAATCATGCCAACAACTATCCATCAATGCACTACGGGCCAATGAGGACTTTTACCACATCGTTTGTAACATTACAGGTCGTGATTATACCGAATAATCCCTGGTCATAATTATACCAATCAACAGTCCGTTTATGCACTACGGGTCAAAGATGACTTTCATCACAATATAAGCATGAGGACGATGACAATGATATAAGAATTCAATTACATGAGAGCAAGGATAAATTTTAAAGATTTATAATTTAATTTATCCAGAATTCAACAATGTCTAAATTGTCAACATGATACTGCTTTATGGAGTAAAATTCCATAATAATATTGTATCAAAATAATTTGGACCGAAAGAAATCAATTTTTGTCATAAATAGTACCCCGGGTGAATAGTACTCGAGTGAATAGTACCCCATGAATAGTACTTTGTGAATAGTACTTTATGAATAGTGTCGTACATATAAATAGTGTCATACGTATGAATAGTGATGTACGTATGAATAGTGTCGTATAAACGAATAGTACCCATGAATAATACTCCGGCTTGAAAAGCTTAAAATTTAACAAGAATGTTCAGAAAAATATCCTTATAAAATGATACTAGATGAAGCACAAATTTCAAGGATATTCTAATAATTTCACGGAGTATAGAAGTAATACTTTAACAAAATGAGTGTAGAATTAGGAATACGAAATGAAATAATATTACTTACATACTACAGAGTATGGAAGAAAATATTATTTCATACGAATATTGAACAAAAATAATATCTCTTACCTTAGTAGAAGACTGGATACTACAATAGTTAATTAGCAGAATACTCTTCTTCTTATTCTCTATAGTTTCTCTCTCTATAGTTGCTCTTATGAGTCTTAGTGAATTGGTGAGAATGAAAGAAGAAATCAGCTTCTATTTATAGGAAAACATAGTTTCGATAATTACACGTTTAGGGGCTCGAATTATTACAGTTTAGTACCTTCATCTTTACCTCTATTTTTAATCTAGTCCTTCGAGTATTATAAATCTTGCACAACCTCCCCTAATAGTAAATGCATGTGAACCAATAGTTCCATGCATGTGAACAAATAGTTATTTACAAGTGAACTAATAGCAATTAATTGGTCATTTATCCGATTAATTACCCGTTTGGTCAATTTAACATCCAGAAATCAACTATTATGGAAATAAATGTCGATTTCCACTAACACTAATAATCCCAACACAATGAAAATATTTTTAACAACATTTATTCATCAATAATATAACTTGCAATATTAACAACTAGATCATTCTCAGGAAAGAGTGGGCTTTCTGATAAGGATTTCTCCCTACTGGCGTGCAATTAGGTGACCAAACTCCTTTCCTCGATAGAACTTTCTAGACATTGTCAAAAATGCACATAATAATATGAATAACTTTGTCGTCTCAATTATTGATTTAATAATATAAAATATTGTGTAGATGAAATTGTGACAATAATTGAATCAATAATGTGAGATACTATGCAGCAATTATTGTGGCAATAATTGAATAAAACTGAGTGACTTCTCACATCAGCATCAATAATCAAAGATATTGTACAATACCTTGTGCTACTATGCAACCACGCGTATTACTGTACTTTTACCACCGGGTATTTCAACAGTTTAACGATAAAACTTTTGTCGTTATTTTTATAAAAAGTTATTTCTGTCGCTTTCTAAATCTGACAGTACATAATTTCATTGTGCGGTCCACCATTGATTGTGTTGTCGTACAGATATTCCCCGACAAAAAGAATATTCTTCGACCAAATGAATATTTTATGACAACTTGCTTACTTTGTAAAATTTTCATATATCCCCCTTAACTTTAACCTTTTATCAATTTAACCATTTACTAAATAGAATAATAATTATAAGAAAATTGAATACTTTTATTTCATAAAATTCAGGGTCTTACATGTCAATCACCCTCTGAAGTGGTAAAAACCCCGGAGTATCGCAGATAATTGTCCAAGGACCCAAATTTGTCTATCAAAAAACTCACGGACACTATATGCCCCAAGGAGATCTCATCCATGGCAACTCTGCGCCTCAAACCTGTGAGGGTCATAAACTGACGTCTCATATCTCCAACAGCCATCCGAGCGCAAGGCCTATCCAACGGCAAGTTTGTCAGACGCTAGTACTCCTCCAACGTAGGAGTCAACTCCTGGGTAGTAAACCGGAATACCTGCCTATCCGTTAACTTATGTTCCAAAATGCCCTCTACAAAGCCCAGTGGAACCTGAAACATCAGGAGGGTCATAGAGTGACACAACAACTGATTAACTGTCACCCGATCTAGGGAGGACAAACAGTCATACCATAATCTCAAGGAAGATGCCACCAATACTGGTGGGGTATGCTCAATCCGGCTAACTGTCGATGAAGACATCTGTAGGGTCGTGTCATAAGACCATCCATGGGTCAATGCTAAACTTGTCTATGGAAATGCATATGCATAACATAATACATGCATGATAAAAAACATATGAAAATATGATGCAGGGAATGGAAAACAATATACATACATTCCTAAATACATCATCACATAAATACATCATCTCTGTGTACAACTGGAAAATACAGGGAAATGGGGCACAGCCGCCCAACAACTAATAGAGGCATATCAAAAGATATAACAAGAATGGGGCACAGTCGCCCAATATCTAACAGAGGCCTATCAAAAGATATAGCAAGAAATGCATCAGAAGAAGTAAATAGTGTTGATGTCCACATCATCTAACCTATCCATCTGATGTAACTCCTCTTAAGTCACTGAATCTCTGCCACTAGGGATATCAGGCAGATACAACGGAGAATCTGCACTAGAAAAACCATCTGAATATGGGCCACATGAAGGGCCAACCCCAGAGCTGGAAAGATCAAAAGTATCTGCCTCGAAAAGATCTCTGCCCAAATATCGGATGAAGAAATGTGTCTAGTCCAACTATGGGTCTACATATCAATCATTGGTATTCACCCAAACAAAGGGTTCACAAAACTAATGATCAAAGCCATTGAAAGCTACCCTTGGTAATACCTCGCGAAGGTCTGATGCCATCAACCTAGGGTTGTAATTACACCCAAAAGCATACATCTCATTAGAAATCCATCCCCCGCGAGGGTTTCATACATCCTTAGCTGTTGAAAACCATTTCAACGAAGGTCAGACAACCTTGACATCATCAGTAGTTGGCAGTAAATCCAGCGAAGCATAGGAGATGGTCAGATAATTTTAGCCGTTGAAAATAATTTCAACGAAGGTCGGGAAGCCATGACATCATCAGCTATTGGCAAGTAAATCCAACAAAGCATCGAAGATGGTCCGATGTTTTTAGCTATTAAAAACCATTTCAACAAAGGTCAGGCATCCCTGACATCATCAACCGTTGGCAAGTAAATCTAGCAAAGCATCGAAGATTCTCCGATGATTTTTGTCATTGAAAACCATTTTAATGAAGGTTAGGTAGCCCTGACATTAATCAGTCATTGACAAGTAAATCCAGTGTAGCATCGGAGATGGTCCGATGATTTTAGTCATTGAAGACCATTTCAACGAGGGTCAAGTAGCCTTGACATTATCAGCCATTGGCAGTAACTCCAGAGAAGCATCAAAGGTGGTCCGATGATGTTAGTTGTTAAAGGACATTTCAATGAAGGTCAAGCAGCCCTGATATTATCAGCCATTGGTAGTAACTCCAGCGAAGCATTGGAGGTGGTCCGATGATGTTAACAATTGAATGATATTTCAGCAAAGATCAAGCAGCCTTGATATTATCAGTCGTTAGCATTAACTCCAGCGAAGCATCAGAGATGATCCGATGATGTTAACCATTGAAAGATGTCTCAAAAAAGGTCAGGTATCCCTGACAATACAAACCGTTGGCAGTAACTTCAACGAAGCATCAGAAAAACCTGACGATGGACAAACATCCTCATCGGGGAGGACCGATGATGGAATCTGTTATACAGATCCTCAGGAATCATAGTGCAATTCCCCAAGAGTCTCTCGCATATAAGAAAAGCATCTTCAGTGGGAAGCCTGTAATGACGATTAAGGACTTTGGTGATCACCCCAATGTTAACATCCTGTGGTCTCAATCATGGAGATTCCTATGAGCTTTGGAAACTACCAGTCGAGTAGGCATACAAGCAGTTCAACAGGGTTATCATGGACAACGCCATTCACCTAACAGATGCGGTGGAACCAGACAGTTGTCTTATTTCATTGGAAACCATTCCAACAAACCACATTCATCATACATTTGCATCATGCTGCATTACATTTGCATCATGTTCATCTTGTTCACATTTCAAGTGTCTAGCGATCTTTATCTTATCCATGCCATTACATCACCTGAATATGATAAAGAGGGGCATCTGTAGACACTCAAAATTTTGCATTCCTGTCATGAACCCTACAAGAGGATAAAATTATCTTTCAGGGATAATCTTGGAAGTCAAAACCGTTTCAATCCCAAAGATAACCCTGGGAGATCCAGTTTTCAATCTCAGATATAAACTCGAGATACTCAGTTTTAATCCCGAAGATAACCCTGGGAAATTTAGTTCCAACCTCGGAGATAACCCTAAGGGATGCAGTCCAAGTTTCAGAGATATCCCTAGAAAAGTCAGTTCTAACCTCGGAGACAACCCTGAGGCACTCAGTTCCAAACCTGGAGATAACACCAAGAGGTCAATCACACCTCAGAGATAACCTTGAAGACATTCAACATCCACAATAACCCAATCTTAGAGATAACCTGAGTAACGACTATTATATCTGCGTAAAGTCGGAGATAACCCTGGTGAGGGGCCAAAATAATCATTTTTCCACCTCGATATTACATTCACGTCGTCTCAACATCATTTCAATCAACACTGCATACAAGGTGTCCCACAAGAACCATAGCTCAAGTCCTGAGTGACTACTACACATGACAACACACCGGATATAATTTGAAGACTTAAAGATCTGGTTATTGACCCATCTTCCCGACTTTGTACAACCTCTAATCCTATGTTATTGTGTATCTCTCGACAACAACATTCCAAAAAGGTACAACACGCCTTTATCGGATGCCCAGTTTAAAAGTTTTGATGGTTCAAGCGGACAACGCGTAGCCAAAGTTCACGTACTTCGAGATGACAGGACCCGTATGGTCTGGGGTACCACAGGTAGCCTAAAGTAGACCCGCGGCCATTGGGTCTTTAAATATGAGCTCTTGGCAGTTTATTTGAAAAAAAAGAGAAAATGAGAGAAAACTCTGTCCATTTTAGTCTGTAAACACTTCTAGATTGCTCTAAATTGAGTGATTCTTCTTTCTAAACACTTATAAGCTCGTGTTTTGCTACATACTGAAGTTTAACCAGTAGAAACTGAGTTTTTAGTCTTCAAAAGCTATCTGAAGTTTTCTTGGCAGCCCAATGTAAGATATTTCAGATTTTAAAGCTTTCTATTATTTCTATATATTTATATCTACTAATGTTGAGAGTCGCGTTGTGTGCATATAACCGAATCGTCGATCAGTGGTTTATATATATATATATATATATATATATATATTCACTGCTTTTATATAAATATCTGCTTTACTCACTTTCAAAATGTAGATATTTAATTTTTTAGCCTGCGGGCTAGATTTGCCTAAATCTGGCTATGTTTCACTTTAATTGGTTCATGGTGACTAAATTGGAACCGTTGAAGCTGGAATGGTTTAGATTTGCTTAAATCTAGTTCTTTTTCTAGCTTTCGCACATATTTCTTTCTCATGTGAGCCTAGGAATCTTTTGATCTAGATTCAGTTCCCATGATTGACATTTTTAACTGCAGCCAGCTTGTAAATTATCTACAGTGTCTGAATATCCTTAGATGGCTCTCATGCCCACAAGGAATTCGGCGCTGCTATGTATCTTATTTTCTCAAAGATGCTTTGCATCTCGAAAATAAAAGCAATCAAGCTGAAAATATAATAAAATAGAAGTATCAAAGGCCTCAATTACTATTGAGCACAAGGGTTTGAAAAACCTGTTTTACAAAACATCATTGCTATAACTTGTTAAAATTGAACTTTTATAAAAAAGTTAAACCCTTTGTATATAGGTGCAAATGAGGCATAACACTACTTCCAAATAACTGCACATAGACCTAATTCACACACACATTCACATATAAAAGTTTAATAAAAAGTGGCGGTAACTATGTTATCACGAAAGTCGGGAGGTGCCTAACACCTTTCCTTCGCTTAATCAAGCCCCGAGACCTTAACAAATTTTGGTTTTGCAGACCAGTTAAATAGTGTCACATCACTAGGTTTTTGTGCAAACCTTTTCTCAGTTGAGTTGGTGCAACCATTTAAAATAACTAACTGGCGACTCTTACAGTCAAATCGTCGATATATACATGTCGGACCATTTCAAACTTATTTTTTCAAACAAATCTCACCGAAAATGAGAATACCAAAAGACAAAAACAGAAAGGGACAAATAAAAATCCCGACGTCGACAAATGTAACATCTAATGATCAATATATTGAACAAGTAAGAAAAGAACTCCTGAAACAAGAAGGGGATGAGTAAATTGAGAAAACTATAATAATTTAAAGAAAGAAATTAAATTATGTAAGAAGAAAGGATGAGTTATCTAAACAAAATGTGAAATTCTTAGAAGAGAAAGATGTGAAGAATGCGATGATTTTTTTTTAAATGATCCCTAGAGGAAGAAGTGGTCATAGAACCCACTAAATGAATAAAAGATTAACGTAAAGTCTATTTTGATAGATTGAATGTATAAAGATTAATAAATAAAATTTTGGGGACGAAATTGTTAGAAGAAGGGGGTGAATGTAATGTCCCGAGAATTTGAGAATTGAGTATATGATAATGGTCCTTAGAAAAAGGTAATGAACGAGTTAAAGAATATATGATACTCAACTATAATTGAGTTTAAGCAAAGGTTGTGAAATAAAGTCTATAAGAGTTTTTTGTGAAAAGCAAATGTAGTAGGAAAATATAAAACATATATTAATATAATGTGTTGAGTGGTTCAACGATAAATTTTGAAAATAGATTTGGTAAAAACTGAGTAAGGGATGTTTTGTTGATTTCGAGGACGGAATCCTTATAAGGGAGGAAGGATGTGACAACCCAAATTTTTATAAGTTATTAAAATAAGAATTTAATAATTAAAATTCTTATTATGAGATGTATATATTTTGAATTATGTGTTTTGGTGTGAAGAAATTAAATATATATGAGATTTAGTAGTTGGTTAAACTATTGAAGGAAGTGAAGAGAATTAGTTATGTAACAGAATATAGTGGAAAAAGGAATTAATTGAATAAATACTAGTTAATTTAAATAGAGTTGAGAATTATATTATGAAATAATATAATTTGATTATCGAGCCTTGATTGGCAATTGAATTATTATGAATTAAATTTAATAAATAAGACAACTAATTCACTTAATTAAAATAGAGAATTAATATAAATATATTTGTTGTAATAAGATGAGAAGTAATACATATTACATATAAACGTAATATGTTAATGTAATACGATCTCGTAAATAGTTAAATTATTTATCGAATAAAATAAATATTTTAGTTAGAATATTTATGAAATTTTAAATGAATATTTGATGGAAATCGTTATGGAATAATTTAATGAAAGTGTGATAATATTGATGGAATGGGAATATTCTAATTTAATTAAGTAATTAAATTAGAGATTTAGTAGTTTGTTATATTGGCTAAATGGAAGTTATAATTATATTGAGGTTTAATTTAATTTAATAATGGTTGTGACAAATAAACTATATGATAAGGAAGGAATTAAAATAAATTGGAAGGAGGGTTTTGCATGCTAGCCAAACATGGCTTAGTGACATTTATTTTTGTAACTAATGAAGCTCATTATTTTTTTTAACTGAACGTTTAATGCCTTTTATTAGTTTTAGCATTACGTGTGTTTTCTTAAGACTAAAAACAAAGAAGAACAAATACAAAGAAGAGAGAAAGAGAGAAAAATTGAGAGAAGAAATTCTCTATAATTGAAGAGGATTTTCGGAATCAAAGAAGGGAGAAATAAGAAAGTGTTCAAGCTTTATAGCAAATCAAAGGTAAAATTTCTAGGTTTCTAGTTTATGGTTTTTGTTTTCTAAATTCTCTATAATTGGGATTTTGGGGGTTGAATTTGTTGAGGTATAGTTTATATATGTTTATTGGGGGTGTGTGTATATATATATATATATATATATATATATATATATATATATATATATCTATGTGTGTGTGTGTGTGTGTGTGTGTATATATATATATATATATATATTCCATTATATATCATCTATAAGCAATTTTTAGGTAATCAAATTCGTGAAATTATGCTAAAAATGAAGAACTTGTGTTCTTGATGAAATGTGTATGCTATGGCTTAGTTATGAAATTATGATGAAAACCTTAAATTGATGATGGATGTTGTTAAAATGTTTAAAAAAGAAAAAAAACGCAAGTTGAATGAATCAATTTGGTTAAGAAACGAATTTGTAGTGAATGAATTCGCTAAACATGTTAAAACATGATAGTTTAGTATGAAGATGAGTTTTGGGTCAAGATTTGGGTTAGTTAATGTTTTTTTAAACTGTTAATTCTTTGGTATATTGTAGTTCTATAAATTACGAGTCCATAAAGTCAAAAACAAACTCAATTGGATGTGTATAACTCTAGTTATGAAGGTTGGAAGAAGAAAGGGTTAAAAATTCGCAAAAAAAAAATATCTTGGGCAAGCCAAACTGCTCTTGGGCACTGCAGCGCTGTCCCCAAGGCTAATTGCAGCGCCGCGGCGCCGAAACAATGCTCGGGTTAGACTGTTTTAACCTCCTGTAGTAAAATGACTATAACATTTTCATACGAACTTCGATTGAGGCGACTCAAAATGATCCGGAACAAGGACGAGTAGATCTACAACTTTCGTTATTTAAGTTTTTTGATTTGAGGTCGTTAGAAGGGGTCAAAATTGTCATCTTTGGGACTGATGTGTATTCGGAGGCAATCGGAGGGCGTCGGGCATGCACGTATGCAAGTGTAGTGCTTTTGACAATAAAAGATGTTGTTATAAGTTATAAAATATGAATATTAGTAAATATAATGATGATTAACATTAATAAATGATGTATTAGATAAGTTGTATAAGCATATTAAGCATACGCAAGAGAGACAAATTGGGCGTGTGACGAATGAACGTCGAAATGTCGTGACAAGTGTTAATGAACTTAAAAAGTGTTTCAATTCAATTGAAATGAACATTATAAGATATAGAATACGGTTAATATAAAACTAATAAGGAGTCCTAGCAAGACTTAAACTCTTCAATGAACTTCGAGTATTACTAAGAATAAATATGGTGAGATATAAGTCGAAAGTTAACACAATCAAATTGAACATTGTGTATTGATTAATAGGAAGGGTTATGGGATGTAGAGTAAAGTTTATATTACAACTACTCTGTGTTGCTATGTGACTAATAGTTGATGTGCATGATTATATAATTGTGTAGGGCACGTGAAGTGCAGATAGCTGTAAGCTATTAACTGTTATTGGTAAACAATGATCAAGGCAAGTCTTTCAGTTCTTATTTGCTATGTGATCTTGATGATTAACTGTTTTAAATTTGTATTTCAAAGATAATGATATATTACATATGTTGTAAGTATGAACTATTAAAGTCAATTTATGACTTCTTTGGTTGAGGAAAGAATATTGATTGAGTTATGAAACTCAATCTTTATTTGATATGTGATGTACAACATGTCTAATGTGTTTAGATAAATGTTTATGATTTATAAGATGAGCATGTTATTTATGTGTTACGTGTTGCATGAAAACTGTTAGATTTGCTGGGCTGTTTAGCTCAACCTTGCAAATAACCATTTTTGAAGGTTATTCAAGGTAACACTATGTGCTACTTAAATGACGTGGATCAGAAATAATATATGAAGATTAATATTTTAGCTAAAGTTTTTATTTTTTTAAACCATGATTAAGGTTCATGAGATGTACTCAATGTTTTATGATGTATATTTTATTTTAAGTTGTAAAGTAAAAGTTTGAGCTATACGATATATAAAGGATATTGATGTGAGATGGAAGCATATATATATATATATATATATATATATATATATAAATATATATATTTATATTAACTCTGATAAAGTGAATCATGGATTATATAAGATTGAAAGAGATGTAGATGATAAAGGTTGTGATTAAAGGAAAATAAAAGAAGAAGATAGAAAAGTTTAAAATATTCCGCAATTTTAGTGACTGGATCATCAAATAATGATGTAAAGTTAGAATAAATGTGTATTGTTAACGACCGAGATTGAGAGTTGATTTGTATGAATTTTGGGGCCGTTACAGTTGGTATCAAAGCTGTAGGTTATAAACCTTAGGTAGGAGTACCTTATGCTATAATCTTAGAGAAGAAAGGTGAAGATTGTAAAGGATGAGCTCAATTAGAGTTTGAACAATAAGAAATAAATTTATTAAATGTATAGAGAAGATTATAAAATATATATGAGAAGATTCAAAGAGGAATCTTGAAGTATTTAAAAGAGATGAATATGGGGTTACCTGACTCCAATAATAAGATGTTAAATGTTATTAAATAAACGATGTCTACAAGATGAAGGTGATTAAGATAATACGAATGAACTCAAATAGAGTTTAATTGATGAAATTTTAAAGAATGCTTATGAAAGAAGTTAATATAATATGAATAGGTTCAAAGAAGAACCCGAAAAGCCAAAATATCAAGGAATACATGAGTTGAATAATAAAATGACAACATGATTAGAGATAGAGAGGAAGATCGTAAAACCAAAACGATTATAAATAGAAGAAGAATCATAAGGGAACATGATTGTAGAATAAGATCATGACGTGATCAGATTAAGTTTTGAAATAACAGATGGTCTGTGATAACTGAATGTTTATAGCTTGATGCTATAACGAGAAGGTACTATGAAATATTACGAGGCAAACTCACAAGGAGTTATAAATGATGAGATACGAAAAGTCCGTATAGAGCAATAACCAAGTTATGAGCAAGATAGATTTAGGTGAGATTTCAATTGAGAACTTATGTGACGCCCCCAAAATAGGTATACACAGCCCATTATTAGTTGTCAAATACATGGTACATAATTTAAATACAAACTTAATTTATACAACATAAGCTGAGATTTTTAACATGAATATTGTCTCGTACACAATATCAAAACTCAAATGGAGTCCTCATTACAATTATTCTCACACTATTTTATAGAATAGTGAGGACTACTACAGCCACAATCTCGTACCGTCACTCCATTCCCCGACTAGTCCTAGCTATGTTCTCATTTCTCGAAGAGAACAATGAAACCAAAAGGTGAGCTCAACTAGCCCAGTAAAGAATATTATGACTAAGATAATGTAGAATAAATTATTGTTAGCCTTCAACAATGTAAAATTTATAGAATATAATAGACAACAAGTTTAACTACAGCGGAACAAGCAATCCATTAGAAGAGTCAAGTAGAGCATGATATTTACCATCTTCTATGATTTAAAAGTTTATCATCAATATTTCATCGCTGTAACATAGCTCAATAAATAATCCACATCATCGAATTATACAATATTCATACTCAAATTATTACAATGCCATCTAAAGTACATCAGTAAATATTTCAAGTCCCCAAATGAACATGAGAAGATTTCTGTCCTCCTCATTCTAATGGAATGCATTTTTGACGCTTCCAAATTTGAGTTCGCCTCATCCTATTATTGTTCACCAAAATTAAATATTAAATGATATATAAAATATGTCACACACATTTTAAGTTCTCAGTACAATTATTATGCCACACCGTTTCATAATTTGATTAGGTTTGTGACTAATTAGTATCACCACTTTATACCCATGTTCTCTTTGCTAGTCCCAGCTATAATTTTATTACCTGAAAGGGGTGGTGAAGTAAAAGGGTGAGCACAAATAGCCCAGTAAAGAATATCATGACTTAAGATAATTAAATTATCAAAAGAATTCAGATATTTAGAACATATAGTAGAAGATAAAAGTTTTCAACCATAATAGCAGCGGAATCAACAATCCATTAGAAGAGTCAAGTAGAACATAATGTCTACTATCTACTCTAGATTAAAAGTCCATCGTTAATATTTCATTCCTGTAATACTCATCAACAATTCTTTGTTATACCCAAGACAAAAAGAACTGTCATCACATGTCTTCACCTAAACCACCACAGATTATAATTAAATTCACAATTCATATTTATAATCAGGTAAATCAACAGTCCATATTTGCAATACAAGCCTAAGAAATACAACTATAAAATCAATAACGCTGAGACTCAGCTCAATAGTATCACGACCACGAATTATCCATGCATTACGGGCCAAGGATATTTGTGTTTTCAATTACGGTTATGATTATACCGAATAATTCCTGGTCATAATCATACCAAGTCCATCTATGAACTACGGGCCAAAGATGACTTTTACCACATCATTTGTAACATTACGGTCATGATTATACCAAATAATCTCTGGTCATAATCATACCAAGTCCATCTATGCACTACGGGCCAAAGATGACTTTTACCACATCATTTATTACAGTCATGATTATACCGAATAATCCCTGGTCATAATCATACCAAGTCCATCTATGCACTACGACCAAAGATGACTTTCATCACAATATAAGCATAAGGATGATGACAATGATATATATAATGAATAAACATAAATAATTAGAATAATAAGATAACATAGATCTTAGTGATTTTCAACTTAATTATCCAGAGTCCAAATTGCTAACATAATATTAGATGAATCACAAACTAATAAGGATATTCTAATCCTTTCAGGACTTTTCACCATTTCATAATAAACTGAATAAACGAATAATAATATCTTACCATAATATGGAGTATGAAAGAAAATGATATTCATTTTATCATAAAAATGATACCCTCTTACCACAATAATGATATCCCTTACCTTAGCATGTGACTTGATTCTTCTTTCTGTGAAATTGATCAACTTAAACAATGCTTCCATTCCTTATAACACTTGGAGTAACATTACACTCAATAGAAATACTCACAATTTGTAGTAAAAGAATTCTATATTTTTAGTATAGTGATGGCGTGTCCTTAGTTACTCAACCGAGCAACCTATTTATACAGAAAATTTAGTAAACAAATAGCACACCCGCTTTGACAAAATAACCAAATGAGGTATATAATAATGACAGTGGAATTTATGGTCCCATAGAGAAAACCAACTTGTACACGTTTTAACAACATTTGTTCAATAATAGAGACGTGGTCCATACTACTTTAGAAAAAGTAGAGTGTCGGCAAGTCCTGCCAAACTAACTTTTGTAAAAAGAAAATAATTAAACAAACATCTGTATATCATACTTATCTTTAATCAACACCTTTTAATCATTAATTATTTATACATTTTCAATCTTTCAATAATTATTCACAATTATTAACAAAGACTCACAATACTTCCAACTGGTATAATTATATCATATCAAATAATATGAGTCACTGTGCAATAACTACTGTGAAAATTATTGAATGAAATACATGGTGACTTCTTACGTAATTAAGAATCAATAATATGAATCACTGTGCAATAATTACTGTGACAATTATTGAATGACATACATGGTGACTTCTTACGTAAGAATCAATTCAATACCTTTATATAAACAATTTAAATTCTATTAAAAGTAGGGATCAACACCAAATCATATTTATCTCGAATAACATATAAACTAACTAACAATTCATTACCCATTCAAGTTGTCTTCATTTATCGCATAAAATCATTATTCATATTCCAAAACTTTAGAAGTGAATAATAAAACTTGAGAAATCTAAAACCTCATATATGACAATCCACTATTCTGATATTATCACCATTTTTACTTTAACAAAAATATTATTTTTATTTTTATCATAACTCATTCATTACTTGTGTGTTCACATCCCGACACCTCATGAGCTTACTAACACCTCTAAAATATTAAAAAAAAATAGTATTATGAACTTTCCAAATAATTTTTACATTTTTCAGATTATCCAACAATTTTCTATAATTATTTCTATTTATAAAAACTATCATTTAATAGCTTCAAAATAGAAATACTAACTTCACATAGTTTTATATCATTAAAACATCATCAATATTAATCTTATATTATTATAATATTTTTCAAAGAAAATTAGTAATTTTTTCACCATTCATAGAATTTCCTAAGAATTTCCTCTATTTTTAAACTAACTATAAATAGCTTAAAAATACAATAAATATTTTTGTTATTCAATAATTTTCCAAAACTCGCCCGAAATTATAAAATAATATTATAAGATTTTTCACCAACTTTCATAATTTTTCATCATTCATAAAATTTTCTTTTGAATTTCTTCTATTTTTAAACTAACTATAAATAGTTTAAAAATATAATAATTACTTCGCTTTTCAATAATTCATCAAAATTTAGAGAAACTCTAAAATGATATTATAAGAATTCTATAAAAATATCTCAACCCAAATAAATTTTCTGATAATTTAATTATAAACTCCAATATTCAGAAATTTTAATAATTCATAATAATTATCCTTTTATCAGAAAAATAAGGATCTTATGCCCTTTCCATGTAAAATTTAATTATCTACAACTTTGTAGAAGAAAGTTTTCCCAAATTCAAACTCTAACATAGAGAGATATTCTTACCGAAAAATTCTACTTGAAGATTTCTGAATCAGCCACCTCACAAAATTCATAACAAATCATAAATTAATTTTTAACGGTTCAAAATTTGTAGACATATACTCAACTTATATATGTATAACATATCCGAAAATCACAACGATCCAACGGTCTGATTAAAAATTATAACTCACGCAATATAACTTATGAAAACTGATTTTTCAGACTATGAGTCCTTCGGACAAGTTTCATTCAAATAGTCACCACGAAAAATTCACAAAGAATTTTTGGGTGATTCAAATTTTTGCGATTAGATTACTTCCAGGGCTTTCTTTTGATATATGGCTCATCTCCTAACTCATTATACACAAAGAGTTATGGATTTTTCAAAATCAAGTAGTAAACTATTTTTTATGAAAATTTCCAGATTTTGTTTTTCATTTGATTTCTCGTTTTCTCTCATTTGATTCATATTTTGTAAGTTTAAAACATCTAATACATACATAAGTATGTAATATTTACATAAAATCCATAAAAAATAAAATCTAAGAATAAATCAAAGATTTTTAAACATACATGTCGACGTCGGGATTTTTTAGTGTCCCTTTTCGTTACTTGTTCTTTGGTGTTCTCATGTTAATGTGAGATTTGTTTGAAAAAACAAGTGAAAAAGGTCCGACATGTATAATGTCGACGATTTGACTTTACGAGTCGCAAGTTGGTGTATTTAACTGGTTGCACCAACGCAACCGAAAAGGTTTGCATATTGACCCAGTGATGTGACACTACTAAACGGATCTGTGAAACCGAGATTCATTTGAGTTCGGGGGCTTGATTATGTGGAGAGAAGGTGTTAGGCACCCCCCGACATCCATGTTGCCACGGTGACCGCCACTTTTCAAAGAAACTGTTATATGAATGTGTGTGTGTGTGTGTGGATCAATGTGCAATTATTTGGAAGTAGTGTTGTACCTCGTTCGCACCTATATACAAATGGTTTGAATTTATAGAAAAATTCAATTTCAACCAGATATATCAATGAAGTTTTGTAAAAAGAGGTTTTTCAAACCCTGTGCTCAATAGTAATTGAGGCCGTTGATACTTCCATTTTATTATTAAATGTTTGGCTTGTTTGCTTTTATTTTCGAGATGCGAGGCATCTTCGAGAAAATAATATACAACAGTGCCAAACTCCTCATGGGCATGACAACCATCCAAGGAAATTCAGACACTGTAAATAATGTACAAGCTGCTTACAGCTGAAAAACATCCATCACGGGAACCGAATCTAGATTCAATGGGCTGAATCTGTGATCACATGATTCCTAGGCTCACATGATACTGCAGTTTGTATGAAAAGCAGTAAGCAGTTATATATATATAAAAGCTGTAAATATATATATACAGACATGATCAATCACCATAAAGCAACACCATGGGGGATCGGAAATGTAAATATATAAAAGTGGTAAATATATATATATATGGACATGATCAACCACCAATAAGTAAACTCTGTGTGGGACGAAATGTAAATAAAGTCATAAAAGTTTATCAAGCGCCACGTAAGTAAACTCAAGCAGACGAAATGTAAATATATATATATATAGCGGTAAATACCGGATATAAAATCCAGCTCATCGATATATAATCGACAATGTTATATATATATATATGTATATATATAAAAGCAAAGAAACGCTCCAGACATAAGTCTAGGATCATCAGACAGAGTCTGACCACAATTTATATATAAGTATATATACATAAAAGCAAGTAAACACTCCAGACATAATTCTAGGCTCAATCGAGGCATAACTCGATAATGTGAGTCCATATATAAAATATATACATATATATAAGTATATATATACAGACATAAATGAAAACCATGGATCGAAGTCCGGGCAAACACACACAACACGACTCTCAATGTGTATAACAGTGTGTGCTAATATGAAAAGAAAGGCTTTATACAATATAAGAAGGCTAACAGTGGACTGCCAATGTAGACTTTTATGACTCTATGTGGATAAACACTCAGCTCCCGTCGGATAAAAGTATAGCTATATGTGAGCTAACAGACGTTTAAACTGAGAAAACATTCGATATGGGTGTATACAGAGTAAATTGAACAGGGCTTCCTCGCCTTTTCTCTTTCTTCTCTCCTTCAAATGGCTGACCCCAAGGTCTATATTTATAGACTGATGGCCACAGGTGTACCTGCGGCAATCGTAGTTACACCTGCGGCTGGTCGAGGTGTCCCCGGGCTTCGCGGTTCCCGTCGTCTCGAAGTACATGCACTAGTGCACTGTAATATCCGCTCAAACTTGCAGAACTTCAATCCGAACATCCGAACGAGGTATATGTGACCTTCTTCGGACCTCTTGTGTCGAGAGTTACGCAATGACATGGATTAGAGGTTGTACGAAGTCAGGAAGAGGGGACCATGCCCATAGTCTTCAAGCTTCAAATTCTATCCGGTGTATTGCCACGCGTAATAGTCACTCGGGATTATAACTCCTCGGTTCTTGTGGGACATTGTTGTATGTATGTATGAAGTGTTGAGAAGATGCACAGGTGTTGATGTGGCAAGATGACGTTTGACTCTTCGCCAGGGTTATCGCCGGTTTGAGTTGAAAGTAGACGTTGCTCAAGGTTACATCTGAGATTGGACTACTACAAGTGTTTGAATGACGCAAGGTCATCTTGTGAGTGTGCCTGTCTACACATTGTTAGCTCCAGGTCTGAGGGATGAGTGTCTCAGCAGGAGGTTTGAGCTTGAAGCTGATAGCATGTGTTTGAAACAAGGATTTTCGGAGTTATCGCAGGAACTGCAACAGCGCTCCTTGGGGTTATCGGCAAGGACGAAACTTGAGGTTATCTCTGAGGTTGGAAATGATCCTTCTGGTGTGTGTTCTGGGTTTGGAAATGATGTTCCTGGTGTGTGTCCCGGGTTTTGAACTTTAATTTTCGGTAGTATCCGAAATGGATGTAAGCTATCTTCCAGGGTTATCTCCAAAAGACGAATCTTCCCACCTGTAATGTTAGTAACAGGTGTGCAGAAAATTTCGAGTGTCTACAGATGCCCCTCTTTATCATATTCATGCAATGCAAGGAATGGATAGGATAAAGAATCCTAGACACTTGAAATGCAAGAAGATAAACATGATGCTATATGCAGCAACATGATGCAAATGTATGATGTATGATTGTCAGGTAATCCTGTTGGGATGAAAATCAATGATGGCTTGGACATGCGATCCAAGTCTTCAAGGATGTTGACGTTGGGGCTATCACCAAAGTCTCAAATCCTAGACACTGGCTTATATTCCATAGAGGTGCCTCTTGTGTGCAAGAGATCTGTGGGGATAAAGCTTTGTCTTTTTGAGGATGTGTATAACATATTTCCTAATCATGTAGGAGTTAATGCCAACAATCTGTTGTTGTCAAGGTTGCTTGACCTTCGCTGATGTGTGTATCACCGGATAGATCCCTGTTGGGTGGATTATCAAGGTTGTTTGACCTTCATTGATGTATTTGTCAATGGTCGCACTGCGTTGTAAACCCCCACCAGGGATATGTGGATAAGTTGCTTCAATGGGTTTACTTGCCATCGGCTGAAATGATGTCAAGGCTGTTTGACCCTAATTGATGTGTGTGTCAATGGTTGAGAATGCGCTGTAACCCCCGTTGGGGATACATAGATGCTTGAGAGACATGCGTTGTGACCCCCGCCGGGGATACGTAGATGTTTATAACTTTGGCGTTGTAACCCCCGCCAGGGAGGTTTAGCATTTCGTGGTTTTGCGTTGTAACCCCCGCCGGGGAGGTTTAGGGATGTGACCCTGCAATGACGGCATCGGACCTTTGTGGGGTATTGCCAAGCATGATTTGTAAAAGCTGAGCTCATCGGTATAATATACCCTGCATTCAGGTGAATACCAATGAGATGACGGGAGTTCAATTCTGACTCGTACAAAACCAGGATTCAAGGCTATTCCGCTCAATCGCGTAGAATTTTTGTTCTTAATTTGGCCTTTTCAGCTTATGAGACCTCATTTGCAACTCTAACTAGAGTGAGACGAAGGTGTGGGACCCACGTAAGAGTGCCACAGATAGACCTGCAGCAGCCGCAGGTGGACTTGTGGTCAACCGTGACTATGTAAAGCCCAAAGGTTGCTTTCATAAGTCATTTTCAAGTTGCGCTGCGAAGGAAATCTGAGAGCTCTTCTTCAGATCTACTGAGTTCGGGCAACTTTCTACATAATCTGCCACCGTACAAGCGTTCTTCACTGTCCTGGTAACATATGCATGTATTTTTTCTAGTTTTTATCCATTGGAAAATGACTTATCACATGAAATGCATTTAGACACATAGTAGTGAATATGCATGCTGATATGACTTGATAAAAAACATTCAACACTGCAAATGTTAGTATTAAAGCATGCTAAACATAATGATGTGAAAAAATTTGACTTTTGAAACAGTCAAATTGGCACCTTTTACTATCATTTACTATAATCTTGGTAATTAGACTACACTTATGGATTTTTTACTGTGATGTGATAATGCATGTAGGATGTATATGACTGTGTACAGGTGTGCTACTGAATGACCACCTAGTCATGCCCATGTACATGTGGATAGTCCTATTTACAAAGGGGGCTATGGCTAAATTTTCCAAAATGTAGGAATTGAGTAGCCATGCATTTTTAACTCTACTGTAGACGTATGTTAAAACAATGCATGCATGTATGTAATCATAAGATGCATTTTAAAAAGCTTCAGGTAAGAATTTACCACACCCTTTCTGAGGTGATTTGGAGACTTGTTGTCCAGATATTATAGATCTGGATCAGCTGAGTAGTTCTCATAGGACCACTTCAGGTGTACGGAGGAGGGCTTTTGAAAAGCCTCAACGTCGATCTGTCAGACAGCCTCATCGTTTAGTGGAGGCGGTGATATGTCCTATCCGGGTTGAAGTACCGAATGTCGAGGACGTACTGATTGAGGTTCCTGCTCTTGCTGTATGCGTGGTTTATGTCACACTTGAGACCGATTGGCACACTCAGACGGCAGGGGTTTTTCTTCACCGATGATATAGCCATGTCATACTCCTTTCAGCCTGCGGAGTGTATAGATGTTGCATCGTGGTCAACTTTCCTGGCAGGGATTAGGGATCCGTTTTCTATATTGCCATGTTCAGGGCTTAGCTCACCCTACAGCTTCATTACTCATGCTTCGGGCATGGATTATCTCCCTCTGGCTGGATTGAGGGGAATTATTACTTACCACCTGTAAGACCCCAACTTTTATGAATAAAGATGAATTTTCTATAATTATCATTTTCTGAATATTATGGAATGAATTTGATATAATGTTATAGATGTGGGTAATAGTTATAAATTTTGCAAAGTACGCAAGTTGTTATATAATATTTGATTGGTCAGGGAATATTCGTTTTAACAAGGAATATTCGTACGACGACACAATCATTGGTCGACCCCACAAAGTAATTATTGTCGGATTGAAAAAACGACAAAAATATTTTATGAAAATAATGGCGGAAGTTTTATCGTTGACTGTTGAAACACCCGGTGTTAAAAGTACAGGAATACACGTGGTTGCATAGTAGCACACTGTATTGATTATTGATGCTTACGTGAGAAGTCACTCAGTTTTGTTCAATTATTGCTTCAGTAATTGTTGCATAGTATCTCATGTTAATTGATTCAATTATTGTCGATATTTTTATATATTATTAAATTAATAATTGAGATGATGAAGTTATTAATATTATTATTTGCAATATTAATGACGTCTTGAATTTCTGCCAAGGAGAGGTTTTGTCACCTAATTATGCGCCAATAGGGAGAAATCCTTATTGAAAAGCCCCCTCTTTCTTCGGAACGACCTGGTCGATTAATAGTGTGAATTATAATAATGATGATGAAGTTTTGTTTTATTAGTATTATTAATGTAATAAAACAGAAAAGCTTTTATATAAAAATGTAATACTTTTATAAAGTTATTCGTTTTATTAGACTATAAATAGAATATATTATATTCTATTATGCATAGTGTTTTGCATAGTAAAATCTTTTTATATAAAATGTAATACTTTTATAAAGTTATTCGTTTTATTAGACTATAAATAGAATATATTATATTTTATTATACATAGTGTTTGCAATAAGTGCCTACATAGTATTTCAGATAGTAAAATCTTTTTATATAAAATGTAATACTTTTATAAAGTTATTCGTTTTATTAGATTATAAATAAAATATATTATATTTTATTTAAAAGATTTTGTTTTATTAGAATATTTTATAGTAAACCAAACTGACCGTCTGCTTAAAAGTAAATCAATACTGACCGTTCAGAATTAGTTTATTATAGGTCCATTCTCCTATAAATGAAGCTCATTCCTTCATTAGTTCTTACGAATTCACTTTGAAACTAGAGAGAAACTATAGAGAGAAAGAAGAAAAGTATTCTGCTACTTCACAACTCCTATATCCAGTTTGTTATAAGGTAAGAGCTATTATTTCTTTCTTTCGTCTTCATGAAGAGAACTTCTGTTATTCCATTCTTTGTTATTATGTTTGAATAACCTGTCTATGCGAAGTACCGCATACTTGGTGAAATTCTTTTGTTATTCCATTCTTTATTATTATGTTGGAATAACCTGTCTATGCGAAGTACCACATACACGATGAAATTCTTATGTTATTCCATTCTTTATTATTCTGTTGGAACATCATGTCTGTGCGTTACGCATGACCTGGTTCTGTTATTTATTATTCTGTTGGAACATCATGTCTGTGCGTTTACGCATGACCTGGTTCCGTTGTTTATTATTCTGTTAGAATATCCTGTCTGTGCATTTACGCATGACCTGGTTCCATTATTTATTATTCTCTTGGAATATCCTGTCTGTGCGTTTACGCATGACCTGGTTCCATTATTTATTATTTTGTTGGAATAACCTGTCTGTGCGGTCTATCGCATGCTTGGTGATTTCTTTTGTTATTCTTTATTATACTCAGTTGGTTAAAGTTTTGGCTTTTATGCTCCATGAAATTAGTGGAATATCCTTGATATTTGCGCTTCATCCGAAGATCTTTTATGGAAATATTCTTCCGAGCATTTCTTGAGTTTTCATTTCACAAAAGCGAGATCATGTCGACAATTTGACGTTATTGGTTCCTGGATAAATTAATTCTTGAACTTGTTTTATTGAATTCTTATATCATTGTCATCATTCTCATGTTTATATTATGTTGAAAGTCATCTGTGGCCTGTAGTGCATAGATGGACTTGGTATGATTATGACCAGGGATTATTCAGTATAATCATGAATGTAATGTTACAAATGATGTGGTAAAAGTCCTCATTTGTCCGTAGTGCATTGATGGACAGTTGTTGACATGATCATAACCATTGATGAATACACGAATATCCTTGGCCCGTAGTCCATGTATAATTTGTGGTTGTGATACTAATGAATATCCTTGGCTGTAGTGCAGGGATGATGTGAATTATTTATTAAGCTGAGTCCCAGCAATATAAGTGATGAAAAACCTTTTAAATCATAAAATATAGTTGATTTTATTCTCTACTTGACTCTTTTAATGGATTGCTTATTCCGCTGTAGTTAAACTTAATGTTTGCTATATTGTAACAGTTTAACACTGTTGAAGGCTAACGATAATTTATTCTGTATTATCTTAGTCATAATATTTCTTACTGGGCTAGTTGAGCTCACCCTTTTACTTTCATTGTTCTCTTCAGGAAATGAGAACGTAGCAGGGACTACTCGGGGAACGGAGTGACGGTCCAGATAATAGCATTAGTAGTCCTCACTATTCTATTAATAGTGTGATAATAAATATAATGAGGACTCAATTAAGTGTGGATATTGTCTAGATGACAATATTTGTATTAAAACTCACAGCATATGTTTTGTCGTATTTTACACGACTGTTGTATAACTAAGTTGTATTTGAATTTTGTACCATATATTTGGCGACTCAAGATGGGTGATGTATACCTATTTTGGGGGCGTCACATTTGGTATCAAAGCTTAGGGATATGATCCCTGGCTAAGATGTGAGACAAGAACTAACAGGGGAGAGACGGGGAATTCCTTTGCTAGTATGACCTACCTAAGTTTATTTGGTATTTAATTGGTCGGTTAGAGTATAGGGATAATATGAGATGTGTTAATTAACCCTTGTTTTGTGGGAGTATTTGAAAATGGCATCCAAGAATGTTGAGAACATCAATGGAGCACAGGAGACCGTTAAGTCTCCACAAATCAATAATCAGGATAATGTGCATCAGGAAGGTGACAATACTCAGGCAAACAACAACACGGAACATATGATGAACGATGGAATGTTCAGAGGCTTTATGCAATTCATGCAACATCAGGCAAGAGCGGCTCCTGTCCAAAATGCAGGTGGAAACACTGGCAACTCTCAGACGGTCACCGCTAAGCAGTTCAAGGAACTGGGACCACCAAAGTTTTTTGGAGAGCCAAAACCACTTAAGGTAGAGACGTGAATAAAACAGATCTGCAAAATATTTGATGTCCTGTGATGCTCCGAGGAGCAAAAGATTCCCTTTGCCACCTTCATGTTGAAAGGCAGAGGTGACATTCTTTGGTGGGAATCAGAAACGACTAAACTCCGCCGCATTGAAGATGACTTGGGAGAAGTTCCAAGAATTGTTCAATGACAAGTACTTTCCCAAAAGTATTAAATCACATGAAAGAGGTAGAGTTCATCAAGTTGGAGCAAAAACAACATGACCGCAGTCGCAAAGATATAAAGCCAAGTTTGCCGAAGTTGTCGGTTCAACGTCCCATTTGGTTGATAATGAGGAGAGAATAACACGAATATTTCTAAGAGGTTTAAAACCCGAGATACGTCAATATCTTATCTCTCATAAACTGTGTTTGTATTCAGATGTTGTTAATAGGGCTCAGTTATTGGAGCGCAATAATGAGTCAACCCAACTAAAAGAGAGCAGCCGGCAAAATGATAATACTAGTGATAGTAGTAATCGAAGCGGTGACAATAAGCGTGGAGGGAATCAACATGCCAGAAATTATAACCACTTCGGTGGTAATCATGGCTAAAATAATAAGAATGGACATTTTAAGAAGAGGAGATTTAAAAATGATGGAAAGACATCAGCACCAGCACCCGTTGTTAAGGAAGGAGAATGACCACCTATCATATGCTTCAAATGTGGAGGGGAGGGACACATTAGTCCAAACTGCGCGATGCCATCAAAAGCATGTTATAATTGTGGCAGAGAAGGTCACCTAGCCCGATTTTATCGTTCACCGAAGATAAGTTCAGCTAGGATGGAGGAACCAAAGGACGTCCCAGAAAAGTCAAAGCCAGTAGTGCAAGGGAGAGCGTTTGTCGTGACCTCCCAGAAAGCAAGGAACCCGAACGAGGTCATCACGGGTAAGCTTATCATAAACTCTAGCGAAGTTAATACCTTATTTGATACCGGTTCTACCCATTCTTTTATTTCTCCTACTTGCGCTCAACGTTTAAATTTGACTCCGGAGAAATTAGACTTTGACTTATCTGTTGGAACTCCATTGGGAGAAACCTTCATTACATCCACTTTTTATAAGTCTTGTTTGGTTTAAATCGGTACCCTCACATTACTTGTCGATCTTATTTCATTGAAAATACTTGCATTAGACGTAATTCTAGGGATTGATTGGTTAACTACTTATCATGCAAAAATTGATTGTTTTCGTAAGGTTTTTAGCTTTTATATTCCTAACCAACCTATTATGCGAATTCAAGCAACCAAACCATTAAAATAAACCACTGTCATCTCAAGCCATAAAGCTATTCATTTATTGAAAAACGGATGTCAAGCTTTCTTAGCTCATGTCACGGATCTAAACAAAAATACATCAGTTTTGAATGATATTTCTATTGTTAATGAATTTCTGACGTATTCCACGAAGAACTTCGGCCTACCCCCAGGCGTGAAATTAAATTTTGTATCGACCTTGAACCGGTGACAAAACCCATTTCCAAAGCCTCATATCGAATGGCTCCTATTGAACTTCGTGGAGTTAAAGACCCAACTGCAGGAATTGTTAGACATCGGTTTCATTCGCCCCTAAAGACGTCTCCTTGGGGTGCTCCTGTTCTATTCGTGAAAAAGAAAGATGGGAGTATGCGACTTTGTATTGATTATCGAGAGTTGAATCATGTCAGCATCAAAAATAGGTACCCATTGCCACGTATTGATGACCTGTTTGACCAGTTGCAAGGCGCCAAATTCTTTTCAAATATTGATCTTCGTTCGGGATATCACCAATTGAAGATTAGAACCGATGACATTCCAAAGATGGCTTTCAGAACTCGGTACGGGCATTATGAAATCCTAGTCATGTCTTTTAGATTGACTAATGCTCCTGCTGCCTTCATGGATATGATGAACCGAGTATTCAAGGAATATTTGGATCACTTTGTGGTCGTCTTTATTGATGACATCCTTATTTATTCCAAAAGCTGTGAAGATCACGAGCAACACTTGAGGCTGATACTTCAAAAGCTTCGTGAATATAAGCTTTATGCCAAGTTGAAGAAATTCGAGTTCTGGCTTGAGGAAGTAGCATTCCTTGGGCACGTGGTATCAAGTCATGGAATATTTGTTAACCCAGCAAAGATTGAAGCTATTCAAAATTTGGGATCAACCTAAATCGATGGATGAAAGTCACGTAGCTTTCTCGACTTAATTTGGTTATTATCGGAGATTCGTAGAAGGGTTTTCTCGAATCGCTACTCCCTTAACTCAGCTGACTCGAAAAGATACAAAATTCGGTTGGAACGAGGAATGTGTGAAGAGTTTTCAAGAACTCAAGAGAAGACTCATTTCAGCACCTGTTCTGAAAATACCATCTGGCTCGGAGGGATTTGTCATCTACAATAATGCTTCAGGCAAAGGGTTAGGATGTGTTCTCATGCAACATGGGAAAGTCATAGCCTATGCCTCTCAACAACTCAAAGAATATGAGAGGAATTATCCTACTCATGATCTAGAGTTGGTAGCTGTTGTCTTTGCACTTAAAATTTGGAGGCATTACTTGTATGGGGAGAAAGTGGAGATCTTTACGGATCATAAAAACCTCAAATATTTCTTCACTCAAAAGGAACTCAACATGCGATAACGACGTTGGCTTGAACTGTTGAAAGATTATGATCATACCATCTAATACCATCCTGGAAAAGCAAATGTGGTAGCTGACGCATTGAGTAGAAGATCATATGCGGGTATGAGTGTGATATTATCAACGCAGAGGCCCATTTGTATGACTTGCAAAGGATGGAGATAGAGATAAAGACTCTAGGGACCCACGTGATGATGACGAATATATGAGTAGAACCGACTTTAATCGATAAATTTAAAGCTGCTCAAGCTACAGACCTGGAGCTGATGCGTATGAGGAAGAAGGTACAAGAAGGTGCTATGCCGGAAGCAAGAATCGATGAAGAAGGAATACTTCGAGTCAAATCCAGACTTTATGTTCCTAACGATCCTGAGTTAAAGTATAAAATCATGATGGAGGCGCACAACACATCGTTCGCAATCCATCATGGGAGTACCAAAATGTATCATGATCTTCGACATATATTTTGGTGGGGCAATATGAAGAGAGAGATAGCGCTGTTTATCTCAAGGTGTTTAACTTGTTAACGAGTTAAGGCAGAGCATCAAGTACCAAAAGGTCCATTGCAACAACTTGAAATTCCAGAATGGAAGTAGGAGCACATTACCATAGATTTCGTTACTGGTCTTCCCAAGGTTTCTCAGGGCATAGATGCAATTTGGGTCATTATTGATAGATTGACCAAGTCTGCTCATTTCTTACCAATACGAGAAACTTATACACTTGAACGTCTTGCTCGTATGTACATAAACGAGATTGTAAGACTGTATGGTATGCCAGTATCCATAGTTTCTGATCGAGACCCGAGATTTACTTCACAATTTTGGGTTAGTTTACAAAAAGCTATGGGCACGGATTTACAATTTAGTACGGCATATCATCCTTAGACGGACGGACAATCAGAGAGGACTATTCAAACTCTTGAAGATTTATTAAGACTCTGTGTCCTTGACTTCAAGGGAAGTTGGGACAAGTTCTTATCATTGGTGGAGTTTTCTTACAACAACAGTTATCAAACAAGTATTGGCATGGCTCCATTCGAGGCGTTGTATGGAAGAAAGTGTTGTTCTCCAGTATGCTGGGATGAGGTGGGTAAAGCAACGTTGTTGGGACCGAAGTTGGTACATATGACTACAGAAAAGATTCAAACGATCCGACAACGTATAAAAACCTCACAAGACCGAAAAAAAAGTTATGCTGATCTTCATCGAAAGGGCGTGGAATTCAATATTGGAGATCATCTGTTATTACGTGTTGCTCCATGGAAAGGAGTTACGAGATTTAGAAAGAGAGGAAAGCTCAATTATCGATTCATTGGCCCATTTTTAATCCTCGATCGAGTAGGGACTATAGCCTATAGACTCGCTTTACCGCCAAGTTTGTCTCGTGTTCATAACGTTTTTCATATATCCATGTTACGTAAATATGTGAAAGACCCAAACCACATTATTGAGTTCGAACCGGACGAAATAGCGGAAGATTTAACGTATGAAGAGGTTCCTGTTCAAATCGTGGATAAGAAGGAACATATTCTACGCTCCAAGCTTATACCTCAAGTGAAAGTTTTATGGAGGAACCACGATGTTGAGGAAATGACCTGGGAGTTAGAATCTGAAATAAAATCAAGGTATCCTTACCTATTCGATATACCAGGTACGTACCCTAATTTTGAGGGAGAATTTCATAAGAAGGAGAGATTGTAAGACCCCAACTTTTATGAATAAAGATGAATTTTCTATAATTATCATTTTTTGAATATTATGGAATGAATTTGATATAATGTTATAGATGTGGGTAATAGTTATAAATTTTACAAAGTACGCAAGTTGTTATATAATATTCGATTGGTCGGGGAATATTTGTTTTAATAGGGAATATTCGTACGACGACACAATCATTGGTAGACCCCACAACGGAATTATTGTCGGATTAAGAAAATAACAAAAATATTTTATGAAAATAACGGCGGAAGTTTTATCGTTAACTGTTGAAACACGGTGTTAAAAGTACGAGAATATGCGTGGTTGCATAGTAGTAATTGCAGTATTGATTATTGATGCTTACGTGAGAAGTCACTCGCTTTTGTTTGATTATTGCTTGATGGAATTGTTGCATAGTATCTCACGTTAATTGATTCAATTATTGTCGATATTTTATATATTATTAAACCAATAATTGAGACGACGAAGTTATTAATATTATTATTTGCAATATTAACGATTTCTAGAAGTTCTGCCAAGGAGAGGTTTGGTCACCTAATTGCGCGCCAATAGGGAGAAATCCTTATTGAAAAGCCTCCTCTTTCTTGGGAACGGCCTGGTCGATTAATAATGTGAATTATAATAATGATGATGAAGTTTTGTTTTATTAGTATTATTAATGTAATAAAACAAAAAAGCTTTTTATATAAAACATAATACTTTTTTAAAGTTATTCGTTTTATTAGACTATAAATAGAATATATTATATTCTATTATGCATAGTGTTTTGCATATAGTAAAATCTTTTTATATAAAATGTAATACTTTTATAAAGTTATTCATTTTATTAGACTATAAATAGAATATATTATATTTTATTATGCATAGTGTTTGCATAGTGCTCGCGATAGTGTTTGCATAGTAAAATCTTTTTATATAAAAATGTAATACTTTTATAAAGTTATTCGTTTTATTAGATTATAAATAGAATATATTATATTTTATTTAAAAGATTTTGTTTTATTAGAATATTTTATAGTAAATAAATTTGGACCGTCCGTTTAAAAGTAAATCACTCTGGACCATTCAGGAATTAGTTACTATTCAGTCCATTCTCCTATAAATAGAAGCTCATTCCTTCATTATTTCTTATAAATTCACTGAAACTCTAGAGAGAGAAACTATATAGAGAAAGAAGAAAAGTATTCTGCTACTTCACTACTCCTATATCCAGTTTGTTATAAGGTAAGGGGTATTATTTCTTTTGTATTCATAAAGAGAGCTTCTGTTATTCCATTCTTTGTTATTATGTTGGAATAACTTTGTCTATCCAATCACCGCATACTTGGTGAAATTCTTACATTATTCCATTCTTTATTATTATGTTGGAATAACTTGTCTACATCTGATAGTACACATACATGGTGAAATTCTTACATTATTCCATTCTTTATTATTACGTTGGAACATCCTATCGTGCATTACGCATGAATTTTGGTTCCATTATTTATTATTTTGTTGGAACATCCCATGCCGTGCATTTACACAAGACTGATTCCGTTATTTATTATTACGTTAGAATATCCTATCCGCGTATGCGTATTTACGCATGACACGGGTTCCATTATTTATTATTACATTGAATAATATCATGTTTGTGCGTTTACGCATGACTCGGTTCCATTATTTATTATTACATTGGAATAACACATTCATGCGGTCTATCGCATGCTTGGTGATTTCTTTTGTTATTCCATTCTTTATTATACTCAGTTGGTTAAAGTTTTGGCTTTTATACTCCATGAAATTAGTGGAATATCCTTGATATTTGCGCTTCATCCAGTATCTTTTCATGGAAATATTTTTCTGAGCATTCTTGAGTTTTACCCCATAAAGCAGTATCATGTTGACAATTTGGACGTTATTGGTTCCTGGATAAATTAATTCTTGAACTTGTTTTATTGAATTCTTATATCATTGTCATCATTCTCATGTTTATATTATGTTGAAAGTCATATGTGGCTTGTAGTGCATAGATGGACTTGGTATGATTATGACTAGAGATTATTCGGTATAATCATAACCGTAATGTTACAAATGATGTGGTAAAAGTCCTCATTGGCCCGTAGTGCATTGATGGATAGTTGTTGGCATGATCATGACCATTGATGAATACACGAATATCCTTGGCCCGTAGTGCATAGATAATTTGTGGTTGTGATACTAATGAATATCCTTGGCCGTAGTGCAAGGATGATGTGGATTATTTATTAAGCTGAGTCCCAGCGATAAAAGTGATGAAAAACCTTTTAAATCATAAAAGATAGTAGATTTTATTCTCTACTTAACTCTTTTAATGGATTGCTTGTTCCGCTGCAGTTAAACTTGATGTTTGTTATATTGTATCAATTTAACACTGTTAAAGGCTAACAATAATTTATTTTGTATTATCTTAGTCATAGTATTTCTTACTGGGCTAGTTGAGCTCACCCTTTTACTTTCATTGTTCTCTTCAGGAAATGAGAACGTAGCAAGGACTACTCGGGGAACGGAGTGACGGTCCAGATAATAGCATTAGTAGTCCCCACTATTCTATTAATAGTGTGATAATAAATGTAATGAGGACTCAATTGAGTGTGGATATTGTCTAGATGACAATATTTGTATTAAAACTCACAACATATGTTTTGTCATATTTTACACGACTGTTGTATAATTAAGTTGTATTTAAATTTTGTACCATGTATATGGCGACTCAAGATGGGTGATGTATACCTATTTTGGGGACGTCACACCACCCACTGGCCGTGATGTGTCAGTTTGACCAGTTTCAGGATTTTCATCCTTATGAGGGGGCAGTGAGTCAGCGCTTCACTTCACACCATTTATCACGGAGACAGATCCCAGTTGTATACTGTTGGGATCGTGAGAGTCGATCGAGTTTTCTTTCAGTCATCTCGGTTGTTCTGCAGAGTATTCCGCATGGACGGAGACAGAGACTACATTGGCTGAGGTAGTATCCACAGTGCAGGATGTTGATTCTGACGATGAGGAGCCTATAGAGGAGGCTGACATTCCCACCGATGATTTGATTCTTTGAAATGCCAAAGATTTGTGATGGATTCTCCCACCACGAAGTGCCATTTGTTTTCAAGATTCAAGACTGACATTTGGAGCAGTGCTTACATCTGATGACCTATGATAGAGATCAGGCTAGGGCCATACGATATTGTGACTCTTGATGGGAGAGACGCTGTTGTTAGAGGGATGAGGCTAGATCAGCCAGTGATGCATTGATTATGGAGTGGGATGCCACCTTATCTGCTAGGGATATGGCCATTGCAGATAGTACTTCAGTGAGATCCTAGATAACTGTCAGTCTTGCCGACATGAGTGCTTACATTGATAAGCATTATCCCACCATGTAGTTAGCCTCTGATCTGCTAGCTCGTGTAGATACCATAGGGCAGGAGCTTGCAACGTTACCTCCATCTTCAGATAGGGATGCCATGTTAGATCTGATTGTCCGCATATATACAGATCTGTAGATAGCTTTGTATTTTCTGCACAGACTAGCTTATCCATTTTGTCATGTACAACACATATGTATATATCAAACAGTATTATGTATAGCAGGGAAATATATTTTGATTCACTTCCCTTTTAGTTATGCCTTGATACTTGCTTGATATTTGCCTGTTTCTTCAGGGCCTTGTGATCTTGATGCATTCTGAACTTATCCTTGATAGGTGGACATTGAGACATCACAAGATCTCTCAGAACAGATCATTGATCTATATATCCCTACCATCTTTGGCATCTTGGGATTGGTATCTGTATAGAAAAGTGGAAAGGAGGGTGGTTTTTCCTCTCTGAGATTGACCGCACCACAGATGGTCGCCGGTACTTCTATTTGTGAGAAGCCTAGTTAATTCCATCTCGTATGGGTTAGTATTGCTCTTTGAGGCATGATCGCAGCTTAGATGGTCACCAAATCTTCTATTTGTGAAAAGAGGTTGGGTAATTCCATCCCTTTGATCTAAAACCGATGAAATGTGGTGAATTAAAGGTTGATCCTAGTACCGTGTGACAAGTATTTTTGTTCTGGTAGGGGTTAGACTGAACCATAAATAGCTGCCTACATACTCCTATTGAAGAGGAGATCAAGTCTGCGTAGTTCGAACTTGGTATAAGAGGTTTAACACTGAATGTGAAAGGCAGAAGCTTTATTGGTGAAGAAGGGTGTAGAAGTATTTTTGTTGTTTTTGTTTTTGTAGAGGAAGGGCAAAAATGTTTTTGTTGTTTTTTTTATTGCGATCGAGCCATATAGAATATGGTTGCCTACGTACCCCGGGGTATCAGGGAGATCAGGTCGACGTAGTTCGCCCCTCGGGACGAATCGCAGCTAAAGAAAAGTGTGAATCCCAAGTGCAGGCTATACTGCGGAGAGAAAAAAGTTTGATCCCATAATGGGTATAAACTGTAGGTGTGGAAAAATTTTGATCCCGTCTTCGGGACAAACTGCAAGCGTAGAAAAGTTTAATCCCATCTTCAGGATAAACTGCAGGTGTGAAAGGTTCAATCCTGTCTTCAGGATAACCGAAATTGTATGCAAGATTTGAAATGAGGTGAAACCATGCTGCTGGTTTTTAATTGTATGTTTCCCCGAGGGACAGAAGAGTTTGTAAAAAAGAGAGGGTTCAAAACCGAAATGACTGATGATTTGATGATCAAAACTAGGATGTTTGTTTGATGGTAACTTCAGACATAGTACTGTTTCACGGTGTCCGAGTTGATAAACTGTGGAAATTCATCGCCATCCATTTCCTGCAATCTAAGAGCACCTCCTGTCAATACCTCCTTGACAATAAATGGGCCTTCCCAGTTAGGAGCAAATTTTCCCTTAGATTGATCTTGGTTGTCAATGATCTTCTTTAAAACCAAGTCATGTTTTTTAAACTGCCATAATCGGACTTTTCCGTTGTAGGATCGTGCGATCCTTTGCTGATATAACTGACCATGGAAGATAGCCGCGGTTCGCCTTTCGTCTATTAGAGACAATTGGTGATACCTGTTTTGTACCCATTGATCTTCATCTAACTGAGCATCCATCAACACTCTAAGGGATTCCATTTCCACCTCTATAGGGAGCACTGCTTCCATCTCATAGGCTAATGATTAGGGGGTTACCCCAGTGGAAGTACGCATGGAAGTTCTGTAGGCTAATAAAGTCAGAGGTAAGAGGTCAGGCCATTTTTTGTGATTGGCGGACATTTTCTGCATGATCTTTTTAATGTTTTTATTAGCCGCTTCAACATCACCATTCATCTTTGGATGGTAGATAACGGAGTTAAGGTGTTTGATGTGGAATTTTCTGCATAACTCCTCCATCATTTTGTTGTTGAGGTTCTTAGCATTGTCTGACACAATGACCTCTGGTTGTCTATATCGACAGACGACATTATTTCTGATGAAAGAAATGATGACGTCTTTAGTAACCCTGTGGAAGGATGTTGCTTCTACCCATTTAGTGTAGTAGTCGATCATGGTGAATATGAATCGATGTCCATTACTAGCTTTGGGCTCGATGGGCCCGATCATGTCCATTCCCCACATTGAGAAGGGTCATGGCGAACTCATATTGTGGAGTTCCCTTGGAGGGGCGTGGATAGAATTCCCATGAATCTGGCATTGATAGCACCTCTTGACGTGATCATCAAAGTCAACTTTGAGTGTAAGCCAATAATGCCCTGTTCTAAGGATCTTCTTGACAAGTAGGGATCCGCTCATGTGAGGGCCACATACTCCACCATGGATCTCATCCATGAGTCTCTAAGCTTGGTCTTTATCCAGACATCTGAGGAGACCTATTCCTACATCTCTTTTATAGAGTGCATCTCCGTTCAAGTAGAATTTCATAGCAAGTCGATGGATCCGTCTCGTAGATACTCCTCGATGTGCTAATACCAAGGGTTGTGGATGGGAGGTAGTTCTTCTGATACTTCTCCAACATAATTCCCATAGACTGGGCCTTTTTGCATTGCAATTGTAATGCTTGGCATGTTTTCCTTGTCAAATATGTGAACCAAGGAGGCCAACGTTGCTAATGCATCCTCAAAATCATTCCTATTACAAGGAATGTGTATAAAGGAGATTTCTTCGAACTCCAAAGCCATCTGTAGAACTTGCCGATAGTAAGGCAGCAAATGTAATTCTTTGGTTTGATAGATTCCTGTGGATTGTCTAATTACCAATTTGGAATCCCCAAAGATAGTTAACCGTCTGATGCCCATTGAACGGGCAAGTTTTAGCCCCATGATACAGCTGATGAGTGTGTTTTATATACACAAATTAGGTACTTTTGAGTTTGATAATTTGTGTATCCTAAGCTAGTTTGTTTGGTTTTTATGTGTTTTCATTGTATTGTTGTGTAATATAGTTTTATATTGCTTTTATGTATTTTTGTATTAGTTTTATGTGTTTTTACTTTATTTTGTAGGAATTGGATGGAAAGTCATTTGGGTCGATGGTTGGATTCGCCAAATTCGCATTTTCGGTTTGCCATTGACATAGCAGTCCCGTAAAGCCCAATTTTTGCCATGATCCGGCCATTGTCTGTCCAAACTCCAAGAATGAAAGTTATAGATCAACGTCTTCTCTTTCCGGATCATCTTGAATCGTCTCAATCGGAGTTCGGATACAAGAGTTATGGCCATTTTCCCATCGGGTGTCAAATCTGGAAACTACCAATTGCTATTTCCATAGCATTCACTTCAAGGCCAATTTGAGTATTTCTCTAGCCATTATTTCGAAGAACTCAAAGCATTAAAGTTGTAGATCTACTTCTTCACTTTTCGGATCATCTTGAATCGCCTCAATCGGAGTTCGTACGAAGAAGTTATGGCCATTTTCCCAACGGGTGTCAAATCTAGAAATGGCCGTATTGCAGTCATGACTTGTTAGTGTATATATTCTTGCCTTGCCACTTACTTATGATACTTCAGCCCTTTTCCCTGCCAGTAGCGCCCTGTTCAAGCCAAATCATGGCGTCAGTAGCGCCGGAACCTAATTTTGGGATGATTTCACTATTAAATGCTCAACCTAATGACCCAAATCCACATTCCTTCACTTCCTTTCATTTTATCTTCATTTTTTGCTATCAAAGGGAAGAGGAGGCGGCTAGACATCAAAGAGGGAGGCCATGGCCTTTGGCCATGGTTCTTCAAGAGCTTCAATGGAGGTGCTCCAATGGAGTTTTATCTACCAAAATGGGAAAGCCACTCCTTTATCTTTTCTTTGATTTTCCTTTATGTATTTATTAGTTTGGGATCCTTGAATGTAATTGAACCCTTTGCTTAGCTTGTATTGAATAACTTTCTCTTTGATTGGCACCATATGAATTGGTTCTCTATATTTTGTGTTTAATGTTTAATTACTAAGGAATTTGTAATTAATTTGGTAGTCTATATGAAATTGAAAAATGGATTGTAGATGTTGACCATAAATATATTGACATGTGATTATGCTTGTTCTACATGTGTTAGAATACATAATTTGTGTGTAGGATATGAATATACCTATATGCCATGTGTAGCCAATTTGAGAATCTAAGCTTGAATTCCTTGTCTAATGTTAATTCACATAGGAATATGATGGGTTATGTAGCTAGGATGTTCCTTTTCGTTCTATTCCCTTTTGAGTAGATCTAGAGAGGATATGTTTATATGAACCTTGAAAGAGGCATATGAATACTGATGAATTCTCGGTTGACAATTCGTCATGACCATTATGATCAATTGGAGAGTTAGGAGATGTAAATTAAGCATTGCACGCCAAGTGTTTGACAAAATGCTTGTGTGGGGATATTGTGTTATTATGCTCCTCTCTTAAATAAATGTTTGTAAATATAGTTATCTTAGATTAGGGAGAAGTTTTGGTATTTCTTTGGAGCATCAAGAGCAATGAACTACACGGATTGGAGAGCTTGATTTGAGCAGAATGCTTAGAGATTGAAGGGCCTTGACATAGTTTCTTCTTATCTATTTATTTTCTTTGATTTTATAATTCATAAATGTTGTCTTTATTGCTACTTGTATTTTGTTCAATAGCTATGAATTGAATATTTGCTCTAAGGTTATAATGGAACCCTTTGTTATTTAAATTGACTGTCTTATCTCTTTGGTTGGCACCATATGATTTGGTTCGATATATTTGTGCTTAATGATTCTCACTAAGACATTAGTGATGATTTCGGTAATCTGCATGATATCGACAGAAGAATTGTAGATTTACACTTGAATATATTGACATGTGATTGTGGGTTTCGACTTCATAAGTTGTACGTAGAATAAACATATATCTGTGCACCACGTGCGGCCTAATAGAGAGCTTAAGCTTAAATCCTTGTCTGATCAATTCGTATAGACATATGTAGGATTGTATCTAGCTTGGGCATTCTTTTCTGTTCTATTCCCTATCAGGTGGATCTGGAAAGGATATGTTCGTACATACCTCGACAGAGGCGTATGAGCAGTTGTGTGTTCTCGGTCGACAAATTGTCGTGACCATTAAGACTAGAGAGATAAGGGTAGCTAGTTTGATGAAACATAGCACGCCAGTGTTCGACAGAATGCCTGAGTGGGGTGAAGTTGCAACATTAGCTTGTTATTCCTTAGATTACCATTCGTTATCCTTTTACTTGCTTTGATAATTACTTATGCTTAGATTAATTACCCTTCCACTTGTTTCTGTTCGAATAAGACTTTAGCGATATAAAGTCGGTACTTGGTAGATATTAGTGATAGTTCCTCGTGGGTACGACACTCTTCTTATCACTGTATTACTTGTTAGACCGCGTATACTTGTGCGTGTTTATCGATTGCGAAATCGACCAACAACAGCCTTCATACTCTGCTGTGTTGTTGGTGCTGACAAACTGCAATTTGATGGCGACGGATATCGCTCCCCGTCTGGGATATTAGAAGCGCCCACTCTAGAGCCTTCGTGTTAATGACTCCATCAAAATATATTTTCCACGTATGGCATGTATCGTACTGATGTTGTTGCTGAATTGTCATTACCGCTTCATCGGGGAAGTATGTTTCCAAGGGTTTGTAGTCGCCTGCAGGTGCTGCGGCCAATTGATCCGCAATTCCTTGACCTTTGACAGACTTCTGCGTCACGTAGACGATGTCAAGTTGCTGGAGGATCAACTGCCATCTGGACAGTCGACAATTCAGTATGGGCTTACTAAACACATACTTGAGAGGATCCACACGGGATATGAGATGGGTTGTGTGACCATGGAGGTAATGTTGTAACCTCATGGAAGCCCATGCTAAAGCACAACAAGTCTTTTCAATCAGAGTGTACTTGTGTTCACTGGTGCTGAATCTTTTGCTGAGGTAATAGATAGCTCGTTCTTGGCCTCTATCATCTTTTTGCCCCAGCATACAACCCATGGCATTGTCATTTATGGACAGGTACATGAACAGGGGAACATCATCCCTGGGTTGTACCAAAACAGGAGCATTAACCAACTGCTCTTTGATTGTGAGGAAGGCTTTCTAACACTCATCATTCCATTTCATGGAGGAGTTCTTCCTTAACAACTTGAAGATTGGCTCACAGATTACTGTGAGTTGAGAAATGAACCTGCTAATGAAGTTGATTCTTCCCAAAAATCCCTGTATTTCATTCTCTATCTAAGGAATGGGCATTTCCTTAATGGCCTGGAGTTTGGTAGGATTAAGTTTAATCCCTTTTTGGCTGACTAGGAAACCTAGCAACTTGCCAAACTTAACACCAAAGGCGCACTTGGCTGGATTCAACTTCAAGTTATACTTACGCAACCTGTTGAAAAGTTTTCTAAGATGGTCTAAGTTGTCCTCCACCCTTCGAGATTTGACAATGATGTCATCCATATAGATCTCTATCTCCTTATGTATTAAATCGTGGAAAAGAGCCATCATAGCTCGCTGATAGGTTTCCCCGGCATTGATGAGGCCGAATGACAACCGTCTGTAACAAAAAGTTCCCCAAGGTGTGATGAAAACGGTTTTCTCACGGTCCTCCTCAGCAACCATAATTTGATGGTACCCCGCAAAGCAATCAGCAAAGGAGTACATGTCGTATTGAGCAGTGTTGTCAATAAGAATGTGGATAAAGGGCATGAGAAAGCTATCTTTAAGGCAAACTTTGTTCAAATCTCGGTAATCCACGCAAACTCGCACCTTTCCTCCTGGTTTAGGCACGGGAACAATGTTGGATATCCACTCCGAATATGTAGACACCATGATAATGCCAGCTTGAAATTGTTTCACAATTTCTTCTTTAACATTTAAACTCCACTCAGGTTTCAATCGCCTGAGTTTTTGCCTAACTGGCTTGAATCCTTCTTTGATGGGAAGGCGATGAAGAACAATGTTAGTGGACAAACCCACCATGTCTTCCTGAGACCATGCAAACACATCTTGGAATTGTGTTAATAGGTCAACCATGTCATTCCGCTGATTTGTGGTAAGGTCTTAACCAATTTGGATTAGCTTAGGGTTTTCTAAGGTCCATGATTGAAAGAAGTGGTTTGGTCAAGGTTGGGTTTAGGTTTGTCTGCGACCCATTCCTTAATCTCCTGAGGTGACTCAATGTCCTCTTGTATTTCCATCAAGTTTGAGTCCAACTTTGCATCAAAGTTATAGCCCTTGTGGAGAGAAGGCACTTAATTAGCAAGTACAAGCAGATCTAAATTCAGAGTCCTGAAACAAAGTATGCTTTCACTTAATATATGCAACTGTTTGATCATATAAAGGTGTTAGCATGTACTTGATAAAATAACTGCTAGTACTGTAAATAAAAGTAAGCAATTAATGTTATCTACAGGGCAGATTTTCCGCCCATTTTACCCTAAATCGACTAATGCATGAGTCTTTGCCCAATTGTCGAGGCAAAATCTGATGGATGTGTAGTGATGGAAGGATCGTCATTGTCCTCCTTCTCCCGAATGATAGCCATGACATCTGGGCAATCATCGTCTGGGGTGTATCTGTTTGTATGTTCATCATGAACAATGACACATATGCCTGCCATCATCAAGCCAATGTCATGTTTACGTTTTCATTCTTTTTCTTCCACTTTGGGATCGGGAATCGGCGCGTCTTTTGCTTTAATTGACACTGGCTTAGGAAACAGCATGGCCGCAACATGGGCTGGCACCTTTACTGGAGATTGCATCAACTCATGAGGTAAAGGTATAGAAAATTGCCATGTGGCGGAAGCTTGAGGAACCTGCTTGTGCTTATGAGGATTCATGTGACTAGAACTGATAGAATAGCCTATTCCAGCTGTTCCAATTTGACTAGACATTTAAATAGGGTGCTTAATACCCTGCTTATCTTTACCAAGCCCTTGTCCAAGTTGATGACCCAATGACATCAATTCTCGAGTGGCCGACATAACCTCGGCAGAAATCTTAGGTACGGGAAGTGGCGTTCTAATAGAATGGTACTGCGTGGTACTCACTTCCAGGGTATGAAAACTGGTCGGCTCAACTTCAGAGTTGAAACTGATGATTGAAAGATCTCTTTGTTCAGGATACTCCGGCTCAGCATTAACAATGACTAGACTGTTATTGACAATGCATTTGAGTTGTTGATGTAGTGTGGAGGGAACGGCTCCAGCCATGTGTATCCATGGTCTCCCCAATAGCAGGTTGTATCCTGAATGTATCTTGAGGTCGTGGAAGGATACTTTAAATGTATTTAGACCAATCTCAATTGGCAATTCAATCTTTCCGATGGTATTTCGTCAGGATCCATCATAAGCTCTGATAACCGTATGGCTGCTTTGGATCTGCTTGAGATTGACATTCATCTTCACCAAGGTGGCATAAGGACAGATATTTAGAAATGAGCCTCCATCTATCAAAACTCCAGCTAGCATGTACCCGAAAGATAAAACTGCAATGTGCAATGGCTTGCAATGACCGATCCCTTCGGGTGGTATATCATCATCAGTGAAGGATATCACATTGTTGTTGAAAATGTGATCAACCAAATGTTGAAATTTTTCCACATCCACTGATTTTGGCAAGTAGGCTTCTTCCAAAACCTTCAATAAGATCTTCCGATGATCTTCGGAAGAAAAAACAAAGTCCAGTATAGATATTTGGTGTGGAGCTTCTCGTAAGCTTAAAACCACATTGGCTTCATTGTGGCCCATACTGTGGAGGAATTTTTCAATCTTCTCCATGGGAATCTTCCTCTTTGCTTCGCAAATAGGTTTCATAACCCGTTAAGGAAGCTATAGTGGATATATTTTCCTTCAACACTGTAGCAGTAGTATGAGATGTGGATCCTTCAGCTTCTCCATAATTCCATGGAACTTTGTAAGTCGACAACGAGGATGTTGTCAGAAGTCGAAGGGTAAAGAAATTGGCTCTGGTGCGGCCACTTTCAAAGGATTGTCAGCTCCTTTGAGTTGAATTGGTTGTATGGGAAATGCTTTGACAGTCTCATCATCCACTTCGGATATAACTGCTACCGATCCCTTCCATTTGGTAGGACATGCATTCCCACTCTTGAGTTGCACAGTGTAATCATCTGTTAGTTGCAGGACACCGCTATCAATAAGATTTTGAATGAGATGGCGGATTGCCCAGCATTCTTTTGTGCTATGACCGCGAGAGTGTGAATGATATTGACACACTTCATCATAATTGAACCATCCTGAGCGGGGATTGATTGGAGGTAGAAGGAAGGTAATTCTTCCTTCGTTGATCGGCATTTGCAATATCTCCTCCATAGATTGGCCCAGATATGTAAATTCTCTTTGATTGGCAAAATCCCGATGGGCTTTAGCATTTGCTCTCTTTGCAACCTTATCCTCCATAGCTTCGCTTTCTGAAGGTGGTGATGGAGCATTCATAACAAATGGAAGGAGATAGGCATGCTCCTGCCTGATTAATTGACGTGTGGCTTGATGCTGGTGGGTCACCAGTTTTGTCAATTGCTCAATTTGTTTGCAAAGAGCTTTCATCTTTCGTTCCATAGTAAACTGGAACTTTGCATAATCCCATTTGTCAACACCATCTTTGATGATCGGGGATGATTCATTGTTGAAACTGGAACTCTGTCCAATGCTCCAACTGATCATGTTGACCTCTTCTTCTTCGTGTTGAGGAAGGGGATTGTCTTGCACATGAGGTTGATCTGGTTTGATGACCACGATCTCACCGTTCTCTATTAAATCTTGGATCTTGTGTTTCAATGCCCAACAATCTTGAGTATCATGTCCAGGTGCTCCGGCATGATAAGCACACTTCCGAGTAGCATTAAAACCCCTCCCATTAGGGTTGGCTGGTGGAAGAAGATGTGTAATTCTCTTCTGAGTAGTCAGAAGAGCAAGAATATTCTAGAGCGAGTCCCCTAAGGGTGTGAACGTCCGAGGTCGCTTTACTTATCCACTTTTAGGAAATAGAGGGTTTGAAGATTGTGCATGAAGAGGGGAGTAGTTGTTAGGTTTGTAATATTCATGAGCGCAATCAAATTGCATAAAAATGCGGAAGCGTGTAAAATCAGAGTTTAAAAAATTTTACAAACCATATACCCGGATCACCCTTTATGCACAATTATTAATTAAACGAAAAAGAAAAGAATAAAATCATACCCTTGAAGATCGAGCTTCCTCAGGTACAAGTTCACCTCCAATCCTTTTCACGTTCAACTTTAATCCACCGGGTTTGGTTCCTTCCTTTGATCAACGTTAGCCACCCATATGTTTGGCCTCTAGAGGTGATCCACCAAAGAAAATAAAGATTCAAGAAGAAGGGTATTTGGCTCAAACCCTAGTTTTTCTATCTCTATAGAAAGGGCGTACTCTCCAACCAATTGGAATTATTACGTACTTGTAAAAGTCAACAACCCCCACCACCCATAATAAGACTCCTCTTATTTATAGATGTGGGCAACCCACCTTAACAATTAAGGAATTGGGTTTTATTTAATTAATTAAATTCTTTTAATTAATTAAGCTCCCTAATCTTATTAGGGATAATTAATTAAACTCTTTTAACTAATTTTCCTTCCTAATCCAATTAGGAATAAATGAGAGTACTTATATTAAATTAATTCCTAAGCTCTTTTAGAAATTAAAATAATAATAATTGTAATAATATTAATAAGACTCCTCTTATTAATTTATATATTTAATATTTCTAAAATATTAAATAATAAATATTAAGCTATTTAATTTATTCTATCACCGTAGATTAAATTAAATATACATAATATATTATTACGATTATGCCATTAACTTCTTAAATAATTATTCTTCCTTTTATGGTGTGACCCTTTAGGCTCTCCATATTAAAGGGTTGTGAATAAATCAATTAGAACAATTCTAATCATATTTAAATAAATAAATTAAACAATTAATTTATTTAAATAAATAATATTTATTCTCTGATAGGGATAAGCCTCCCTAAAGTGATCAACGACTTTCCAGATAATATAGATTTCAACATTAATCATTAAAGAACCTTTGAGTAAATAGTTCTTGAAATACAATTCAATCCTTCCACCATACAATGTCCCAATTAAATATAAGACATGGAATTCTTGTCAAGTCTTATTTTATTTAATTATATATATTTCGACTCTTAAATGCCTGACTCAAATAATGCAAATTAGAAACTCCTTTCTAATTTCATTCTACCTTACAACGCCAAGGACTACTGGGTTGTCATTTATCGAATCACATAGGACATTTCTCTTCTTTTATTAGAAGTGGTAGATTCTTTATTGATCATACATTATCTCCATGTACAACTTATTATACCCAAGCATACCCTTTGATATACCTAAGGGTCTTAAGGAATAAGTCAAAGTATAACTCATCATACACAAGATACTATGATGATCTCAAGTCCAAGGATCACTTGTACTACTATCACTACTGAGAATTCTATTGTGCAAGTAAAACTCTATTAGGTATTCCTTAGCGAGCCACGCTCAGTGAACTTATTCTCTAATAAGTACTACATACTTGCTTTAGTGTCTCCACACAAATGATCATGAGATCAATCATCCTCATCCAATGAAAAGCAACAACGTATGTACCAATCTATCCGGATTCACTAATCCCCAATTTAGTAATCCAATGATTGGGAACTATTTTAGTTTTAAGCTTTCTAAGAATTTAGATCTCATTAGAATGATCATCATCATTATTCTAAAAGCATTGCTTAAAACTATGGGTTTATCACATATTATAAAATAACATCATGTAGATAATTAAAAGCCTTTAATAAATTAATACTTTTATTAATAAATGAATAAGATTGTTACAAAGTATATGCTTTATCATCAAACATGATTGGCTTGTGTGCATACTACTTTCAATCTCCCACTTGCACTAAAGCCAATCGTCATTGTATCTTATACTCTTCTTCTCTAAGTGACGATTATCCTGCTGTTGGATAAGCTTTAGTTAATGGATATGTAATGTTGTTCATGAGAGTCCACTATCTCTATAGTGATTTCCCATCTTTTAATGATTCTAATAATCAAATGAAAGTGCCACTGACACGTGTTTAGATCCAAGATGAGACTTAGGAACTATTCCTAGTTACGTAATGAACTTTTAATCCAAACAATCAACTTGCAACTTCATTTATAGCTATATACTTTGTCTTTATCACTAAACCGGCAACTCTTTCTTTGTTTGGAACCTTTCAATTCACTACACCTTTCATTCAAGGTAACACTTTACCTTAAAGTGGATTTTTGTCGTTTCGTCTTAGTGCATGCGAAAAAACTTTGAGTGCGTAAAAGCGCTCTAGTTTTAATTAGACCCACCATGAATATGCTCACATCCTTAGTTAGGTTAAGAACTTTAAGATGTTTTCCTTTGTCTTACGTGATGATCTTCTCGAGAATATGACCGATCGACATCGGTCTCGTATATTTCATTGCATACATGATTGTCACTCATGCGATTTCTCTTCTTTGGAGTCTATGGGGACTATTAAGAGAGACACTCCATGGCTCATCGACATGAGACATCTCTTGGAGTTTGCCATGCTAAGCGACTTTAGCATCAAATGAATATCGTTCCTTGGGTTAAGTCGAGCATCCTGTTGTATCTATCTATATAGATTTTATCCCCAATTAAGATACTCTTCCCAAACCATTCATGGAGGAATGTTTAGACAACTTTATCATTACTAATTGTAGCATTAGTATGTCATTCCTTATCCGTAGTATATCAACATATAATATTAGGAATGTCACGGCGCTCCCACTGTCCCTTTTGTACACACTAGAACTCTTACCTCATCGTATGTAACTGGATCATCATCTTCTATGATGTGTACCTCATCATCATCATCTATGATGAATTCATACCTCCTAGGTATCTTGATGCTTATTCAGATTTCTGATTGGTTGTGGTACAATATGTCTATCTATAGGTTCCTCTTATTTGACTTATAGTATTTTGTGGTTCTTGAACTCTTCAAGATCTATTATCCTCCCACTAGCCCCTTGATAATAAACACCTTTATCTTAGAAGGCAGCGTGTTTCGTAACAAACACCTTTTGCTAAGTAGAATTATTGAACATATATCCTAAACTTACTTTAGGATGTCCCACAAATCTGTACTTGTCAAATCTTGTCCCAAGCTTATCTTTTGAAACCTTTTCACATAAGTTGGACAACCCCTTATCTTAACATACTTAAGATTAGGAATCCTCCTATCCATAACTTTTATGGAGTCTTTGGTAGGATTTTGAGGTTACCTTTTTAAGTGATATCGACCATTTCTAGGACATGATCCTAGAAGGATACTGGAATGTCGGTAAAATCATTATGGACCACACCATGTCCAACAAGGTACGAATTTTCCATTTAGATTCATCAATCAATTATTGCGTATCAGGATGTGTCCATTATGAGAAAACCATTTGAGATGATCTAGAAACTTATTGCACAAGTATTTATTCTTTGATCTAATCAAAGAATCTTAATACTTTGCCAATTTGTTTCACTTCAATTCTTTGAACCTTTCAAATAATTCACACTTGTATTCGATAAATACACACATTCAACTCTTTGAATGATCATCTCCTTTTCTTATACTAATTTGTTCGATATGCAAAATTATTTTCATGTAAGTCAAGTATACAAAATTTATTAAGTAATCTTTCGATTCTATACTGAAACATTATTATTATAAATAGAACAACAATTGTTCTTAATTATAATACCAAAGATTTCATTGTCAACAATAAAATGGAAATAATATTTCTAACAAGAAGCTGAAATCTGATAACAACTTATTGACTTAATAGATTTTCCCATAGGCATTGCTAAACTATAAGTTTCTATGGCTAATGTAGCAACCTTTGTTACATTTCCCGCACTTAGGATTACTTATATTTATTTAGCTTTCTACTTCTGCTTGGTCCTTTTCATAAATCTATATTTATGATAACCAAAGTCGGTATCCAATACCCAAGTAGAACCTTGACTTAAAGAAAAATTTATTTCAATCATGAACAAAAAGCGTATTAAATAGAAACTTCACTAAGCTTCTTTGGTTAGCCTCTGCAAGATGCTTCTTGCGATTTCTTTCCGATGTCGGGCTTATTGCGGTGGAAGCAAACTCCTTTGCTATCCGTATCGATTTTGTTTTTATTATCCTTTGTTTATGCCTTTCTATTTACTTTCTTTGAATCGTTCTTCTTTTCGAGAAGATCCTTTGGCCCTACCGGTAAGACTTGATCTTTCTTGGTTGGAAAGTGACTCTCAACATTTTTCAACATGTTAAGCAAATCAACGAAGGCGATATCTAGCTTGTTTATATGAAAATTCACAACAATTGTGAAAGAGTAGGGAGTGAGTGCAAGATCAAATCTTGGCTCCACTCTCCATCCATGACAAAACCGGTTGTCCTAATTGATCAATCAAATTGATTATGTTAAGAACTTTTATGCATCTTTATAGTGCCATTGCTTGATCTAGATCGGAAGAGCTCCTTAGATATCTCGATATCTATCGGTCCTACTTTCCTCACCGTCAACTACTTGATGTGCGGGGAATATAGTAGGAGCATCCATAGTTTCATCTTGTATTTAAAGCTCGTTCGTTACTCATGGATGCGAGCATGATGCATTGAGCTAACTTGTGCATCATCTTGCCACTTTCTAAAAGTAGCAATCTCTTCCTCAGAGGTATTATGCGCAACCATTGCGAGGATAGGCGTATTAAGGACATAAGATAACTTTTGACCATGAGAACTATTCTCAAATTCCTTAATCAATCCGATTTAATTTGATTGCGGTTAATTTAGCATCTAATATGCTTATAAAGTGATAGTAATTTAGACATTGTAAAATTCTATAAATGAATTTGTAATTAACAACATTTTAACATACATTCTTTTATTAATTACCAAAATAATTTAGGTCTTGTTTTTAAATTGGTATCTCCACTATTTTCTTCAAACTATATTACTCTCACTTATATAGTTGGCAAAATCTAATTAAAGATTTGCTAGTGAGAATAAGGATCCCATTTCAAATGTATATAGCCTTGTGGTGACACAACAAACTATATATAAATAAATAGGTAGACAAATTTTGTTAATTACATCAACTATCTGACTCCTTTTCTTTTGCCTCTTAGATTATTTTGATCAAGTGGTGACACATCGAATCAAAATTATCCAAGTTAAGTCAGAACCTAGCACTCCATATATTCAAAAAAGAAAAATATCATCCTTGTGGTGACACAACAAAACAATATTGTTCAATTTTCTTTATAAGCATCAAATGTGATAAATTAACATCTTAAATACTTAATACTTGCCTTGTGGTGACACAACAAACTCATATTAAATATTTAATACTCTATTAATTTTATCATGCTAGAAAGGCGACGTTCGATATTCCAAATATCTTTGAGCGCTTAGGACTTAATATAAAAATTGATGGGTTTGTTATTAATTTGTCTCATCTTGTTTAGGCATTACGTATATATATATAAAATACGCGTCATATTAATGAACATGCGAAGCATGTTTGCATAATATATATATATATATAGTATAAGCATGCACATATAGAATACTATATTCTACTTGGATTGATTATGGACTTTATTCTAGTTTGGTTCACTAGAGCCACCAAGTGAACCAAAAGGTCAAAACCTAGGGGTGCAAGAATTAATATTTAAATATAACTATTACATTTAAACCAGGGCTCCATTACAAAACGGGTCTTCAAGCGCTCCTTGCTCCTTGATCTCTAATTTTTCAAAATTAATTCTAACTATTCTATTACAAAACTATTTAAAATAAATAGAAACCTTGATCGTGATCGAGGGAAATACATAGGAGGAGTTAGAATTTACATTAAGAAAAAATTAGAGAAGCGCAATCTGTGAGACCCCATTTAATAAAACCCATACATTCATGCATCCAACTAAAATAAAATCCAATCACATTGGTCGATAGTCCATAATCAATCCCATTTATTATCATACACATCACCATATGCATCGATAAATAACATTCATCTCATGAATAATAAACATTTAATATATATATTGATATCATTTAATGGGCAAATTTATTTAGTATAAAATCTAATTTTGAATTAAAATAAACTCCTTTATTTTAATCCAAATTTAAATCAAAATAAAACTATTTTATTTTAATTTATCCAATTTTGAATAAAATAAACTATTTTATATTAATCAAAATTGTAATCAAAATAAACTCCTTTATTTTAATTAATTATGGAATCAATTCCATATATAAAAAAATCTTTAATTAAAATAAACTCTTTTATTTTAATTAATTATGGAATCAATTCCATGTAAAAAAAAAATATTAAAGGAAACACGGATTATCTTTTCATATTCACAAATAAACTCCTTTATTTTGAATAATATGAAATCTTATTTCATATTTAAATAAACTCCTTTATTTAAGGAAATTAGGATTCTCTTTCCTATTCACAAATAAACTCTTTTATTTTAAATAATATAAAATCTTATTTCATATCTAAACAAACTCCTTTATTTAAGGAAAGATGGATTTACTTCCCTATTCACAAATAAACTCCTTTATTGTAGGAAAAATAAAATCCAATTTCAACTCCAATTAGTTATCATGGAATCCAATTCCAACTCTAATTAGTTAGTATGAAATTCTAATTTTAAAATTAAAATAAACCTTTTTATTTTAAGATTAAAATAAACCTTTTATTTTAAAATTAAAATAAACTTTTATTTTAAGATTAAAATAATTATATATATATAATATTCAATTTTAAAATTAAAATAAACTCTTTTATTTTAATATTAAAATAAATCTTTTATTTTAAAATTAAAATAAAATTTTTATTTTAATTATAAAATAATTAAGAATATAATATATATATATTTATTATATATATACTAAAGTAACCGTATATATGTAATATATATATTATAAAGAATCCATGTAAAATCCTTGTGATTTCTTGTTTAACATGATTTCCGTTACTTTTAAAATCCGTGGTCATTTGCCTTAATATCATGTTATCCACGAAAAAGCAAAACACGGAAGTTTTTTTTTTTTTTTTTTTATTAACCGTGAATTCCTGCTGGCCTGCTAATCCCCTTATTTTCCGTGCATTGTTTATAATATATATAATCATATAACCGTAATATATATATAAAAAAATGTGGGATGAATCCTGTTAACTTTTTGTTAAACGTGATTACCAAAATCAAAAAGAAGAAGCTCCGTGATCCGTGCATGAATCTCAAAAAAAATGCAAGCTCCTGCCCTTTTTTTTTTTTTTTTTTTATAAAACCTGTTAACAGCTTCTCTTAAAATCTGTGCAAGTAAAATTTCCTTGCATAATAAGCATACTGCAGAATCCGAGAATTTATAAATAACAGGAGCATCAAGCATGTCCAACGGTTTTTGATCAAGTGGATACACGATTTTTCTTTCTTTTTTTTATTTATTTATTTATTTAATAAATTTTATACAATAAAATTTAATAAATTTTATACAATAAAATTATGCCCAATTAAATTGTTCTAAACACATATCAACATACATATTAAATTAAAACAATTAATAATTCGCATAAAGGTTTGGCTCGATGCCCTTTATTAGGTTTGTAATATTATTAGGCCTTAATCAAATTGCATAAAAATGCGAGCGTGTAAAATCGAGTTTAAAATTTTTATAAACCATATACGGATCACCCTTTATGCACAATTATTAATTAAACGAAAAAGAAAAGAATAAAATCATACCCTTGAAGATCGAGCTTCCTCAGGTACAAGTTCACCTCCAATCCTTTTCACGTTCAACTTGAATCCACGGGTTTGGTTCCTTCCTTTGATCGGCGTTAGCCACCCATATGTTTGGCCTCAGGGGTGATCCACCAAAGAAAATAAAGATTCAAGAATAAGGGTATTTGGCTCAAACCCTAGTTTTCTATCTCTACATAGAAAAGGCGTACTCTCCAACCAATTGAAATTATTACGTACTTGTAAAAAGTCAACAACCCCCCACCACCCATAATAAGACTCCTCTTATTTATAGATGTGGGCAACCCACCTTAACAATTAAGGAATTGGGTTTTATTTAATTAATTAAATTCTTTTAATTAATTAAGCTCCTAATCTTATTAGGGATAATTAATTAAACTCTTTTAACTAATTTTCCTTCCTAATCCAATTAGGAATAAATGAAAGTACTTATATTAAATTATTTCCTAAACTCTATTAGAAATTAAAATAATAATAATTGTAATAATATTAATAAGACTCCTCTTATTAATTTATATATTTAATATTTCTAAAATATTAAATAATAAATATTAAGCTATTTAATTTATTCTATCACCATAGATTAAATTAAATATACATAACTTATATTATTACGATTATGCCATTAACTTCTTAAATAATTATTCTTCCTTTTATGGTGTGACCCTTTAGGTTCTCCATATTAAGCTAGGTTGTGAATAAATCAATTAGAACAATTCTAATCTTATTTAAATAAATAAATTAAACAATTAATTTATTTAAATAAATAATATTTATTCTACAATAGGGATAAGCCTCCCCTAGCGATCAACGACTTTCCGAGATAATATAGATTTCAACATTAATCATTAAAGAACCTTTGAGTAAAATAGTTACCAAATACAATTCAATCCTTCCACCATCTGATGTCCCAATTAAATATAAGGCATGGAATTCTTGTCAAGTCTTATTTTATTTAATTATATGTATTTCGACTCTTAAATGCACTGACTCCAAATAATGCAAATTAGAAACTCCTTTCTAATTTCATTTACGCCTTTGCCGAGGACTCTTTGGGTTGTCATTTATCGAATCACATAGGACATTTCTCTTCTTTTATTAGAAGTGGTAGATTCTTTATTGATCATACATTATCTCCATATACAACTTATTATACCCAAATATACCCTTTGATATACCCTAAGGGTCTTAAGGAATAAGTCAAAGTATAACTCATCATACACAAGATACTATGATGATCTCAAGTCCAAGGATCACTTGTACTACTATCACTACTGAGAATTCTATTGACGAGTGAGTAAAACTCCATTAGGTATTCCTTAGCGAGCCAATGCGTTCGGTGAACTTATTCTCTAATAAGCACCTATATACTTGCTTTAGTGTCTCCACACAAATGATCATGAGATCAATCATCCTCATCCAATGAGCAAGCAGCGTATGTACCAATCTATCCAGGATTCACTAATCCCCAATTTAGTAATCAATGATTGGGAACTATTTTAGTTTTAAGCTTTCTAAGAATTTAGATCTCATTAGAATGATCATCATCATTATTCTAAAAGCATTGCTTAAAACTATGGGTTTATCACATATTATAAAACAACATCATGTAGATAATTAAAAGCCTTTAATAAATTAATACTTTTTATTAATAAATGAATAAGATTGTTACAAAGTATATGCTTTATCATCAAACATGATTGGCTTGTGTGCATACTACTTTCAGTAGTTTTTCCTTTGTATAGGCATGCTTTGATTGCCATTTTGACCTTGTAGTATCAAGGAAACATCCTCCTCTTTCTTTTTATGGACCCTCTGGGGGTTATTTCCATAAGATCCAGACTGGATGTGCTCAACAAAAGCTTTAAGAGCGGCTAGGTCTTGAATTTTTCCAGACTTCAATCCCATCTCAGCCAGCTCTCCGTGCTTGATCATTGCAGAGAATGGCTTCCCAATACCAGCTAAGACTCTCTCATAGAAAGGAGCTTCCTGTATATCTATGAATGTAATGACCATTTCTGATTCTGTCATGGAAGGAATAACTTGAGCAGCAAGGCACCTCCACCTTTGAGCATACTCTCTGAAAGACTTATTAGACTGTTTCTTGACCTTGGTAATTTGGTACCGGTCAGGAGCCATTTGAGATTGAAAACTGTATTGAGTGAGGAAGGCGTGAGCCAGCTCTTCCCAACTATGGATCTTTGAGTTTTCAAATCTGGTATACCATGAATGGGCTTCTCCAGTCAGAGTTTTCTGAAACAGCTGCATTCTGAGCTTTTCATTTTTCGCATAAGATCCAAGTTCTCCAATGAATACCTTTAAATGGGTATAAGGATCCCCTAATCCATCATACTTTTCAAAATCAGGGGTTTTGAATTTCTCTGGATAATGAACACCAGGGAAGATGCAAAGGTCAGCATATGAAACTCTTCCATGTGTTCCAATCCCTTTGAGAACACAGATAGTTTCCTCCATTTGGAGGACCTTCTTCTTGATATCACCGGTGTCTGGATCTCCTCTGAGTTGGGTGCTTTCAGGGTCTTTGTTGGTCGTATCCAACTGAGGTTCTGGAATTGTTTTTTCCAAACCTTGTGTTCCTCCTTGTGCAGAGGATTCTGTATGTGTAGGTATCTTTGTACCCTGAGAAGATTGATGCAATTCTTTCAGTAGAACAGCCAAATCTACAATTTATTTACTCAATTCATCAAACTCTTCTTGGGAAACAGTAATAGACTGGTTAGAAGAAGCCATGATTGGTTGTTGGCTCGTGGCCTTTTTGGATTTTGAGCGGGTAACAGGCCCAATGATTTCCCTACAAAAGATTTACGTAGTTTAGTCTTAGGGATAATGTAAATGTTATCATAACATATCCGTTTTAGGAATATTGTCCTGCAAAACCGGGTGTTAATTGATAACATGCATGCCTGAATAATCTTCATATTTTCCATTACATAAAGATGAACATGGAATAAAATTACAAGTAAATGCTTTTATAAGTAATTGAAAATGGAAAGCATGAAGAGACTTTCCTCGCGGTTGGGTTATCCAGAGGTTGACCTATCTTAGGGTTACTCTCGCGGCTTTTTGGCATGAAGGTTCCCAGATCATTGCAATCTACTTGACGGGAAGTTAATTCGGTCTTTCAATTGGAGCGAATCTGGGTGGTGCCTTTCCTGAGCCCCGTTGGAATTATTCTTCCTACGAGTCCAGTAATCAAACACCGACAGGATAGCCTCCTGGTGGAGGAACCACACAACATACATTCACATACAACGTGTCTCACCGTTTATGCAAAATGATGACATGTGCGAAGCACTAATATCACAGATAGATATTTAGCAGTGCAGTAAGTAAGATGCATTAGTACACATTCATCATAAATGTAAATGCAATATTCACACACAAGCATATAACAGTTTTGAAAAGCTTGTAATAGCGGCTTAAGCCCTCTTACTGGAGTCCCCAGCAGAGTCGCCACCTGTCGACGTCGGGATTTTTTAGTGTCCCTTTTCGTTACTTGTTCTTTGGTGTTCTCATATTAATGTGAGATTTGTTTGAAACAACAAGTGAAAAAGGTCCAAAATGTATAATGTTGACGATTTGACTTTAAGAGTCGCCAGTTGGTGTATTTAACTGGTTGCACCAATGCAACCGAAAAGGTTTGCCCATTAACCCAGTGATGTGACACTGCTATACGGGTTTGTAAAATCGAGATTCATTTGAGTTTGGGGGCTTGATTATGCGGATGGAAGGTGTTAGGCACCCCCTAACATCCGTTGTGACGCCCCCAAAATAGGTATACACAACACCCATTCTGAGTCGCCAAATACATGGTACAGAAACAACTACAACTTTATTATTACAACAAGAAAAGCGTGAGTTTGAATACAAATATTATCTTCTAGACAATATCTATACTCAAATAAATCCTCATCACATTATTGATTCATTATTTTGCAAAATGGTGAGGACTACTAAACAACTCTCTCTAGAATCTTCATTCCATTACCCGACTAGTACTCGCTACATTCTCGCCTCCCGAGAAGAAAAATGGAACAACAAGGAAAAGGGTGAGCTCAACTAGCCCAAGTAAAGAATATTATGACTAAGATAATATACAACAAATTATCGTTAGTCTTCAACAGGAAAAATCGATAGAATACAATAGACAACAAGTTTTGGATCAATATTCGCAGCGTGAAATAATAATTCATAGAAGAGTTACGTAGAGAATGAAATCTACTATAATCTATGAATTTAATGGTCCATCATCAATATTTTATCCCTGTAACATCAATCAATATTCTTCTCAAATCAAATATTCATCTTTTTACTTTCTGAGCCAAAGATATTCATCAATTGGTCATGTTCATCTCAACACTGTTCATCTGCAGACTCTGAGCCAAAGATATTCTTCAGAAATCATTCATCTTTGCACTACTGAGCCAAAGATATTCTTGAGAAATCATTCATCTTTGCACTACTGGGCCAAAGATATTCAATAATATCATCATTTAAAGCGAGGATGATGAAAATATTTTAAAAAAACGAATCCGGTGAAACAAAATATGAGGATTAAGGATTAAGGATTCAGTACTTGGTTTTATCCACGTCCAAAAATACCTCAAAAATAATCATAGTGGTGTAAAATTCAAGAATGATCAAAACATGGATACAATCGAGCTAGTATCCGAGAATAGATATTTTGGACAAAAAGAAAAATTTTCATTTTTGATTGAATAGTCCGTATTCGTGAATAGTCAGATATCGTGAATAGTCTGCAGTATCACGTGAATAGTAACTCCGACACCAAAAGATAGAAATTCCACAAAAACATCTTCACGCTTCATGAATAGTACTGCGTGAATAGTAACTCGTGAATAGTAACTCATGAATAGTAACTCGTGAATAGTAACTCATGAATAGTAACTCGTGAATAGTAACTTCGTGAATAGTAACCCCGATATGAAAAAGTTCCAAATTTGATAAAAACTTCAGATCAACATTTCAAAGATAATGATATTGAAGAAATAATATCATTACAAAAAATAATATCCCTTACCTCGAAAGATCAAGACTTACAGCTAGAATAACCGTATAAGTCTTTGAAGGAACTTGCAAAATCTAGCAATACTCAAAGTATACTCAAAATACTCACAAGAATACGCTCAAAATATCGAGAGAGAAATAGAGAGAAAACTTGGTTTACGGTGTGATTTTCAATTCTAACCTAAGCACCCTATTTATAGGAAATTGCTTAGAAACCAAAGCGGAAAATTTAATATAATATTAATATAATTATACAAATTTTCCTTAGCCCACCTTTTGGTCAAAAACACCAGCCACACATGTTAAATGAGGTTCACAAACTCACCAAAAACGTTTTTCTCAAAATAATTAATTAAAACTCCCAAAAATCAATTATTTGAACTTGAACTTCAATAATTTATAATAAATAGCCCTTTCATCAGAAAATTCGAATCTCATGAGTTTTTATAGGAAATTCAATTCTCTACAACTTTGCAGAAGAAAGTTTTTCCAAATTCCAAATAAAAATCGACCGAAATCCACAAAGCCAAGCGATTTTACTGTTTTATAATCAAATTTTGATCAATAATTGTGTCCACCAACACACAAAACATGTGTTAAACATTTAATGCCACAAAAATACTCTTCCTCCTCATATACTCATATATCCCACATTCATTATAAAATATCACCGTTAATATATTATTAAAATAATATATTTAAATGAATTATTTTATCGAGAAAAGATAAAATATTAATTTTCAACAATTGTCATTTTAAAAATTTTCTCCATCTATATCCACATAAAATCAATATTTTCCTCATCATATAAATCAATAATTAATTATTCACAAATAATATTACGAGAATCACAATATTGACAACCAGGCGGTTTCAGGAAAGAGGGGCTTTCAATAAGAATTTCTTCTTCTTTGGCATTGATTAGATGACCAAACCTCTCCTTAGATGAACTTTCTAGACATTGCCAATAATGTTATCTAATAATATTATTAGGATAATATGAATTATTGCTTCGATAATGAAAGATCTTGTGTAATGACAATTATTGAAACAACAAAGAATATAAAATATCAACGCAAAGCAATTATTAACTCAATAAAATTTGAGCGATAATTCTGTAACCATTATTGAGTAGTGCCTTCTCACGTAAGAATCAATAATTGGTGCAATACTGGTGTGCTTCTTGTTCAACAACGCGTATTAGTGTGTTTTAACCACCGGGTATTCCAACAAGATAAGCAAGCAACAACTACTGTAGATTATTTAAAAACAACTTATATTTGTCGTTTTCTTCATCCAATCGCTTTCAGTTATGGGCCACACATATCGCTTGGTCGTCGCATTTAATATTCCCACAAAGATTGAATATTCCACGACCAAACGAATATTCCCGACAACAATGAATATTTTATAACCACTTGCTTATTTTGAAATATTTGCGTATTTAACCCTTAACTATCCACATTAATCAAATCAACCCTTACTATTTCAAAATAAAAGAAATTCCTTTTATTTAAAAATTTGAGGGTCTTACAACCTCCCTCCTTATGAAATTTCGTCCTCGAAATTGACGACGTACTGGTGTTTTGAAAAGGTGAGGATACCTCGCTTTCATTTTCGCTTTCCAATTCCCGGTCATTTCCTCTATAGCATGATTCCTCCACAAAACTTTAACTTGTGGTATAACCTTTTGCGTAGGACATGCTCCTTCCTATCCAAAATCTTGACGGTACCTCCTCATACGTTAAGTCTTGACTATCTCGTCGGTTCTAACTCATATAACGTGGTTCGGGTCTTTCACATATTCTGATACGAGATATGTGAAACACATTATGAACACGAGACATACTCGGAGGTAACGTATGAAGTCTATAGGCTACATTTCCTACTCGGTCAAGAATTTGAAATGGACCGATAAATCGTGGATTGAGCTTTCCTCTCTTCCCAAATCTTGTAACTCCCTTCCATGGAGCAACTCGCAACAATACATGATCCCCTACATTAAATTCCACGTCCTTTCGATGAAGATCCGCATAACTCTTTTGTCGATCTTGTGCCGTTTTGTATATGTTGTCGAATCATTAGTCATAACGTACTAACTTTCGGGTCCCAACAATGTTGCCTCACCCACCTCATCCCAACATATTGGGGAACGACATTTTGTCCATATAATGCTTGAATGGAACCATGCCTATATTTGTTTAATAACTATTGTTGTATGAGAATTCCACCAATGGCAAGTACTTATCCCAACTTCCTTTGAAATCTAGGACACGAGTTTTAATATATCTTCAAGAGTTTGAGTAGTCCTTTTCGATTGCCCATCCGTTTGAGGATGGTATGCCAAGCCAGAATCGTAAATTGTGCCCATAGCTTTTTGCAAGCTAACCCAAAATCATGAAGTGAATCTTGGGTCACGATCTAAAACTATGGATCTTGGCATGCCATGCAATCTCACAATCTCATTTACGTACATACGAGAAAGGCGTTCAAGGAATAAGTCTCTCAGATCGCAGAAGAAATGAGTGAGACATGGTTAATCTATCAACAATAACCCAAATCGCATCTATGCCTTGAGAAACCTTGGGAAGATTAGTAATGAAATTCGTGGTAATGTGTTCCCACTTCCATTAGGAATCTCAAGTGGTTGCAACGGACCCTTAGGTACAAGATGCTCGCGCTTTTACACGTTAGTAAGTTAAACACATCGAGATAAACTACGCGATCTCTCTCCTCATATTGCTCCACCAAAATGTATGTTGAAGATCATAATACATTTTGGTACTCCCAAGATGGATTGCAAATGGTGTATTGTGTGCCTCCATCATAATCTTGTTCTTCAAATCGAGTCGTTAGGAACACAAAGTCTCAGAGTGGACTCAAGTATTCCTTCTTCATCAATTCTCGCTTAGGAATAGCTCCTTCTTGTACTTTCTTCTTCATACGCATCGGCTGGATTCGGTGGCTTGAACTTTAACTTTAACTTTATTGATTAAAGTCGATTATACTCAGTATATCATCACGTGGGTACCTAGAGTTTTCATCTCCATCTCTATTATTTGTAAATTATACGAAATAATATCGTGACTCGTACTTGTATACGATCTTCACTCAACACGCTACCTACCACGTTCGCTTTTCCAAGATGGTATGGTTAGAATATGTCTTAGAAATGAGTAGCCTCTTGAGCTCTTGGAAAATCTTCTCGCATTCCTCGCTCCATACAATTTTGTATCTTTACGAGTCAATTGCGTTAGCAGAGTAGCGATTCAAGAATATCCTTCAACGAATCTCGATAATAACCAACTAAGCCTGAAAGCTACGTATTTCGATTCATTGACTTAGGTTGCTCTCAAGCTGTGACTCATATCCCAATCTTGGATAAGACGTCACAATGACACCTATCGATTTACTATCGCATCGAATATGGCGTCCCTACAGAGAGTCGGCAGGTGAATTCCACAAAGGAAGTCACAAGATAAAGGCTCAGTACCAAATTCTATAGTTGAATTTTTAACTCACGAAGTTCAATAGAGCCATTCGATATGAGATTTTAGAAATGAGTTTTGTCACAGGGTTCAAAGTCGATACAAAATTTAATATCGAGCTTTGGGAGTAAGCCAAGAAATTCTTCGAGAAAATACGCCGGAAAAAATCAATAACAACGTGAATATTATTCAAATCGACGTGTCTTTATTCAAATCCATAACATGGACTAAGAAAATTTGACATCCGTAATAAACGAATGACTTCATGGCTTGATATGAAAATGTTTGACTACAATGGTTTGATTGCTTGAATTGAATAATGAGTTGCTTAGGAATATGAAAACTAACAACCTTACAAAAGCAATCAATTTGGCATGATGAGTAGTTAACCTTAAAATCACATCAAAAGCAAATATCTCTATAGAAATAAGGTTAACGTGTAATGTGATAGTGCCAACTGAATCAAGCAAGATTTATAAACGAAGTGGATGTAATGAAAGTTTCTCCTAATGGAGTCTCCACGAGATAGGTCAAAGTCTAATTTCTCCGAGTCAAGTTTAAACGTTGAGCGCAAGTAAGAGAGATAAAAGAATGGGTAGAACCGATATCTAGTAAGGTATATACTTTGCAAGAATTTATAATTGACTAACCTGTGCTAACTTCGCTCGGGTTCCTTGCATTTACATTGAGGTCACGACAAACGCTCTTCCCTAATCGTTGACTTTGACTTTTTCGGGACGTCTTTTGAGTCACCAAATCCCCATTGAACTAGGTTTCGCTACTGCATAATCTCGAAAGCGATATGTCCTTCCTTTCCACAACTATAGCATACCTTAAGCTGTTGTGGGCGGGCCAATGATATGTCCCTCTTTCCAAGATTTGTAACATACGACCGGTGGTCGCTTCTCCTCCCTTAAAACTAGTTGCTATAAGCGCCGACGTCTTCACATGGTCGTTGTTGAATCTCCTCTTTTAAAATCTCCTCCCCACTCGCTTCTTCTATTTTCATGGCCACGATTACCACCAGAGTGGTTACCGCCTTTGTCTCAGTATTATTCTTCTTTCTCCATTTGGTTATCGTTATTCGATGGATCGCTATCTTGGAGATGATCCTCGGTTATGGTCCCTCGGTTGAACGTATTTCGTTATCTCGCTCTAACAATCGAGCCTCGTTGACAACATCCGAATAGAGGGAAAATTTATGAGAAATGAGATATCGACGTATGTGGGTTTTAAACCTCTCGTAAACATCCGCCATCATCGTTCCTCATTCTCCACCAAATGAGGTGCAAACTGGATAACTCCGCGAACTTCGCCTCGATCTTTGGGACCGCCATGTTATTCTCGCTTCTAGTCTAATAAACTCCACTTCCTTCATACGACGAATACTTTCGGGGAAGTACTTGTCATTGAACTGCTTTCAAACGTCTCCCATGACACGCCGAAGAGTACGGTGGATGGGTACGCTTCACGTGATTCCCACCAAGAATCGCCTTCGCCATACGGAACATAAATGTGGCGAATGGAACTTCTGTTCCTCCGTGCATCCCAAGACATCGAATATCTTGGTAATTTGTTTGACCCACGCCTCCGCCTTTAATCGGATCCGGCTTCCCTGCACTCGGTGGTCCCAACTCTTTCGTCGCTTGGTTGTGACCACTCATGAATTGCTATCATTTCCTCCTCGTATTTTGAACACGAGTCTCCTCGTCTCGATTTTTGCATGAACTCGCAAAAAGCTTCTAAACATCCCTCGTTCATCATCGCTTTCGCGGTGGTGGTGTTGTTCACAAGAGGAACATTGCCGACTGTTGCAGACGTTCTCCTCGTTGGTGAGTACAGCATCTCCACGGTCTCATTTACTCCATTGTTAATATTCTCGATCGACATTCTCAAATCGTCATAAAATAAGGGTTAATTAAGGAAATCAATATATCACATAATATCCCTATATCTTGACTAACTAACAAATAAGCTTAGGTAGGACACACTAGCGAAGGATTTACTCGTCTCTCTCCCTCCTAGTTCTATTCCCCGATCTCCTTGGAGATCATATCCCTAAAGCTCGATACCAATCTGTGGCGCCCCCAAAATAGGTATACACAACACCCATTCGAGTCGCCAAATACATGGTACGTAAACAACTACAACTTTATTATTACAACAAGAAAGCTGTGAGTTTGAATACAAATATTATCTTCTAGACAATATCTATACTCAAATAAATCCTCATCACATTATTGATTCATTATTTTGTAAAAATGGTGAGGACTACTAAACAACTCTCTCTAGAATCTTCATTCCATACCCACTAGTACTCGCTTACATTCTCGCCTCCCGAGAAGAAAAATGGAACAACAAGGAAAAGGGTGAGCTCAACTAGCCCAAGTAAAGAATATTATGACTAAGATAATATACAACAAATTATCGTTAGTCTTCAACAGGAAAAATCGATAGTATACAATAGACAACAAGTTTCGGATCAATATTCGCAGCAATGAAATAATAATTCATAGAAGAGTTACGTAGAGAATGAAATCTACTATAATCTATGAATTTAACGATCCATCATCAATATTTTATCCCAGTAACATCAATCAATATTCTTCTCAAATCAAATATTCATCTTTGCACTACTGGGCCGCCAAAGATATTCATCAATCGGTCATGTTCATCTCAACACTGTTCATCTTTGCACTACATGAGCCAAAGATATTCTTCAGAAATCATTCATCTTTGCACTCTGTGCCAAAGATATTCTTCAGAAATCATTCATCTTTGCACTACAGCCAAAGATATTCAATAATATCATCATTTAAGATCGAGGATGATGAAAAATATTTTTAAAAAACGAATCCGGTGAAACAAAATGACAAGGATTAAGGATTAAGGATTCGTACTTGGTTTTATCCACGCCCAAAAATACCTCAAAAATAATCATAGTGGTGTAAAATTCAAGAATGATCAAAACATGGATACAATCGAGCTAGTATCGAATAGATATTTTGGACAAAAAGAAAATTTTCATTTTTGATTGAATAGTCCGATGATTCGTGAATAGTGTCAGTATACGTGAATAGTCTTGCCGTATCGTGAATAGTAACTCCGACACCAAAAGATAGAAATTCCACAAAAACATCTTCACGCTTCATGAATAGTACTCGTGAATAGTAACTCGTGAATAAGTAACTTCATGAATAGTAACTCGTGAATAAGTAACTCATGAATAGTAACTTCGTGAATAGTAACTCATGAATAGTAACCCGACATGAAAAAGTTCCAAATTTGATAAAACTTCAGATCAACATTTCAAAGATAATGATATTGAAGAAATAATATCATTACAAAAAATAATATCCCTTACCTCGAAAGATCAAGATTTCTTATTTAGAAGAATAACCGGGTATATAGTCTTTGAAGGAACTTGCACCGTCTAGCAATACTCAAAGTATACTCAAAATACTCACAAGAATACGCTCAAAATATCGAGAGAGAATAGAGAGAAAACTTCAGTTTCTGGTGTGATTTTCAATTCTAACCTAAGCACCCTATTTATAGGAAATTGCTTAGAACACCAAAGCGGAAAATTTAATATAATATTAATATAATTATACAAATTTTCCTTAGCCCACCTTTTGGTCAAAAACACCAGCCACACATGTTAAATGAGGTTCACAAACTCACCAAAAACGTTTTTCTCAAAATAATTAATTAAAACTCCCAAAAATCAATTATTTTGAACTTTGAACTTCAATAATTTATAATAAATAGCCCTTTCATCAGAAAATTCGAATCTCACTTGAGTTTTTATAGGAAATTCAATTCTCTACAACTTTGCAGAAGAAAGTTTTTCCAAATTCCAAATAAAAATCGACCGAAATCCACAAGCAGGCGATTTTATGTGCTATAATCAAATTTGGCCAATAATTGTGTCCACCAACACACAAAACATGTGTTAAACATTTAATGCCACAAAATACTCTTCCTCCTCATATACTCATATATCCCACATTCATTATAAAAATATCACCGTTAATATATTATTAAAATAATATATTTAAATGAATTATTTTATCGAAAAAGATAAAATATTAATTTTCAACAATTGTCATTTTAAAAATTTTCTCCATCTATATCCACATAAAATCAATATTTTCCTCATCATATAAATCAATAATTAATTATTCACAAATAATATTACAGAATCACAATATTGACAACCAGGCAGTTCCCAGGAAAGAGTGGGCTTTCAATAAGAATTTCTTCATGGCGCAATTAGATGACCACTCAACCTCTCCTTGCATGCAGAACTTTCTAGACATTGCCAATAATGTTATCTAATAATATTATTCAGATAATATGAATTATTGCTTCGATAATGAAAGATATTGTGTAATGACAATTATTGAAACAACAGCAATATAAAATATCAACGCAGCAATTATTAACTCAATAAAATATCGAAATAAAGTAATTATCGTAACCATTATTGAGTAGTGCCTTCTTCACGTAAGAATCAATAATTGGTGCAATACTGGTATCTCTTGTTCAACAACGGCGTATTAGTGTGTTTTTAACCACCGGGTATTCCAACAAGATACTGGCAACAACTACGCCTAGTTATTTAAAAACAACTTATATTTGTCGTTTTCTTCATCCAATCGCTTTCGTTATGGGGCCCACATGGTCGCTTGCCGTCGCATACGAATATTCCCCGACGAAGCATTTAATATTCCACGACCAAACGAATATTCCCCGACAACAATGAATATTTTATAACCACTTGCTTATTTTGAAATATTTGCGTATTTAACCCTTAACTATCCACATTAATCAAATCAACCCTTACTATTTCAAAATAAAGGAAATTCCTTTTTATTTAAAAATTTCGGGGTCTTACATCCGTGCTGCCACGGTGACCGTCGCTTTTCAAAGAAACTGTTATATGAATGTGTGTGTGTGTGTGTGGATCAATGTGCAATTATTTGCAATTATTTCGCACCTATATACAAAGGGTTTGAATTTATAGAAAAATTCAATTTTAACCAGATATATCAATGAAGTTTTGTAAAAATAGGTTTTTCAAACCCTGTGCTCAATAGTAATTGAGGCCTTTGATACTTCCATTTTATTATTAAATGTTCGGATTGTTTGCATTTATTTTTGAGATGCGAGGCATCTTCGAGAAAATAATATAAAGTAGTGCCAAACTCCTCATGGGCATGACAACCATCCAAGAAAATTCAGACACTGTAAATAATGTACAAGCTGCTTACAGTTGAAAAACGTCTATCACGGGAACCGAATCTAGATTCAATGGGCTGAATCTGTGATCACATGATTCCTAGGCTCACATGATACTGCAGTTTGTATGGAAAGCAGTAAGCAGTTATATATATAAAAGCTGTAAATATATATACAGACATTATTAACCACCACGAAGCAACTCCATGGGGGATCGGAAATGTAAATATATATATATATATGGACATGATCAACCACCACGAAGTAAACTCCAGGTGGGACGAAATGTAAATAAAGCTGCAAAAGCGATCAACTGCCACAAACTAAACTCCAGGTAGGACGAAATGTAAATAAAGCTGTAAAAGCAATCAACTGTCACGAAGTAAACTCCAGGCAGGACGAAATGTAAATATATATATATATATAAAAGCAGTAAATGCACCAGATGTAAATCCAGGCTCATCGGATATGTCCGACAACAATTATATATATATAGCGGTAAATGCTAGGATATAAAATCACGCTCATCGATATATGTTCAACAACGATTATATATATATATATATATATATATATATATAAGCAAAGAAACGCTCCAGACATAAGTCTAGGCTCATCAGACAGAGACATAAGTCTAGGCTCAATCGAGGCATAACTCGATAATATTAGTCAATATATAAATATATACATATATATAAGTATATATATATACAGACAGAAATGAAAACCACAGTCCGAAGTCCGGGAAAACACACACAACATGACTCTCAATGTGTATAACCGTGTGTGCTACTATAAAAAGAAAGGCTTTATAGAATATAAGAAGGCTTACAATGGGCTGCCAATGTAGACTTCTATGACTCTATGTGGATAAACACCTTTCCCTCCATGAGATAAAAGTATAGCTATATGTGAGCTAACAGATGTTTAAACTGAGGAAACACTCAATATGGGTGTATACAGAGTAAATCGGACAGGGCTTCCTCGCCTTTTCTCTCTCTTCTCTCCTTCAAATGGCTGACCCCAAGATCTATATTTATAGACTGATGGTCGTAGGTTTACCTGCGATAGCCGTAGTTACACCTGCGGTTTTTTGAGGTGTCCCCGGGCTTCGTGGGTCCCGTTGTCTCGAAGTACGTGCACTCGTGCACTATAATGTCCGTTCGAACTTGCAGAACTTCAATCCGAGCATCCGAACGAGGTATATGTGACCTTCTTCGACCGCGTTGAAATGATCCTTCCTGTGTGTTAGGGTTAGGAAATGATACACAACTTGAACTTAGGTAGTATCCGGAATGGATGTAAGTTGTAAGATGAACACAAAAAGGTATACACAACATTCCGAGTCGCCAAATACATGGTATGTAAACAACTACAACTTTATTATTACACAAGAAACGTGAGTTTGAATACAAATATTATCTTCTAGACAATATCTATACTCAAATAAATCCTCATCACATTATTGATTCATTATTTTACAAAAATGGTGAGGACTACTAAACAACTCTCTCTAGAATCTTCATTCCATACCCCGACTAGTACTCGCTACATTCTCGCCTCCTGAGAAGAAAAATGGAACAACAAGGAAAAGGGTGAGCTCAACTAGCCCAGTAAAGAATATTATGACTAAGATAATATACAACAAATTATCGTTAGTCTTCAACAGGGAAAAATCTGATAGAATACAATAGACAACAAGTTTCAGATCAATATTCGCAATGAAATAATAATTCATGTAAGAGTTACGTAGAGAATGAAATCTACTATAATCTATGAATTTAATAAGTCCCATCATCAATATTTTATCCTCGTAACATCAATCAATATACATCCGAATCAAATATTCATCTTTGCACTACGTGCCAAAGATATTCATCACTGGTCATGTTCATTTAAACACTGCTCATCTTTGCACTAAAGGCCAAAGATATTCATCAGTCAATCGTAATCATCTTTGCACTATGTGCCAAAGATATTCATCGATTAATCATTCATCTTTGCACTACAGCCAAAGATATTCTTAAGAAATCATTCATCTTCAGCACTACACAGCCAAAGATATTCAATAATATCATCATTTAAGACCGAGGATGATGAAAAATATTTTTAAAGAAACGAATCCAAAGGAAACAAAATGACAAGGATTAAGGATTAAGGATTCGTACTTGGTTTTATCCACGCCAAAAATACCTCAAAAATAATCATAGTGGTGTAAAATTCAAGAATGATCAAAACATGGATACAATCGAAAGTTAGTATCCGTAATAGATATTTTGGACAAAAAAGAAGAAATTTTATTTTTCTATGAATAGTACAGACACGTGAATAGTGTCAGATACGTGAATAGTCCGATACGTGAATAGTAATTTCGACACCAAAAGATAGAAATTCCACAAAAACATCTTCACGCTTTCATGAATAGTACTCGTGAATAAGAACTCGTGAATAAGAATCGTGAATAAGAACTGAATGAATAGTAACTCATGAATAAGAACTCATGAATAGTAACTCTGAATAGTAAACCCGATATGAAAAAGTTCCAAATTTGATAAAACTTCAGATCAACATTTCAAAGATAATGATATTGAAGAAATAATATCATTACAAAAAAAATAATATCCCTTACCTCGAAAGATCAAGATTTCTAGCTAGAATACCGTATAAGGTCAAGGAACTTGCACCGCCTAGCAATACTCAAAGTATACTCAAAATACTCACAAGAATACGCCAAAATATCGAGAGAGAAATAGAGAGAAAACTTCAGTTTCGTGTGATTTTCAATTCTAACCTAAGACCCTATTTATAGAAAATGCTTAGAAACACCAAAGCAGTAAAATTTAATATAATATTAATATAATTTATAAACAAAATTCCTTAGCCCACCTTTTTGAAATCTGATTTCAGCCATACACATGTTAAATGAGGTTCACAAACTCACCAAAAACGTTTTTCTCAAAATAATTAATTAAAACTCCCAAAATTAATTATTTGAACTTCGAACTTCAATAATTCATAATAAATAGCCCTTTCATCAGAAAAATCGAATCTCATGAGTTTTTATAGGAAATTCAATTTCTACAATTTTGCAGAAGAAAGTTTTTCCAAATTCCAAACAAAAATCGACCAAAATCCACAAACATGCGATTTTACAAGCTATAATCAAATTTCTATTAATAATTGTGTCCACCAACACACAAAACATGTGTTAAACATTTAATGCCACAAAAATACTCTTCCTCCTCATATACTCATATATCCCACATTCATTGTAAAAATATCACCGCTAATATATTATTAAAATAATATATTTAAATGAATTATTTTATCGTAAAAAGATAAAATATTAATTTTCAACAATTGTCATTTTAAAATTTTCTCCATCTATATCCACATAAAATCAATATTTTCCTCATCATATAAATCAATAATTAATTATTCACAAATAATATTACGTAATCACAATATTGACAACCGTGCAGCCTCAGAAAGAGGGGCTTTCCAATAAGAATTTTTTCATCTGGCGCGCAATTAGATGACTCAAACCTCTCCTTGCAGATGTAACTTTCTAGACATTGCCAATAATGTTATCTAATAATATTATTCAGATAATATGAATTATTGCTTCGATAATGAAAGATAATCGTAAATGACAATTATCAAACAACAAAGAATATAAAATATCAACGCAAAGAATTATTAACTCAATAAAATATCGAACAAGAATTTCGTAACCATTATTGAGTAGTGCCTTCACGTAAGAATCAATAATTGGTGCAATACCGCGTGCTATCGCTCAACAACGCAGACATTAGTGTGTTTTAACCACCGGTATTCCAACAAGATAAATCAAGAATAACTACGCCGTTATTTAAAAACAACTTATATTTGTCGCTTTCTTCATCCAATCGCTCGTTATGGGCCCACACATGGTGGTCGCTGGTCGGCCGCATTTAATATTCCCCGACAAAGATTTAATATTCCACCACCAAACTAATATTCCCCGACAACAATGAATATTTTATAACCACTTGCTTATTTTGAAATATTTGCGTATTTAACCCTTAACTATCCACATTAATCAAATCAACCTTACTATTTCAAAATAAAGGAAATTCCTTTTATTTAAAAATTTTTCGGTCTTACAACCTCCCTCCTTATGAAATTTCGTCCTCGAAATCGACGACGACGATTCGGTGTGTTTTGAAAAGGTGAGGATACCTCGCTTTCATTTTCGCTTTCCAATTCCTGTGTCATTTCCTCTATAGCATGATTCCTCCACAAAACTTTAACTTGTGGTATAACCTTTCATGCAGTAGGACATGCTCCTTCCTATCCAACATCTTGACAGTACCTCCTCATACGTTAAGTCTTGGCTATCTCGTCCTGGGTTCTAACTCAATAACGTGGTTCGGGTCTTTCACATATTTACTTAAGTACGATATGTGAAACACATTATGAACACGAGACATACCCTTGAGGTAACGCAAGTCTATAGCTACATTTCCTACTCGGTCAAGAATTTGAATGGACCGATAAATCGTGGATCGAGCTTTCCTCTCTTCCCAAATCTTGTAACTCCCTTCCACGGAGCAACTCGCAACAATACATGATCCCCTACACTAAATTCCACGCCCTTTCGATGAAGATTCGATAACTCTTTTGTCGATCTTGTGCCGCTTTGTATACGCTTGTCGAATCATTAGTCATACGTATTAACTCTCGGGTCCCAACAATGTTGCTTCACCCACCTCATCCCAACATATCGAGAACGACATTTTTGTCCATATAATGCTTCGAATGGAACCATGCCTATATTTGTTTAATAACTATTGTTGTATGAGAATTCCACCAATGGCAAGTACTTATCCCAACTTCCTTTGAAATCTAGGACACGTAGTTTTAATATATCTTCAAGATTTTGAGTAGTCCTTTCGATTGCCCATCCGCTTTGAGGATGGTATGCCAAACCAATCGTAAATTCGCGCCCATAGCTTTTCTACAAACTAACCCAAAATCATGAAGTGAATCTTGGGTCACGATCTAAAACTATGGATACCGGCATGCCATGCAATCTCACAATCTCATTTAACGACATACGAGAAAGACGCTCAAGGAATAAGTTTCTCGACGCAGAAGAAATGAGTAGACTTGGTTAATCTATCAACAATAACCCAAATCGCATCTATGCCTTGAGAAACCTTGGGAAGATTAGTAATGAAATCCATAGTAATGTGTTCCCACTTCCATTCGGGAATCTCAAGTGGTTGCAAAGGACCCTTAGGTACAAGATGCTCCGCCTTTTACACGCTGGCAAGTTAAACACATCGAGATAAACTTTGCATCTCTCTCTTCATATTGTTCCACCAAAATGTATGTCAAGATCATAATACATTTTAGTACTTCCTGTGATGGATTGCAAATGGCGATTGTGTGCCTCCATCATAATCTTGTACTTCAAATCGTAGTCGTTAGAACACAAAGTCTAGAGTGGACTCAAGTATTCCTTCTTCATCAATTCTCGCTTCCTAATAGCTCCTTCTTGTACTTTCTTCTTCATACGCATCATCACCCGGCCTGGTGGCTTGAGCAACCTTAACTTTTTCTATTAAAGTTGTTCTCTACGCGATACTTGACATCATCGCACTCGCTCCTCAAGATATGATCTTCTACTCAACGCGTCACCTACCACGCTCGCTTTTCCAAGATGGTATGGTTAGAATATGTAATAAATGAGTCGCCTCTTGAGCTCTTGGAAAATCTTCTCGCATTCCTCGCTCCATACGAATTTTGTATCTTTTCGAGTCATTTAAGTTAATAGAATAGCGATTCGAGAATATCCTTCAACGAATCTCCGATAATAACCAACTAAGCCTGTAAAGCTACGATTTCGATAATCGATTTAGGTTGCTCTCAATCGTGACTCATATCCCAATCTTGGATAAGACGTCACAATGACACCTATCGCTTTACTATCGCATCTAATACGACGCCCCTACAGAGAGTTCTCGCTTAGTGAATTCCACAAAGGAAGTCACAAGATAAAGGCTCAGTACCAAATTTATAGTTGAATTTTTAACTCCTCAAGTTCAATAGAGCCATTCGATATGAGATTTTAGAAATGAGTTTTCAGACGGGTTCAAAGTCGATACAAAATTTAATATCAAAGCTTTGGGAGTAAGCCAAGAAATTCTTCGTAAAATACGCCAGAAAAATCAATAACAACAGAATATTATTCAAATCGACGTGTCTTTATTCAAATCCATAACATGGACTAAGAAAATTTGACATCCGTAATAAACGAATGACTTCATGGCTTGATATGAAAATGTTTGACTACAATGGTTTGATTGCTTGAATTCAATAACAAAGTTGCTTAGGAATATGAAAACTAACAACCTTATTTAAAATAATCAATTTTGCATGATGAGTAGTTAACCTTAAAATCACATCAAAAACAAATATCTCTATAGAAATAAGGTTAATGTGTAATGTGATAGTGCCAACCTGAATCAAGCAAGATTTATAAACAAGTGGATGTGATGAAAGTTTTTTCCTAACGGAGTTTCCACAGATAGGTCAAAGTCTAATTTCTCCTGAGTCAAGTTTAAACGCTGAGAAAGCAAGTAAGAGAGATAAAAGAATGGGTAGAACCGATATCTAGTAAGGTATATACTTCGCAAGAATTTATAATTAACTAACCTGCGCTAACTTCGTCGTTCCTCAGATTTTGACCCCCACGACAAACGCTTCTTCCAAAATCGCTGACTTTGACTTTTTTCGATGTTTTTGAGTCACCATCCCCGCCGAACTAGGTTTCGCCATCGCATAATCTCGAAAGCGATATGTCCTTCCTTTCCACAACTATATAGCATACCTTAAACTGCTGGGCGCCAATGATATGTCCTCTTTCCCAAGATTTGTAACATAATAACCGGTGGTCGTTTCTCCTCCCTTAAAACTAGTTGCTATAAAGCGCCGACGCCTTCACATGGTCGTTGTTGAATCTCCTCTTTTAAAATCTCCTCCCGACTCGCTTCTTCTATTTTCATGGCCACGATTACCACCAGAGTGGTTACCGCGCTTTTGTCTCAGATTCTTCTTTCTCCGCCGGGTTATCGTTATTCGACGATCGCGATCTATCTTCAGATGATCCTCGGTTATGGTCCCTCGGTTGAACGTATTTCGTTATCTCGCTTCTAACAATCGAGCCTCGCTGACAACATCCGAATAGAGAGAAAATTTATGAGAAATGAGATATCGACGTATGTCGGGTTTCAAACCTCTCGTAAACATCCCGCCACACGCTCCTCATTCTCCACCAAATGAGGTGCAAACTCGATAACTCCGCCGAACTTCGCCTCAGATCGGGACACCGCCATGTTATTCGCTTCTAGTCTAATAAACTCCACTTCCTTCATACGATTTAATACTTTCGTGGAAGTACTTGTCATTGAACTGCTTTCAAACGCCTCCACGACATACGCCGAAAGTGCAATGGATGGGTACGCTTCACGATTCCCACCAAGAATCATCGCCGCCATTTTAACATAAAGGTGGCGAATGGAACTTTTTCGTTCTCTCCGCATCCCAAGACATCGAATATCTTGGTAATTTGTTTGACCCACGCCTCCGCCTTTAATCGGATCCCGCTTTCCTGTAACTCGTGGTCCCAACTTCGAATCGCTTGGTTGTGACCACTCGTGAATTGCTATCATTTCCTCCTCAGATTTTGAACACGAAGTCTCCTCGTCTCGATTTTGCATGAATCGCAAAAAGCTTCTAAACATCCCCTCGCTCATCATCTCGCTTCAGCGGTGTTGTTGTTCACGGGAGGAACATTGCCACTGCTCAGACGCTCTCCTCGCTTGGTGAAAGTACAGCATCTCCACGGCCTCATTTACTCCATCGTTAATATTCTCACGACATTCTCAAATATCGCCATAAAATAAGGGTTAATTAAGGAAATCAATATATCACATAATATCCCTATATATATCGACCAACTAACAAATAAGCTTAGTAGACACACTAAACAAGGATTTACTCGCTCTCCCTCCTAGTTTTATTCCCCGATCTCCGCCGAGAGATCATATCCCTAAAGCTCTCGACAAATCGTGACGCCCCAAAAAATAGGTATACACAACACCCATTCCGAAGTCGCCAAATACATGGTATGTAAACAACTACAACTTTATTATTACAACAAGAAATCGTGAGTTTGAATACAAATATTATCTTCTAGATAATATCTATACTCAAATAAATCCTCATCACATTATTGATTCATTATTTTACAAAAATGGTGAGGACTACTAAACAACTCTCTCTAGAATCTTCATTCCATACCCGACTAAGACTCGCTACATTCTCGCTCCCCGAGAAGAAAAATGGAACAACAAGGAAAAGGGTGAGCTCAACTAGCCCCCAAGAAGAATATTATGACTAAGATAATATACAACAAATTATCGTTAGTCTTCAACAGGAAAAAATCGATAGAATACAATGTACAACAAGTTTTTGATCAATATTCGCATGGAAATAATAATTCATGTAAGAGTTACGTAGAGAATGAAATCTACTATAATCTATGAATTTAATAAATCCATCATCAATATTTTATCCTCGTAACATCAATCAATATACATCCGAATCAAATATTCATCTTTGCACTATGTGCCAAAGATATTCATCACGGGTCATGTTCATTTAAACACTGCTCATCTTTGCACTAAAAGCCAAAGATATTCATCAGTAATCGTTCATCTTTGCACTCTCATCTGACTACAGCCAAAGATATTCATATTCATCTAATCATTCATCTTTGCACTATGTGCCAAAGATATTCTTCAGAAATCATTCATCTTTGCACTACAAAGCCAAAGATATTCAATAATATCATCATTTAAGACCGAGGATGATGAAAATATTTTTAAAGAAACGAATCCAAAGTGAAACAAAATGACAAGGATTAAGGATTAAGGATTCAGACTTGGTTTTATCCACGCCCAAAAATACCTCAAAAATAATCATAGTGGTGTAAAATTCAAGAATGATCAAAACATGGATACAATCAGATCGAGTTAGTATCCAAAATAGATATTTTGGACAAAAAAAGAAGAAATTTTATTTTTCTATGAATAAGGCCGAGATACGTGAATAAGGTCAGAGATACGTGAATAAGGCCAGATACGTGAATAGTAACTCGACACCAAAAGATAGAAATTCCACAAAAACATCTTCACGCTTCATAAATAGTACTCGTGAATAAGAACTCGTGAATAAGAATCATGAATAAGAACTCGTGAATAAGAACTCATGAATAAGAATGAATAAGAACCATGAATAGTAACCCGACATGAAAAAGTTCCAAATTTGATAAAACTTCAGATCAACATTTCAAAGATAATGATATTGAAGAAATAATATCATTATAAAAAAAAAATAATATCCCCTTACCTCGAAAGATCAAGATTTTAGCTAGTAATACCGTATAAGGTCAAGGAACTTGCACCGCCTAGCAATACTCAAAGTATACTCAAAATACTCACAAGAATACGCTCAAAATATCGAGAGAGAAATAGAGAGAAAACTTCAGTTTCGTGTGATTTTCAATTCTAACCCAAGACCCTATTTATAGGAAAATGCTTAGAACACCAAAAAGCAGTAAAATTTAATATAATATTATTATTTATAAAAATTTTCCTTAGCCCACCTTTTTGAAATCTGATTTCAGCCATAGCCACATGTTAAATGAGGTTCACAAACTCACCAAAAACGTTTTTCTCAAAATAATTAATTAAAACTCCCAAAAATTAATTATTTTTGAACTTCTAACTTCAATAATTCATAATAAATAGCCCTTTCATCAGAAAATTCGAATCTCGCAAGTTTTTATAGGAAATTCAATTTCTACAACTTTGCAGAAGAAAGTTTTTCCAAATTCCAAACAAAAATCGACCGAAATCCACAAACATGCGATTTTACTGTGCTATAATCAAATTTGGCCAATAATTGTGTCCACCAACACACAAAACATGTGTTAAACATTTAATGCCACAAAATACTCTTCCTCCTCATATACTCATATATCCCACATTCATTGTAAAATATCACCGTTAATATATTATTAAAATAATATATTTAAATGAATTATTTTATCGTAAAAGATAAAATATTAATTTTCAACAATTGTCATTTAAAAATTTTCTCCATCTATATCCACATAAAATCAATATTTTCCTCATCATATAAATCAATAATTAATTATTCACAAATAATATTACGTAATCACAATATCGACAACCGTGCAGCTCCTCAGAAAGAGGGGCTTTCCAATAAGAATTTCTTCATCTTGCGCAAGCAATTAGACGATGATCAAACCTCTCCTTAGATGTAACTTTCTAGACATTGCCAATAATGTTATCTAATAATATTATTCAGATAATATGAATTATTGCTTCGATAATGAAAGATATCGTGTAATGACAATTATCAAACAACAAAGAATATAAAATATCAACGCAAAGAATTATTAACTCAATAAAATATCGAATAAAGAATTATCGTAACCATTATCGAGTAGTGCCTTCACGTAAGAATCAATAATTGGTGCAATACCGTGTAGCATCTTGCTCAACAACGCCAGATTAGTGTGTTTTAACCACCGGGTATTCCAACAAGATAATTAGCAATAACTACGCCTGTTATTTAAAAACAACTTATATTTGTCGCTTTCTTCATCCAATCGCTCACATGGGGCCCACACACGGTCGCTACTGTCCGCATTTAATATTCCCGACGCATTTAATATTCCACCACCAAACTAATATTCCCCGACAACAATGAATATTTTATAACCACTGCTTATTTTGAAATATTCATGATTTAACCCTTAACTATCCACATTAATCAAATCAACCTTACTATTTCAAAATAAAGGAAATTCCTTTTTATTTAAAAATTTTGGTCTTACAGGGTTTAACTCTTCTTCCTCTTTTAGCTTCCCTACCTCTCTATTTTCTCTTTCTATTATTCCCTTTCTCCTTCTTTTCCCTTTCTTTTCTTCCTTTCTCTCTTTTCTTTTTCCCCCAAATTGTTGCTACGGGAGGATGGAATGAAAAGAAGGCTGATAATTGCCTTATTAGGCTAATAAGTTAGCCAACATCATGAAAGTAGTATGCACACAAGCCAATCATGTTTGATGATAAAGCATATACTTTGTAACAATCTTATTCATTTATTAATAAAAAGTATTAATTTATTAAAGGCTTTTAATTATCTACATGATGCTGTTTTATAATATGTGATAAACCCATAGTTTTAAGCAATGCTTTTAGAATAATGATGATGATCATTCTAATGAGATCTAAATTCTTAGAAAGCTTAAAACTAAAATAGTTCCCAATCATTGGATTACTAAATTGGGGATTAGTGAATCGGATAGATTCGGGTACATACGTTGCTTGTTCATTGGATGAGGATGATTGATCTCATGATCATTTGTGTGGAGACACTAAAGCAAGTATGTAGGTGCTTATTAGAGAATAAGTTCACCGAACGTGGCTCGCTAAGGAATACCTAATGGAGTTTAATTGCTTCGTCAATAGGAATTTCTTGTAGTGATAGTAGACAAGTGATCCTTGGACTTGAGATCATCATAGTATCTTGTGTATGATGAGTTATACTTTGACTTATTCCTTAAGACCCTTAGGGTATATCAAAGGGTATGCTTGGGTATAACAAGTTATACATGGAGATAATATATGATCAATAAAGAATCTATCACTTCTAATAAAAGAAGAGAAATGTCCTATGTGATTCGATAAATGACAACCCAAGAGTCCTTGGTTAAGGCGTAATGAAATTAGAAAGGAGTTTCTAATTTGCATTATTTGGAGTTGTGCATTTAAGGATCGAAATACATATAATTAAATAAAATAAGACTTGACAAGTAATTCCATGTCTTATATTTAATTGGGACATCAGTATGGTGGAAGGATTGAATCAGACAGTAACTATTTACTCAAAGGTTCTTTTATGATTAATGTTGAAATCTATATTATCCGGAAAGTCGTTGATCGCTAGGAGGCTTATCCCTATTGTAGAATAAATATTATTTATTTAAATAAATTAATTGTTTAATTTATTTATTTAAAAAAGATTAGAATTGTTCTAATTGATTTATTCACAATAAGGGTTTAATATGGAGAACCTAAAGGGTCACACCATAAAAGGAAGAATAATTATTTAAGAAGTTAATGGCATAATCATAATAATATGTTATGTATATTTAATTTAATCTATGGTGATAGAATAAATTAAATAGCTTAATATTTATTATTTAATATTTTAGAAATATTAAATATAAATTAATAAGAGGAGTCTTATTAATATTATTACAATTATTATTATTATTTTAATTTCTAAAAGAGTTTAGAAATTAATTTAATATAAGTACTCTCATTTATTCCTAATAGGATTAGGAGGAAAAATTAGTTAAAGGAGTTTAATTAATTATCCCTAATAAGATTAGGGAGCCCATTTAATTAAAAGAGTTTAATTAAATAATTCCTTATTTTATTAAATAAGGTTACCTGATATCTTTATAAGAGGAGTCTTATATCAGATATCAAGATATACGCAATTTCAAAAGTTGGAGAATACGCTCCTTTTCTATAGAGATAGAAAAATTAGGGTTTAGCCAACCACCCATCTTCTTGAATTCTTCTTCTTCCTTGGTGGATCACCTCTAGAGGCCAAACACTTGGGTGGCTAACGTTGATCAAAGGAAGGAACCAAACTCGGTGGATTCAAGTTGAACGCGAAAAGGATTGGAGGTGAACTTGTACCTGAGGAAGCTCGGATCTTCAAGGGTATGTTTCTTATTCATCTTTTTCGTTTAATTAATAATTGTGCATAAAGGGTGATGGGGTATATGGTTTGTAAAAATTTTAAACTCGATTTTTACACGTTTCCGCTTATTTTTGCAATTTGATCAAGGTTCATGAATATTACAAACCTAACGGTGGCATCGAGCCAAACCTTTATGCAAATTATTAATTGTTTTAATTCGATATGTATATTGATATGTGTTTAGAACAATTTAATTGGGCATAATTTATTGTATAAAATTTATTTAAAAAAAATAATAAAGAATAAATAAATAAATAAATGAATTATTTGCATATATAACCATTAAATTTAAAAGTGGCTACTTTTTTCAAAAAAAAAAAAAAAAAATTAAAGCTATTATCATTCGTTTTTTTCATTAAAGGGATATATATATTATTTGACTTCTTTGGATTTAAAAGGATGACATGCACATATGGATTCAATGTAATATTTATATATTATATATATATATATATAAGTAATCATAAATAAATAAAAAAAGATACTTTATTAGCATTACCACGTTTTTTATTAAATGTAATACTTATATATATATATATATATATATATATATTACCGTAACATATATATTATGTATATGTAATATATATTTTAATAATTTTATAATTAAAATAAAAGTTTATTTTAATTTTAAAATAAAATGTTTATTTTAATCTTAAAATAAAAGGTTTATTTTAATTTTAAAATTAGAATTTCATATTAACTAATTAGAGTTGGAATTGGATTCCATGATAACTAATTGGAGTTGAAATTGGATTATATTTTTCCTTAAATAAAAGAGTTTATTTAGATATGAAATAAGATTCCATATTATTCAAAATAAAGGAGTTTATTTGTGAATAGGAAAGAGAATCCTAATTTCCTTAAATAAAGGAGTTTATTTAGATATGAAATAAGATTTCATATTATTCAAAATAATAGAGTTTATTTGTGAATAGGAAAAGAATCCTAATTTCCTTAAATAAAGGAGTTTATTTAGATATGAAATATGATTTCATATTATTCAAAATAAAGGAGTTTATTTGTGAATAGGAAAGAAAATCCGTGTTTCCTTAAATAAAGGAGTTTATTTAAATATGAAATAAGATTTCATATTATTCAAAATAAAGGAGTTTATTTGTGAATAGGAAAGAAAATCAAAGTGTTTCCTTAAATAAAGGAGTTTATTTTTTTTTACATGAAATGGATTCCATAATTAATTAAAATAAAGGAGTTTATTAAAGATTTTGATTAAAATAAAATAGTTTATTTTATTCAAAATTGGATAAATTAAAATAAAATAGTTTTATTTTGATTTAAATTTGGATTAAAATAAAGGAGTTTATTTTGATTCAAAAATTAGATTTTATACTAACTAAATTTGCCCATTAAATGATATCAATATATATATTGAATGTTTATTATTCATGAGATGAATTTTATTTATTGATGCATATGGTGATGTGTATGATAATAAATGGGATTGATTATGGACTATTGACCAATGTGATTGGATTTTAGTTTAGTTGGATGCATGAATGTATGGGTTATATTAAATGGGGTCTCATGCACTCTCGCCTTCTTTAATTTTTTCTTAATGTAAATTCTAACTCCCTCCTATGTACTTCCCCTTGACTGTTGATCAAGTTTTCTATTTATTTTAAAATAGTTTTGTAATAGGAATATTTAGAATTAATTTTGAAGAATTAGAGATCAAGGGGCAAGGAGCGCTTCAAGACCCGTTTGTAATGGAGTCCAGAATTAAATGTAATAGTTTTATTTAAATATTAATTCTTGCACCCCTAGGTTTGACCTTTTGGTTCACTTGGTGGCTCTAGTGAACCAAACTAGAATAAAGTCCATAATCAATCCAGGTAGAATATAGTATTCTATATGTGCATGCTTATACTATATATATTATATATTATGCAAACATGCTTCGCATGTTCATTAATACGACGCGTATTTTATATATATATATGCATATATGCGCTAAACAAGATGAGACATTTTAATAACAAACCCCTCAAATTTTTATATTAAGTCCTAAGCGCTCAAAGATATTTGGAATATCGAACGTCGCTTTCTAGCATGATAAAATTAATAGAGTATTAAATATTTAATATGAGTTTGTTGTGTCACCACAAGGCAAGTATTAAGTATTTAAGATGTTAATTTATCACATTTGATGCTTATAAAGAAAATTGAACAATATTGTTTTGTTGTGTCACCACAAGGATGATATTTTTCTTTTTTGAATATATGGAGTGCTAGAGTCGGACTTAACTTGGATAATTTTGATTCGGATGTGCCACCACTGATCAAAATAATCTAAGAGGCAAAAGAAAAGGAGTTGCATAGTTGATGTAATTGACAAAAGTTGTCTACCTATTTATTTATATATAGTTTGTTGTGTCACCACAAGGCTATATACATTTGAAATGGGATCCTTATTCTCACTAGCAGATCTTTAATTAGATTTTTGCCGAACTATATATATTGAGGTAATATAGTTTGAAGAAAATAGTGGGAGATACCAATTTAAAACAAGACCTAATTTATTTTGGTAATTAATAAAAGAATGTATGTTAAAATGTTGTTAATTACAAATTCATTTGCTGTAATTTTACAATGTCTAAATTACTATCATCTGCGAAACATATTAGATGTTATTTAACCAAACCGTATTAAAACGGATTGGTTAAGGAATTTGAGAATAGTTCTCATGCCATTTGAAAAGTTATCTTATGTCCTTAATACGCCTATCCTCAAGAATGGTTGCGCATAATGCCTCCGAGGAAGACATTGCTACTTTTAGAAAGTGGCAAGATGATGCATGATTGGCTCAATGCATCATGCTCAGATCTATGAGTAACAAGCTTGCGTCAAGATGAAACTATGGATGCTGCTACTACTATATTCCCGCACATCAAGTAGTTGATGGTGAGGAAAGTAGGACCGATAGATATCGAGATATCTAAGGAGCTCTTCCGATCTAGAATGACCGATGACACTACAAAGTGCGAGATAAAAGTCATTAACATTATCAATTTGATTGATCAATTAGACAACGAGTTTTGTCATGGATGGAGAGTTGAGCCAAGATTTGATCTTGCACTCACCCGGACTCCTTTCACAATTGTTGTGAATTTTTCATATGAATAAGCTAGATATCAGCCTCGCTGATTTGCTTAACATATTGAAAAATGTTGAGAGTCACTTTCCAACCAAGAAAGATCAAGTCTTACTAGTAGGGGCCAAAGGATCTTCTGAAAAGAAGAACGATTCAAAGAAGGTAAATAGAAAGGCGTAAACAAAGGATAATAAGAGCAAAACTGATACGGATAGCAAAGGAGTTTGCTTCCACTGCAATAAGCCTGGACACTGGAAAGAAACTGCGAGAAGCATCTTGCAGAGGCTAACCAAAGAAGCTTAGTGAAGTTTCACATAATACGCTTTTTGTTCATGATTGAAATAAATTTTCTTTAAGTCAAGGTTCTACTTGGGTATTGGATACCGACTTTGGTTATCATAAATATAGATTTATGAAGGACCAAAGTAAGTAGAAAGCTAAACAAATATAAGTAATCCTATGTGGGAAATGTAGCAAAGGTTGCCATATTAGCCATAGAAACTTATAGTTTAGCAATGCCTACGGGCAAATCTATTAAGTCAATAAGTTGTTATTGTATTCAGGTTCTTGTTAAAATATTATTTTCATTTTATTGTTGGACAATGAAATCTTTGGTATTATAATTAAGAACAATTGTTGTTCTATTTATAATAATAATGTTTTTGTATAGAATCGGAATATTACTTAATAAATTTTGTATACTTGACTTACATGAAAAAATAATTTTGCATATTGAACAAATTAGTATAAGAAAAGGAGATGATCATTCAAAGAGTTGAATGTGTGTATTTGCTAAAATACAAGTGTGAATTATTTGAAAGGTTCAAAGAATTGTAAGTGAAACAAATTGGCAATATATTAAGATTCTTTGATTAGATCAAGGAATAAATACTTGTGCAATAAGTTTCTAGATCATCTCAAATGGTTTTTCATAATGGACACATCCCCGACACGCAATAATTGATTGATGTATTTGAATGAAAAATCGTACCTTGTTGGACATGGTGCGGTCCATAATGATTTTACCGACATTCCAAAGATCCTTACAGGATAATGTCCTAGAAATGGTCAGACATATCTACCAAAATGGTAACCTCAAAATCCGCCCCAAGACTCCATAAAAGTTATGGATGGGGAGGATTCTAATCTTAAGTATGTTAAGATAAGGGTTGTCCAACTTATGTGAAAAGGTTTCAAAGGATAAGCTTGGGACAAGATTTGACATGTATGTGATTTGTGGGACATCCTAAAGTAAGTTTAGGGTATATGTTCTATAATTCTACTTAGCAAAATGTGTTTGTTACGAAACACGCTGCCTTCTAAGATAAATGTGTTTATCATTAAAAGGGGCTAGTGGGAGGATAATAGATCTTGAAGAGTTCAAGAACCACAAAACACTATAAGTCAAAAAGGAGGAACCTGTAGATAGACCTATTGTACCACAACCGAATCGTAAATCTAGAATAGTACCAAAGATAACTAGGAGGTATGGATTCATCATGGATGATGATGATGAGGTACACATCATAGAAGATGATGATCCAGAGTTACATTCGATGAGGTAAGACTTCTAGTGTGTACAAAAGGGTCAGTGGGAGCGTCGTGAAATTTCTAGTATTATATGTTGATATACTACGGATGAGGAATAACATATCAATGCTACAATCAGTAAAGATAAAGTTGTCTAAACATTCCTCCACGAATGATTTGGGAAGAGTATCTTAATTGGGGATAAAATCTATATAGATAGATTCAAGAGGATGCTCGACTTAACCCAAGGAATGTATATTCATTTGATGCTAAAGTCGTTTAGCATGGCAAACTCCAAGAGATGTCTCATGTTGATGAGCTATGGAGTGTATCTCTCTTTATAGTCCCCACAGACTCCTGAGAAGAGAGATCGCATGAGTGACAATCATGTATGCAATGAAATATACGAGACCTGATGTTGATCAGTCATATTATGGAGAAGTTCACTATGAGTCAGTGAAAAACATCTTAAAGTGCTTAACCGGCACTAAGGATGTGATCATATTCATGGTGGGTCTAAATTAAAACTAGAGGGCTTAACAGACTCAAGTTTTTCGATGCAGACCAAGATGATGAAAAATCCACTTTAAGGTAAAAGCGTTATCTTGAACAAGGTGGTGCGTTGAATTGGAAAGGTTCCAAACAAAGAAAGAGTTGTTGGTTTAGTGATAAAGACAAAGTATATAGCTATAAATGAAGTCGCAAGTTGATTGTTTGGATTAAAAGTTCATTACTGTAACTAGAATAGTTCCTAAGTCTTATCTTGGATCTAAACATGTGTTGTGGCACTTTCATTTGATTATTAGAATCATTAAAAGATGGGAAATCACTATAGAGATAGTGGACTCTCATGAACAACAATACATATCCATTAACTAAAGCTTATCCAACTGCAGGATAATCGTCACTTAGAGAAGAAGAGTATGAGATACCATGACGATTGGCTTTAGTGCAAGTGGGAGATTGAAAGTAGTATGCACACAAGCCAATCATGTTTGATGATAAAGCATATACTTTGTAACAATCTTATTCATTTATTAATAAAAAGTATTAATTTATTAAAGGCTTTTAATTATCTACATGATGTCTTTGTTTTATAATATGTGATAAACCCATAGTTTTAAGCAATGCTTTTAGAATAATGATGATGATCATTTTAATGAGATCTAAATTCTTAGAAAGCTTAAAACTAAAATAGTTTCCAATCATTGGATTACTAAATTGGGGATTAGTGAATCCGGATAGATTGGTACATACGCTTGCTTTCATTGGATGAGGATGATTGATCTCATAATCATTTGTGTGGAGACACTAAAGCAAGTATGTAGGTACTTATTAGAGAATAAGTTCATCGAACGTGGCTCGCTAAGGAATACCTAATGGAGTTTTACTTGCCTATCAATAGGAATTTCAGTAGTGATAGTAGTAGACAAGTGATCCTTGGACTTGAGATCATCATAGTATCTTGTGTATGATGAGTTATACTTTGACTTATTCCTTAAGACCCTTAGGGTATATCAAAGGGTATGCTTGGGTATAATAAGTTGTATATGGAGATAATATATGATCAATAAAGAATCTACCACTTCTAATAAAAGAAGAGAAATGTCCTATGTGATTCGATAAATGACAACCCAAGAGTCCTTGGTTATAGGCGTAATGAAATTAGAAAGGAGTTTCTAATTTGCATTATTTGGAGTTGTGCATTTAAGGATCGAAATACATATAATTAAATAAAATAAGACTTTGACAAAGTAATTCCATGTCTTATATTTAATTAGGACATGTATGGTGGAAGGATTGAATTATACTGGTAACTATTTACTCAAAGGTTCTTTTATGATTAATGTTGAAATCTATATTATCTGGAAAGTCGTTGATCGCTAGGGAGGTTTATCCCTATTGTAGAATAAATATTATTTATTTAAATAAATTAATTATTTAATTTATTTATTTAAAAAAGATTAGAATTGTTCTAATTGATTTATTCACAACCGGTTTAATATGGAGAACCTAAAGGGTCACACCATAAAAGGAAGAATAATTATTTAAGAAGTTAATGGCATAATCGTAATAATATGTTATGTATATTTAATTTAATCTATGGTGATAGAATAAATTAAATATCTTAATATTTATTATTTAATATTTTAGAAATATTAAATATAAATTAATAAGAGGAGTCTTATTAATATTATTATAATTATTATTATTATTTTAATTTCTAAAATAGTTTAGAAATTAATTTAATATAAGTACTCTCATTTATTCCTAATAGGATTAGGAGGAAAATTAGTTAAAAGAGTTTAATTAATTATCCCTAATAAGATTAGGGAGCCCATTTAATTAAAAGAGTTTAATTAAATAATACCTTATTTTATTAAATAGGTTACCGATATCTTTATAAGAGAGTCTTATATCGGATATCAAGATATACTATAATTCCAAAAGTTGGAGAGTACGCTTTTTTATATGAGAGAAAAACTGGGTTTAGCCAACCACCCATCTTCTTGAATTCTTCTTCTTCCTGGTGGATCACCTCAGAGGCCAAACACTTGGGTGGCTAACGTTGATCAAAGGAAGGAACCAAACCCGGTGGATTCAAGTTGAACGCGAAAAGGATGGAGGTGAACTTGTACACGAGGAAGCCTCGGATCTTCAAGGGTATGTTTCTTATTCATCTTTTTCGCTTAATTAATAATTGTGCATAAAGGGTGATCTGGGTATATGGTTTGTAAAAATTTTAAACTCTGATTTTTACACGTTTTCGCTTATTTTTGCAATTTGATTGCGTTCATGAATATTACAAACCTAACACATCATTGCCCGACACCTGCCTAACATTGAAATATTCCACCAATCATGAAAGACTTTGGTGAATGAATTATGAAAAGTTTGGAGCATATGGAAAATTAATATCAGCATTTCTCCCACCATTCTCTCATGTCTCAGCCGCCCACATGGGCAACTCCTCTAAAAAATTATTTCATCTTCTCTTTATTTGCTCATTTATCCGATTAATTATTCATTTGACCATTTAACAATTTAACATTTTTAAATTTTAAAAATAATAATCATAAATTAGACTTTTATTTAATAAAAGTCGGGGTTTTACAATCACCCTACCTTATGAAATTTCGCCCTCGAAATTTACGTACCTGGTAATTCGAAGAGATGATAATTTTAAATTCTAGCTCAGAGGCTACTTCCTCTGTCACATGGTTCATCCACTGCTCAATTCATGCATTTAAGATATCATTCTAGAATACAGTTTCAAAACAAGGGTTAATTGACATGCCACATATTATCCCTATATTCTGACCGACCAATTAAATAACAATTAACCTTAGGTAGGTCATACTAGCGAAGGATTTATCCGTGTCTTTCCTCCTAGTTCTAGTCTCACATCTCAGCCAGGGATCATATCCCCAAGCTTTGATACAAACTGTGATGCCCCCAAAATAGGTATACATCACCCATCTTGAGTCGCTAGAAAATACACTACTGACAACTTCATTTATACAACTGTCGTGCAAAATACGACGACACATATACTGCGAGTTTCAATACAAATATTGTAATGTATATAATACGACAATATTCATACTCAAATTATTACAATGCCATCTAAAGTACAGCAGTAAATATTTCAAGTCCCCAAAAGAACACGAGAAGATTTCTGTCCTCCTCATTCTAATGTAGTGCATTTTTTACGCTTCCAAATTTGAGTTCGCCTCATTCTATTATTGTTCACCAAAATTAAATATTAAATGATATACAAAATATTCCACACATATTTTAAGTTCTTAGTACAATTATTATGCCACACCGTTTCATTATTTGATTAGGTTTGTGACCAATTCGTATCACCACTTTATACCCATGTTCTCTCTGCTAGTCCCAGCTACACTTTTATTACCGAAAGTAATCGGTGAAGTAAAAAGGTGGTGACAAAAGTTCTCAAAGAAAAAGAATATCACGACTTAAGATAATTAAATTATCAAAAGAATTCAGATATTTAGAACATATGGTAGAAGATAAAAGTTTTCAACCATAATAAGAATCTTAATCAACAATCCATTGAAGAAAGCCAAGTAGAATATAATGTCTACTATCTCCTATAGATTAAAAGTCCATGGTAATATTCACTACTACATATTACTAAAAGTATTAACGCTTAAATCACAACGTTTTTTATAAAAATGTTGTGGTATTTTTTTTCACAACATTTTTAAAAAAAATATTGTAGATATATATGCTCAAATGTTATCTATTTAAAAGGACATTTTTTTTGTTTTAACTAGATAACATTTTTATTTAAAAACGTTGTCTATCACACAAAACAGGGAGCTTAAAAAAATGTGGAAGTGAAAACACGGAGGTTAAAACGCTTCCTATACAGAAATTTCATTCCCTCCTTACTTTTCCCCTAATTTTCCCCGATCTGATATTCCCTCCTTCCCATTTTTCACACAAAATCTTTCAATTTCTTCGCCGCCACCGCTCTAAGCTCTAGTGACACATCGGCGATGGAGTAGAACTTCTGCATCTGGAGAATCAATGCTTTGTTAACATTTACAGTGACGATTCTGGCCTTTATGTGTGCCATCGCTTCTTTCTCTGATAATCTTAATTCTCCCACTCCAACCGCCCAAATCTAGGTACATCATCATCGATCTCAGTCAAAGCCCTACTTGTTTTTTCAATTTATGTAATTTGATGGGTTTAATTGATTTTATTTTACGGGTTTAGGTTTTGAATATCAATCGCTTTCAGAGGAAACCAGATGGAGATGATGAGGTAAAGTTCTTCAGTTCTTTATGCTTTTAGCTTTTATATAGTCAAAATTAAGCTTCTCTTTGGGCTGAGATTTGTCTACTTTATTATATTTTATTCCCGATTAGAGGTTAATCCTTTGTTCAGGAATTAGGGCATTCTGGTTGAAAAAGATTTGGGGTTTTAGATGCCAACTAATTATTTTAAGAAAGTAAGTGTTAAAGATATAATCTTTGAATGTTGGGGTATGCCTGTCCTAAAATACTATCATTGTTTTAACTTGATATAAAATGGGATGGTCTGATATTTTTTTTATCACTCTTAAAGTGGAAAGATATCTATTTCAATAAGAGAAACCTTCATTGCAATTATTTGTTAATTTTTTGTTTTTTTCTTTTCTGGAATTCATGGTAGATGTAGAATTATGTCTTTCTAGCAAATGCTTATATAATGTGTGCTTTTGTACAATGAATCTTGCTTTGGTGGTAACATATTTACCTTATTTTTCTACCTTGAAACATAATTTAATAACTACATTTCAAATTTAGATTCATTGGTTTATTATTTTACAGTTAAGAACAATTTTGTCATCTTTAATACAAATCATGGCGATTCATTGTATATGTCTTCTATAACACAGAAATCCTATTGTTTATTGTCAGTGTTTTCCACAAAGCATGTAAATTGTGTCTTTTACCTAATGTTTCATGGACTAGTTCAGCAATTAAAAAAAGTGCTTTTCTTTGCTAATAACACAGAAATCGTATTGTTTATTGTATGTTTTGTTGGTTGATGAAGTAGCTGAGTATTTTTAATATTGGAACCAAATGTTACCCCAATTTTAGGAAATAAGTTATTTTTCTTTGCTTCTTTTGTAAAGTGAGAAAATAAGTTAAAGATTTTGCGAACTGCTTGTTATGGCTTACATTAATTTACTTCTGTGGCTATGTTTAACAGGAATTTTACATTTGCAAATATAAGATTCACTCTTCTTGAAACTTGAGGATGCTCTATGCTCTTCAAAACTTGTCAAGGAATTGGTTTGTTCATAGGGCATGACCTTTTGAATTGAGCAACTTTAGCAACAATGGGAAACATACACCGCAGGTTTGTAAAGAGATTTTTCTACTCAGTTTAGTTTTCACGATAGTTAGTGAAGGTTTTGTAAGTTGGGTTCTAGTTTATAAAGGATACTACTAATATTTGGCATACCAGCTTAATAAGTTTTCTTTTTCGCAGTGGTGTTTTAAAAAAATCAAATGATAGTGTAAGACTTGTTTTTACGACCATTATGGGCATGATGTTTGGCTATTTTATTGGTATATCATTTCCATCTGTTTCCCTTACCAAGGTATGTATACCATTTTATGGATAAATCTATCTTACAAATCAGACCTGTCATCCATTTTATTAAATTTTAAATCTTGCAGATTAACTTACCTTCAAGCCTTATGTCTCACTATGTAATCCCTTCTGATGATCATCTCAAACCTGCTGACCGTACTTTTCCAGAAAATCTTGGTTCGGGTAATACCCCTAAGACACCAAAGGTACTTTTATCTTTCTTTGTAGGGCTATATTTGCCTACTAATTTTGTTGAAAGTCTATTTTACCAAGGCATTAATTATATCCTTTGACTAATATATGTCACCTACACATGATGACAGGACAGTGCTATTTAGGTGTGTTGCATATTGGTTTTATTGAAGTCTAATTTAACAGAACACTTATTTCTACCCACTTCTATATGTTCTTTTGAAAGAGCATATTGCATTTGATGTTGATTATAAGGTAATGGTTATAGTCAAAGCTTGTTTATGGATATAAGGTAATGGTTATAGTAAAAGTTGTTCAAAATTCACCAGGTACAGTGACTCATTCAGAAGTGAGGAAGATGAAGGATGAACTGCAGCAGAGCCTATCCTTGGTATTTATGAAATTGAACATCCCTTTCTCGTACATTTCATAAAGTAGGAGCTCTTTGTGCACCTTATTGGCATAAAAATGTCTTGGTAGTTACACATCAATCTTCTCCTTGAGAAAAATGGCTTTCAATATCGTTAGCTTTTTTCGAAATACAATTTGCTCAGACCTTCATGTATTTGAATGTGAGCTTTGACTGGCTGATGAAGAATGAGGCTTCACCAGAACATCAATTGTTATACAAGATTTAGCTTTATGAAACTAATGTTCGAGAACTGAATCTTATGTGATTTATCTCTGAGAGAATGCGATATAGATATAAATTTCATTCACTCAGGCGTTTTTAGATTGATTTGTTTTGTTAATTTAAAATTACACCTTTTTGGCTGGCCATGCTAGTCATTTATATACGGGGATGAGTTTAATGAAGGGTACATGTTTCTCTGCTCTCCACTCGCCTAACTTTTATCAAGATGGCATGTTTATTGGCAGCTAGATGACTTAAAAAGCTATACACAGCTCAGATGATAGATACAAACTGTTGATGTTCTGCAGCAAGGACTCCCTTTGTCCCTATTTTCCCTATTGAGTTATTCTGATATGCTTAATAACTGGAAAGTGCTAAGAAGATTGAACAAGTTACAGTTTAATGTCTCACTAGTATATTTTTAATTCATTGTGAACAGATTTGAACAGAAGATAATGATGATCCACTTCTCGATATGCAGCTTGAGCAGTTTGGACAAGTTGGCCGGATTTGTTTGGTAGTGCCCTGAGCTGCTATCAAGGCCTATCAGAAATGGCAATGCTTTCATGGTGTGGTCTGCATATGAGGTTAATTTGGTTGTATTTATCAACTTCAAATGGCAGTGTTAGAACACTGGCTATTTTGCATGTCTGAACAGTTTGACAATGAAGATGGACAAAGAGAGCATGTATGGCAAACATCATGGGCTATCAGCACCCGTTTTGTCGGTGGTATCATTATGACACATGGAGATGATGCTGGTTTAATGCTTCCCCCAAAGCTTGCACCTATTCAGGTACCTGAAGGTCTTCTACTTGTAGCTCATTTGAGAAATAGTTAGTACTTATTGATGATTATCTTAATGATATTTCGGCTTATGTTTACCTGTATATGACTTGAGACTGTCAAAATGTTCTTTTATTTGGAAGATTTACTGTGTTATTTATATAACTGCTATCATGACTTATGTTGATTGGATGGAGGAAACATGTGATTGTTTAAGTAATATATCCTTGTGTGTTTGTATCTGTTGCTTGTAATTAGAGACAAAAATGAGTCAAATGACAGTGTCAAACAGTAAAGACTGTCAAAATTAAGTGAGTTTCACTATTACTTTCTTGTTTACATGCTATCTATATGAGATCTGAAGAACATATCTACAACATTCTTAGTTTTCGAGCAATATTCAATTTCTGTAATTTTTCTGCCTTCCTGTCTTATGTGGTTCATGGACTGATATGATATAATTTTTAACAGCCTGCTGATATAGCTCTCTTGCTATTCTTGGCAGTTGAGTAGCTGCTTCCTGATTTGCATGAAAGATGATAGTATTGAAGGCATATATGATACTTTGATGAAGTACGGGATGAGCGGGCAACGTATGTGAGCAGCTACATGTAGAGCATATATGATAGTTTGGTATATATTTTGTGGATGTAGTAATTTGAATTACACGAATGGTATTATTGGAATGTATTTTGAATGGTTGATACATTTTGGCTTTAAATTTAAATGAGAATTTAGACCTTTTAGTTATATATCATGGCATTAGCATATTGCATGTGCATTGGTAATGTAGGTGAACCAACTTTTTTTTTTCTTTTTAATCTACAACATTTTAAAAATGTTGTGTAATCATACCTTCTACAACGTTTTTAAGCATCTACTAATTTATGGATAACAAATTTACAACATTTTTTTCTTAAAAACGTTGTGTAATGTGCTTAACTACAACGTTTTAAAAACGTTGTGTAAGGGTGTCAAATAGATAACACCCTTAACCACGACGTTTTTCTGACTAAAATCATAACATTTTTTCTGTGTTGTCTATTTACTGTTTTGTAGTAGTGACTTCATTCTTGTAATACTCATCAACAATTCTTTGTTATACCCAAGACAAAAAGAATTCTCATCACCTGTCTTCACCTGAACCACCACAGATTATAATTAAATTCGCAATTCATATTTATAATCAGGTAAATCAACAGTCCATCTTTGCAATACAAGCCTAAGACATAAAACTATAAAATCAATAACGCTGAGACTCAGCTCAATAGTATCACAACCACAAATTATCCATGCACTACGGGCCAAGGATATTCGTGTTTTCAATTACGGTTATGATTATACTGAATAATTCCTGGTCATAATCATACTAAGTCCATCTATGCACTACGGGCCAAAGATGATTTTTACACATCATTTGTAACATTACGGTCATGATTATACCGAATAATCCCTGGTCATAATCATAACAAGTCCATCTATGCACTACGGGCCAAAGATAACTTTTACCACATCATTTATTACAGTCATGATTATACTGAATAATCCCTAGTCATAATCATACCAAATCCATCTATGCACTACGGCCAAAGATGACTTTCATCACAATATAAGCATGAGGATGATGACAATGATATATATAATGAATAAACATAAATAATCAGAATAATAAGATAACATAGATCTTAGTTGTAAGACCCCAACTTTTATGAATAAAGATGATTTTTCTATAAATATCATTTTTAAATATTACGGAATAAATTTGATATAATGTTATAGTTGTGGGTAATATTTATAAATTTTTTCAAAGTACGCAAGTTGTTATATAATATTCGATTGGTCTGGGAATATTTGTTTTAACAGGGAATATTCGTACAACGACACAATCATTGGTGGACCCCGCGACGGAATTATTGTCGGATTGAGAAAACGACAAAAATATTTTATGAAAATAACGGCAGAAGTTTTACCGTTAACTGTTGAAACACCCGGTGTTAATAGTACAGTAATACGCGTGGTTGCATTGTAGCATACGATTTTGATTATTGATGCTTTCTTGAGAAGTCACTCAGTTTTGTTCAATTATTGCTATAGTAATTGTTACATGGTATCTCACGTTATTTGATTCAATTATTATCGATATTTTATATATTATTAAATCAATAATTGAGATAACAAAGTTATTAATATTATTATTTGCAATATTAACGATGCTCAGAAGTTACGCTTGAGGAGATGTTTGGTCACCTAATTGTGCGCCAATAGGGAGAAATTCTTATTGAAACCCCTCTTTCCTTAAAGCGACGCAGTCGATTAATATTGTGAATTATAATAAAGGTGATAAGTTTTGTTTTATTATTATTATAAATGTAATAAAACAGAAAAACTTTTATATATAAAATGTAACACTTTTATAAAGTTATTCGTTTTATTAGACTATAAATAGCATATATAATATTCTATTATGCATAGTGTTTCAGATAGTGCTCGCATAGTATTTGCAGATAATAAAATTTTTTATATAAAACAAAATACTTATATAAAGTTATATTAGATTATAAATAGAATATATTATATTTTATTTAAAAGATTTTGTTTTATTAGAATATTTTATTAATACTTGCATAGTAATTTAATATTGATAAATCAGCTTAAAAGTAAATCAATCAGACCGTTCATGAATTAGTTCTTATTCAGGTCCATTCTCCTATATATAGAAGCTCATTCCTTCATTATTTCTTATGAATTCATTTGAAACTCTAGAGAGAAACTATAGAGAGAAAGAAGAAAAGTATTCGCCACTTCACTACTCCTATATCCAGGTTTCTTCTAAGGTAAGGGTATTATTTCTTTTGTATTCATGAAGAGAACTTCATTATTCCATTCTTTATTATTACATTGGAATAACTTTGTATCTGTGCTGGACTACCCTATACTTGGTGAAATTCTTCTATTATTCCATTCTTTATTATTATGTTGGAATAACTCATATGTGAAGTACCGCATACATGGTGAAATTCTTACGTTATTCCATTCTTTATTATTACATTGGAATAACTTTGTATATCGCGACTACCCTATACTTGGTGAAATTCTTACATTATTCCATTTTTATTATTATGTTGGAATAACTTTTTCTACATGCGATGTACCACATACATGGTGAAATTCTTACATTATTCCATTCTTTATTATTCATTGGAACATCGTCTGCGTGCATTTACGCATGATTCGGTTCCGTTATTTATTATTCTCGTTAGAATATTACATGCAATGCGTTTACGCATGACTGGTTCTCGTAATTTATTATTACATTGGAATATCCTATATGTGCGTTCACGCATTTGACCGTTCCGTTATTTATTATTTCATTGGAATAACACATCTGCATGCGGCCTATCATCGCATGCACGGTGATTTTTTTGTTATTCCATTCTTTATTATACTCATTGGTTAAAGTTTTGGCTTTTATACTCCATAAAATTAGTGGAATATCCTTGATATTTGCGCTCCATCCAGTATGTTTTCATGGAAATATTCTTCTGAGTATTCTTGTTTTACCCCACAAAGAAGTATCATGTTGATAATTTGGACGTTATTGGTTCCTGGATAAATTAATTCTTGAACTTGTTTTATTGAATTCTTATATCATTGTCATCATCCTTATGTTTATATTATGTTGAAAGTCATCTGTGGCCTGTAGTGCATAGATGGACTTGGTATGATTATGACCAAGGATTATTCGGTATAATCATGACCGTAATGTTACAAATGATGTGGTAAAAGTCCTCATTGGCCCATAATGCATTGATGGACAGTTGTTAGCATGATCATGACCATTGATGAATACACGAATATCCTTGGCCCGTAGTTCATGGATAATTTGTGGTTGTGATACTAATGAATATCCTTGGCCGTAGTGCAGGGATGATGTGGATTATATATTAAGCTGAGTCCCAACGATAAAAATGATGAAAAACCTTTTAAATCATAGAAGATAGTAGATTTTATTCTCTACTTGACTCTTTTAATGGATTGTTTGTTTCACTGCAGTTAAACTTTATGTTTGTTATATTGTATTAGTTTAACACTGTTAAAGGCTAATGATAATTTATTCTGCATTATCTTAGTCATAATATTTCTTACTGGTCTAGTTGAGCTCACCCTTTTACTTTCATTGTTCTCTTCAGGAAATGAGAACGTAGCAGTGACTAGTCGGGGAACGGAGTGACGGTCCAGATGATAGCATTAGTAGTCCTCACTATTCTATGAAATAGTGTGTTAATAAATTTATTGAGGACTTATTTTGAGTTAGAATACTGTCTAGAAGATAATATTTGTATTAAAACTCACAGCTCATGTTGTATATTTAAGATTGTATTTGTATTCTGTACCATGTATTTGGCGACTCAGAATAGGTGATGTATACCTATTTTGGGGGCGTCACATTAGTGATTTTCAACTTAATTATCCAGAGTCCAAATTGCTAACATAATAATAGATAAAGCACAAACTAATAAGGATATTCTAATCCTTCCAGGGCTTTTCACCATTTAATGATAAACTGAATAAACAAATAATAATATCTTACCATAATATGGAGTATGAAAGAAAATGATATTCATTTTATCATAAAAATGATACCCTCTTACCACAATAATGATATCCCTTACCTTAGCATGTGACTTGATTCTGCTTTCTGTGAAATTGATCAACTTAAATAATGCTTCCATTCCTTATCTATACTTGGAGTAGCAATACACTCAATAGAAATACACACAATATTATACTCACAATATTGTAGTAAAAGAATTCTATATTTTTAGTGTAGTGATGGTGTGTCTTTAGTTACTCAATCGAGCAACCTATTTATACTAAAAATTTAATAAACAAATAGCACACCCGCTTTGACAAAATAACCAAATGAGGTATATAATAATGGCAGTGGAATTTATGGTCTCATAGAGAAAACCAACTTGTACACGTTTTAACAACATTTGTTCAATAATAGAGTTGTGCTCCATACTACTTTAGAAAAAGTAGAGTGTTGGCAAGTCCTGCCAAACTTACTTTTGTAAAAAGAAAATAATTGAACAAACATCTGTATATCATACTTATCTTTAATCAACACCTTTTATTCATCAATTATTTATACATTTTTAATCTTTCAATAATTATTCATAATTATTAACAAAGACTCACAATACTTCCAACTGGTATAATTATATCATATCAAATAATATGAGTCACTGTGCAATAACTACTGTGACAATTATTGAATGAAATACATGGTGACTTCTTACTTAATTAAGAATCAATAATATGAATCACTGTGCAATAATTACTGTGATAATTATTGAATGACATACATGGTGACTTCTTACGTAAGAATCAATTCAATACCTTACTATAAACAATTTAAATTCTATTAAAAGTACGGATCAACACCAAATCATATTTATCTCGAATAACATATAAACCAACTAACAATTCATTACCCATTCAAGTTGCCTTTATTTATCACACAAAATCATTATTCATATTCCAAAACTTTAGAAGTGAATAATAAAACTTGAGAAATCTAAAACCTCATATATGACAATCCACTATTCTGATATTATCACCATTTTTATTTTAACAAAAATATTATTTTTATTTTTATCATAACTCATTCATTACTTGTGCGTTCACATCCCGACACCTCATGAGCTTACTAACACCTCTAAAATATTAAAAAAATAGTATTCTGAACTTTTCAAATAATTTTCACATTTTTCAGATTATCCAACAATTTCTATAATTATTTCTATTTATAAAAACTATCATTTAATAGCTTCAAAAATAGAAATACTAACTTCACATACTTTTATATCATTAAAACATCATCAATATTAATCTTATATTATTATAATATTTTTCAAATAAAATTCATAATTTTTTACCATTCATAGAATTTCCTAAGAATTTCCTCTATTTTTAAACTAACCATAAATAGCTTAAAAATATAATAAATATTTCTGTTATTCAATAATTTTCTAAAAGCATCGTAAATTATAAAATAATATTATAAGATTTTTCACCAACTTTCATAATTTTTCATCATTCATAAAATTTTCTTTGAATTTCTTCTATTTTTAAACTAACTATAAATAGTTTAAAAATATAATAATTACTTCGATTTTCAAAAATTCATCAAAATTTACGAAACTCTAAACTAATATTATAAGAATTTTTAAAAATATCTCAACCCAAATAATGTTTCTGATAATTTAATTATAAACTCCAATATTCAAAAATTTTAATAATTCATAATAATTATCCTTTTATCAGAAAAATAAGGATCTTATGCCCTTTTCGTGTAAAATTTAATTCTCTACAACTTTGTAGAAGAAAGTTTTCCCAAATTCTAACTCTAACATAGAGAGATATTCTTACCGAAAAAATTTGCTTGAAGATTTCTGAACCAACCACCTCACAAAATTCATAACAAATCATAAATTAACTTCTAACGGTTCAAAATTTGTAGACATATACTCAACTTATATATGTATAACATATCCAAAAATCACAACGATCCAACGGGCGGATTAAAAATTATAACTCACGCAATGTAGCTTATGAACACTGATTTTTCGGACTATGAGTCCTTCGGATCAGATTCATTCAAACAGTCACCACGAAAAATCAACATAGAATTTTTGGGTGATTATAATTTCCGCGGTTAGCTTACTTCTAGGGCTTTCTTTTGATATATGGCTCATCTCCTTACTCATTATACACAAAGAGTTATGGATTTTACAAAATTAAGTAGTAAACTAATTTTTATGAAAATTTCCAGATTTTGTTTTTCATTTGATTTCTTGATTCCTCTCATTTGATTCATATTTTGTAAGTTTAAAACATCTAATACATACATAAGTATGTAATATTTACATAAAATCCATAAAAACTTAAATCTAAGAATAAATCAAAGATTTTTAAATAAACCTTTTTAATTTCCTCAAGCTTTTCCGTTACACCCATTTGATTCTCTCACTAGCTTCTTGAATGTTTTAGTGGATGAAGATTGTGACGCCCCCAAAACAGGTATACATCACATATTCTGAGTCGCCATATACATGGTACATAATACAAATATAACTTAATAATACAGCTGTCATGTAAAATACGACAAAACTTAAATTGAGAGTTTTAATAAGAATATTGTCATTTAGACAATATCCACACTCAAAGGAGTCCTCATTACATTTATTGTCACACTATTTAACAGAATAGTGAGAACTACTAATACTATCATCTGGACCATCACTCCGTTCCCCGACTCATCCCAAATTTATATTCTCATTTCACGAAAAAGAACGGTGAAAGAAAGGGTGAGCTCAACTAGCCCAAAGAAGAAATATTATGACTAAGATAATGTAGAATAAACTATCATTAGTCTTCAACAATGTTAAAGCGATAAAATATAACAAACATCAAGTTTAACTATGGTGAACAAGCAATCCATTTAAAGAGATAAGTAGAGAATAAATCTACTATCTTTTATGATTTAAAAGGTTTTTCATCACTTTTATCGCTGGGACTTAGCTTAATATATAATCCACATCATCCTTGCACTACAGCCAAAGATATTCATTAGTATCACAACCACAAATTATCCATGCACTACGGGCCAAGGATATTCGTGTATTCATCAATGGTCATGATCATGCCAACAATCGTCCATCAATGCACTACTGAGCCAATGAGGACTTTTACCACATCATTTGTAACATTACAATTCGTGATTATACCGAATAATCCACGGTCATAATCATACCAAGTCCATCTATGCACTACACAGCCAGATGACTTTCAACATAATATAAACATAAGGATGATGACAATGATATAAGAATTCAATAAAACAAGTTCAAGAATTAATTTATCCAGAAACCAATAACGTCCAAATTATCAACATGATACTGATTTGTGGGGTAAAACTCAAGAATGCTCAGAAGAATATTTTCATGAAAACATACTGGATGAAGCGCAAATATCAAGGATATTCCACTAATTTCATGGAGTATAAAAGCCAAACCTTTAACCAACTGAATTTAATAAATAATGGAATAACAAAAGAAATCACCAGGCATGCGATAGGCGCATGCAGAAAAGTTATTCTAACGAGAAAATAAATAATCGGAACCGGTCAAAGCGAAATTGCGACCAAGCGGGATATTCTAATGAGAATAATAATGAATGGAATAACAACTGAAATCACCATGCATGCGATAGACCGCACAGACAGGTTATTCCAACAGAATAATAATTAATAGAACCAGGTCAGGCGTAATACGCACCGACAAGATATTCCAATAAAATGATAAAGAATGGAATAACAGAAGAATTTCACCAAGTATAGGGTATCCCGCGTATACGGGTTATCCCAACAGAATAATAAAGAATGGAATAACAGAAGTTCTCTTCATTAATAAAATATTTTTCTTCATTAATAACAGAAGAAACTGGATATAGGAGTAGTGAAGTAGCAGAATATTTTTCTTCTTTCTCTCTATAGTTTCTCTCTCTAGAGTTTCAGTGAATTCATAAGAAATAATGAAGGAATGAGCTTCTATATATAGGAGAATGAACTGAATAGTAACTAATTCATAAACGGTCCAGATTGATTTACTTTTAAACGGACGGTTCATATTGATTTACTATGTAGTATTAATAAAATATTCTAATAAAAAAAAATCTTTTAAATAAAATATAATGTATTCTATTTATAGTCTAATAAAATAAATAACTTTATAAAAGTATTACATTTTATATAAAAAGATTTTACTATGCAAATACTATGCACGCACTATGTAAATACTATGCATAATAAAATATAATATATTCTAATTGTTATCTAATAAAACAAATAACTTTATAAAAGTATTCATTTTTTATATAAAAAGATTTTACTATGCAAAAAACACGCAGAACTATGCAAACACTATGCATAATAAAATATAATATATTCTAATTATTGTCTAATAAAACAAATAATTTTATAAAAGTATTACATTTAATATAAAAAGATTTTTTACTATGAAAACACTACGCATAATAGAATATAATATATTCTATTTATAGTCTAATAAAATAAATAACTTTATAAAAGTATTATGTTTTATATAAAAAACTTTTCTGTTTTATTACGTTAATAATACTAATGAAACAAAATTTATATATATATATATATATATATATAAACTTCCGTAACTTCATAAAAAGACACCTTAATATATTTAACAATATTTATCATCATTATTATAATTCACAATATTAATTGACCAGGTCGTTCCCAGGAAAGAGGTAGCTTTCCAATAAGAATTTCTCCCTATTGGCGCGCAATTAGGTGACCAAACTTCTCCTTGGAAAAACTTCTAGACATCGTTAATATTATAAATAATAATATTAATAACTCTGTCATATTTAATAATATATAAAATATCGACAATAATTGAATCAAATAACGTGAGATACTATGCAACAATTACTAAGAAATAATTGAACAAAACTGAGTGACTTCTCACGTAAGCATCAATAATCAATACCATGTGCTACTATGCAACCACGCGTATTACTGTACTTTTACTATCGGGTAGTTCAACAGTTTTAATGGTAAAACTTCCACCGTTATTTTCATAAAAATATTTTTGTCGTTTTCTCAATTCGACAATAATTCCGTTGTGGGGTCCACCAATGATTGTACCATCGTACGGATATTCCCCAAAAAATCAAGGATTATAGAAGCAATACTTACCATAGTAAGTTTAGATTTAAGAATATGAAAAGAAATAACATACGAAACTGCAAATGGATTTTCACCTGGCATACGGTACGTATTCCGCATAGACAGGTTATTCTGACATATTAAAGGATGAATACGAAAAATAGTATTCCTTATGAATACGGAAGAAATAATACCCATTACCTTAGTAGAAGGCTGGATACTGCAATAATGAAGTAGCAGAATACTATTCTTCTTGCTCTCTATAGTTTCTCTCTCTATATTGTCTCTTGTGAATCTCAGTGAATTGGTGAGAATGAAAGAAGAATTAACTTCTATTTATAGGAGAATGGACTAAATAGTATCTGATTCATGAATGGTCCAGATTGGTTTACTATTAGAACAGACGGTCCATATTGATTACTATTAAAACCACAATCGACGGTCCAGATTGATTTACTTTTAAAACCACTACCGACGGTCCAGATTGATTTACTTTTAAAACCACCATCGACGGTCTAGATTGACTTACTTTTAAAACCACCACCAACGCTCCAGATTGATTTACTATTAAAACCACCATCGACGGTCCAGATTGATTTACTATTAAAACCACCATCGACGGTCTAGATTAATTTACTATTAAAACCACCATTGACGGTCCAGTTTGATTTACTATTAAAACCACCACCAATGGTCCAGATTGATTTAACTTATTACACTTTAGTACCCTAAAGTTTTCCAAGTTTGCATTATTCCCTTCTAACTTTTTTAATTCACTTATCTTCAATAAACACATTCTTAATACTTCAACAATTATTCATCATTAATATTATAGCTCACAATATTTAACAACCAGATCATTCCCAGGAAAGAGGGGGCTTTCTGATAAGGATTTCTCCCTATTGGCGCGCAATTAGGTGACCAAACCTCTCCTCGACAGAAATTTCTAAACATCGTCAATATTGCAAATAATAATATGAATAACTTTGTTGTCTCAATTATTGATTTAATAATATAAAATATTATGCAGATGATACTATGACAATAATTGAATCAAATAACGTGAGATACTATGCAACAATTACTATAGCAATAATTGAGTATAACTGAGTGACTTCTCACGTAAGCATCAATAATCAATACCAGTCGCTCTTACGCAACCACGCCAGACATCGTATTTCTACCACCGGGTAATTCAACAGTTTAACGGTAAAACTTCGCTGTAATTTTTATGAAAAGATAATTCTGTCATTTTCTAACTACGATAATACTTTTGTTGTGGGGTCCACCGATGATTGTGCCGTCATATGAATATTCTCTATTAAAACAACGAATATTCCCCGACCAATCGAATATTCCCCGACACAACGAATATTTTATATCAACTTGCTTACTTTGCAAAATTTTCAAATATTACCCACAATTATAACATTATATCATATACACACCATAATATTCAAAAATATATTTCGAGAAAAATTATTCTTTATTCATAAAAGTTGGGGTCTTACAACCTCCCCTTCTTATGAAATTTCATCATCGAAATTAGGGTACGTACCTGATATATCGAAGAGGTGAGGATACCTTGATTTCATTTCAGATTCTAACTCCTAGGTCATTTCCTCCACATCGTGGTTTCTCCACAAAACGTTGACTTGAGGTATAACCTTGGAGCGTAGAATATGATCCTTCTTATCCAAGATTCTAACAGGTACCTCTTCATATGTTAAATCTTTCACTATCTCATCCGGTTCTAATTCAATAATGTGGTTTGGGTCTTTCACATATTTACATAACATAGATATATGAAAAATGTTATGAACACGAGACATACTTGGCGGTAAGGCAAGTCTATAGGCCATAGTTCCTACGCGATCGAGGATTAAAAATGGGCCAATGAATCGAGGATTGAGCTTTCCTCTCTTTCCAAATCTCATAACTCCTTTCCATGGAGCAACACGTAACAACACAAGTTCTCCAATATTGAATTCCACGTCCTTTCGATGAAGATCAACATAACTCTTTTGTCGATCTTGTGAGGTTTTTAAACGTTGTCGAATCGTTTGAATATTTTTTGTAGTCATACGTAACAACTCCGGTCCCAACAACGTTGCTTCACCGACCTCATCCCAACATACTGGAGAACGACACTTTCTTCCATACAACGCCTCAAATGGAGCCATGCCAATACTTGCTTTATAACCGTTGTTGTAGGAAAACTCCACCAATAGTAAGAACTTGTCCCAACTTCCTTTGAAGTCAAGGACACAAAGTCTTAATAAATCCTCAAGAGTTGAATAGTCCTCTCCGAATGCCCATCCGTTTGAGGATGATACGCCGAACTAAATCGTAAATCTGTGCCCATAGCTTTTTACAAACTAACCCAAAATCTTGAAGTGAATCTTGGGTCTCGATCAGAAACTATGGATACTGGCATACCATGCAATCTTACAATCTCATTTATATACATACGAGCAAGACGTTCAAGTGTATAAGTTTCTCGTATTGGTAAGAAATGAGCACACTTGGTCAATCTATCAACAATGACCCAAATTGCATCTATGCCTTGAGAATCCTTGGGAAGACCAGTAACGAAATCCATGGTAATGTGCTCCGCCTTGACTCATTGACAAGTTAGACACCTTGAGATAAACCACGCTATCTCTCTCTTCATATTGCTCCACCAAAATGTATGTCGAAGATCACGATACATTTTGGTACTCCCAGGATGGATTGCAAACGGTGTGTTGTGCGCCTCCATCATGATTTTATACTTCAAGTCAGAATTGTTAGGAACACAAAGTATGGAGTTGACTCAAATTATTCCTTCTTCATTGATTCTTGCTTCCGAAATAGCACCTTCGTGCACTTTCCTCTTCATACGCATTAACTCCAGGTCTGTAGCTTGAGCAACTTTAACTTTATCGATTAAATTCGGTTCTACTCGTATATTAGCCATCATCACATGGGTCCCTGGAGTCTTTAACTCTATCTCTATCCTTTTTAAGTCATACAAAATGGGCCTTTGTGTTGACAATATCGCACTCGTACCGGCATATGATCTTCTACTCAATGTGTTAGCTACTACGTTCGCTTTTCTAGGATGGTATTGAATGGTATGATCATAATCCTTCAACAGCTCAAGCCATCGTCGTTGCCGCATGTTGAGTTTCTTTTGAGTGAAGAAATATTTGAGGCTTTTATGATCCGTATAGATTTCCAACTTCTCTCCATACAGGTAATGCCTCCAAATCTTAAGCACAAAAATGACAGCTGCCAACTCTAGATCATGAGTAGGATAATTCCTCTCATATTCTTTAAGTTGTCGTGAGGCATAGGCTATGACTTTCCCAGGTTGCATGAGAACATATCCTAAACCTTTACCTGAAGCATCACTATAGATGACAAATCCCTCTGAGCCAGATGGTATTGTTAGAACAGGTGCTAAAATGAGTCTCCTCTTGAGTTCTTGAAAACCCTTCTCACATTACTCGCTCTAACTGAATTTTTTATCTTTTCGAGTTAGCTGAGTTAATGGAGTACCGATTTGAGAAAACCCTTCTACGAATCTCCAATAATAACCAGCTAAGCCAAGAAAGCTACGTACTTCGGTCACTGACTTAGGTTGCTCCCAGCTTTGAATTGCTTCAATCCTTGCCGGGTCAATAGATATTCCATGATTTGATATTACGTGCCCAAGGAATGCTACTTCTTTAAGCCAGAACTAACATTTCTTTAATTTGACATATAACTTGTTCTCACAAAGCTTTTGGAGTATCAGCCTCGAGTGTTGCTCATAATCTTCACGGCTTTTGGAGTAAATAAGGATGTCATCAATAAAGACAACCACAAAGTGATCCAAATATTCCTTGAATACTCGGTTCATCCTATCCATGAAGGTAGCAAGAGCATTAGTCAATCCAAAAGACATGACTAGAAATTCGTAATGCCCGTACCGAGTTTTAAAAGCAGTCTTTGGGATGTCATCGGTTTTAATCTTTAACCGATGATATCCAGAACGAAGATCGATCTTTGAAAAGAATTTGGCGCCTTGCAACTGGTCAAACAGGTCATCAATACGAGGTAACGGGTACGTATTTTTGATGGTGACATGATTCAACTCCCAATAATCAATACAAAGTCGCATACTTCCATCTTTCTTCTTCACGAATAGAACAGAGCACCCCAAGGAGACGACTTGGGACGAATGAAACCGATGTCTAACAATTCTTGTAGTTGGGTTTTAACTCCTGAAGTTCAATAGGAGCCATTCGATATGGGGCTTTGGAAATGGGTTTTGTACCGGATTCAAGGTCGATACAAAATTCAATTTCATGCTCTGGGGGTAGGCCAAGAAGTTCTTCAGGGAATATGTCAGGAAATTTATTAACAATAGAAATATCATTCAGGACTGACGTTTTTTTGTTTAAATTCGTGATATGAGCTAAGAAAGCTTAACATCCATTTTTCAATAAACGAATAGCTTTATGGCTTGAGATGATAGTGATTGACTTTAATGTTTTGGTTGCTTGAATTTGCATAATAGGTTGGTTAGGAATATGAAAGCTAATAACCTTATGAAAACAATCATTTTTAGCATGATGAGTAGTCAACCAATCAATTCCTCAGATCACATTGAATGCAAGTATTTTTAAGGAGATAAGATCGATATGTAACGTGCGGTTATCGATTTGAATCAAACAAAACTTATATACAGTGGATGTAATGAAGGTTTCTCCCAACGAAGTTTCAATAGATAAATCAAAGTCTAATTTCTCCGGAGTTAAATTTAAACGTTCAGCGCAAGTAGGAGAAATAAAAGAATGGGTAGAACTGGTATCAAATAAGGTATAAACTTCGCAAGAGTTTATGATTAGCTTACCCGTGATCACCTCGTTCGGATTCCTCACTTTTTGGGAGGTTACGATAAACGCTCTCCCTTGAACTACTGGTTTTGTCTTATCTGAGACGGCCTTTGATGCCTCCATCACAGCTGGATTTGACTTTGGTGCATGACAAAATCGGGCTAGGTGATCTTCTCTTCCATAATTGTAACATGCTTTGGACTGCTACGTATAGTTTTGACTGATGTTTTCCTCCCCTCCGCATTTGTAACATACGACCGGTGGTCGTTCTCCTTCCTTAACAACAAGTGTTGGTGCTGACGTCTTTCCATCATTATTGAATCTCCTCTTCTTGAAATTTCCACTTCTATTATCTTGGCCATGATTACCACCGAAGTGGTTACCATTTCTGGCATATTGATTCCCTCCACGTTTGTTGTCACCGCTTCGATGACTACTACCACTGGTATTATCGACTTGCCGGCTGCTCTCTTTTGGTTGGGTTAACTCATTATTGTGCTTCAATAACTGAACCCTATTTAGAACATCTGAATACAAACATAATTTGTGAGAAATGAGATATTAACGTATTTCGGGTCTCAAACCTCATAGAAACATTCGCGTCATTCTCACCCCATTATCAACCAAATGAGATGCGAACTGGGACAACTCGGTAAACTTAACCTCGTACTGCGACACGGTCATATTATTTTGCTCCAACTTGATAAACTCTACCTCCTTCATGTGACGAATACTTTAGGGAGAGTACTTGTCGTTGAACAGTTCATGAAATTTTTCCCCAGACATTTTGAGTGTGGCATACTGAGTACGTTTTATTGATTCCCACAAGTAATCTACCTCTCCTCTTAACATAAAGGTGGCAAAGGGAACCTTTTACTCCATTGAGCATCCCAAGACATCAAATATCTTGGTGATCTACTTTATCCACGTCTCCGCCTTAAGTGGTTTTGGCTCTCCCAAAAACTGTGGTGGTCCCATCTCCTTGAACTACTTAGCAGTGACCATCCAAGAGTTGCCAGTGTTTCATCATGCATTTTGAACAGGAGCCGCTCTCGCCTGATGTTACATGAATTGCATAAAGCCTCTGAACATCCCATCGTTCATCATTTGATCAGTGTTGTTGTTTACCTGAGGATTATTGTCTTTCTGTTGCACATTATCCTGGATATTGATCGTTGGTGACTCAACAGTCTCATGTGCTTCATTGCTTATCTCGACAGTTTCAGATGCCATTTTCAAACACTACCACAAAATAAGGGTTAATTGACATGCCATATAATATCCCTATAGTCTGACCAACCAATTAAATGCCAAATAAACTTAGGTAGGTCATACTAGCGAAGGAATTCCCCATATCTCCCCTCCTAGTTCTTGTCCCACATCTCAGCCAGGGATCATATCCCTAAGCTTTGATACCAACTGTAACGCCCCCAAAATAGGTATACATCACCCATCTTGGGTCGCCAAATACAAACTTAATTATACAACATGAGCTAAGAGTTTTTACATGAATATTATCTTCTAGACAATATCCAAACTCAAATGGAGTCCTTATTACATTTATTGTCACTCTATTTTGTAGAATAGTGAGGACTACTATAACACCATCTCGGACCATCACTCTGTTCATCGACTAGTTCCGGCTACGTTCTCATTTCCTGAAGAGAACAATGGAAGTGAAAGGGTGAGCTCAACTAGCCCAGTAAGAAATATTACGACTAAGATAATGAAGAATAAGTTATCATTAACCTTCAACAATGTTAAACTGATAGAATATAATAGACAACAAGTTTAACTGTAGCGAAACAAACAATCTATTAGAAGAGTCAAGTAGAGCATGATATCTACTATCTTCTATGATTTAAAAAGTTTATCATTAACTTTATTGCTGGGACTCAACTTAATAAATAAATCACATCATCGAATCATCCTTGCACTATGAGCCAAAGATATTCATTAGTATCACGTCCACAAATTATCCTTGCACTACGGGCCAAGAATATTCGTGTAATCATCAATGGTCATGATCATACCAAATTATCCATGGTCATAATCATACGAATCAACAGTCCATCTATGCACGTAAGCCAAAGATGACTTTCATCACAATATAAGCATGAGGATGATGATAATGATATAAGAATTCAATTAAAAGAAAGAAAAAGGATACATTTTTAAATATTTATAACTTAATTTATCAAGAATTAAATAATGTCCAAATTGTCAACATGATATTGCTTTGTGAAGTAAAATTCAAGAATAATATCCATGTATCAAAAATAATTTGGATAGGAAAGAAATAAAATTTTCAGTGAATAGTACTCCATGAATAGTACTTCGGGAATAGTACCACATGAATAGTACCTCGACATGAAAAGTGCCCCGAATACCCGAGTGAACAATATTTGAGTGAATAGTAATCAGGTGAAAAGTGCCCTGAATACCCGAGTGAATAATATTATACTGAATAGTAACCGGGTGAATAGTAACCCGTGAGTAGTACTCCGAGTGAAAATATTAATATTTAATAAGAAAGTTCAGATCAATATTTTAATGAAACGATACTGGATGAAGCACAAAACTCAAGGATATTCCACTACTTTCAAGGATTATAGAAGCAATACTTACCATAGTAAGTTTAGATTTAAGAATATGAAAAGAAATAACATACTGTAAGCTCGCAGAATGGATTTTCACCGTCATACGATGCACGTAATCCGCGAGACAAAGTTATTACGACATATTAAAGGACGAATACTGAAAAATAGTATTCCTTATGAATACGAAAAGAAATAATACCCTTACCTTAGTAGAAATTTGGATATCGCAATAATGAAGTAGCAGAATACTATTCTTCTTGTTCTCTATAGTTTCTCTCTCTATAGTGTCTCTTGTGAATCTCAGTGAATTGGTCAGAATGAAAGAAGAATTAAGCTTCTATTTATAGGATAATGGACTAAATAGTAACTGATTCGTGAACAGTCCAGATTGATTTACTATTAGAACGGACTGTCCATATTGATTACTATTAAAACCACAACCGACAATCCAGATTGATTTACTTTTAAAACAACCACCGACGGTCCAGATTGATTTACTTTTAAAACCACCACCGACGGTCCAAATTAATTTACTTTTAAAACCACCACCGACGGTCCAGATTAATTTACTATTAAAACCACCACCGACGGTCTAGATTGATTTACTATTAAAACCACCATCGTCAACCTAGATTGATTTACTATTAAAACCACCATCGACGATCCAGATTGAATTCAAGAGAGGAAGTACGAGTCTAGACTTAGTTAATATAGCATGTGTTCTTTAATTTTGAAAATGAATAGAATCTTGATGAATGTTAGGGTAGAGATATGTTTAACATCGCATGTAATCGGATAAAGAACTTTAACTTAAACCTTCTTTGATTAGAATTCACATAGAGATATAGTGAGTTAGTTAATTAAGGTGTTTAACTTAATTCTATCTAGATTGTGGATTTAAGTTAATATGGTTTTAGTGCATCGAGAGGTGGCTAATTCTAATTTAGTGTTCTTGATTAATAAACTGGGATAGTAAATTAAACTAGATCAAATGATAATAACCAAAGTGAATCTTAAGGTGAAGTTGTAAGCCTAATTCTCCAATATTTGTTTAGAAATTCAGTTTTTGAGTTTTGTGATTGTTTTGTGATCTTAGTATTTTTAATAATTGAGAATTTATAATTTTAATCATTAATTTGGATAGTTTAATAAAATTGGGATTAATAGAAAACTGGTAATTGAGAGGTTGAAATTCTTACTAATTTCTTTGTGGGAACGATACTCTACTTACTATTATATTACTTGTTGACCACGTATACTTGTGTGTTGTGCGTAATTAGATTTTACCCAACAGTGAGCTATTACATGCTCAAGAGGTTTTATAATTTATCACGATATAGGATTTGAAGAAGTATAACAGTTCAAAACTCACTGAGTGTTTTTTACCATATCTGGAATTTTTATTTTTGTCAGTCACAAAGACTTAGAAATCTTAGTCAGATGTGAGATAAAGGATCAATCTATTCATCATCCTAGGAGTATGCATCTCATCCTAATCGTGTTCACTTGCACTAAGTGTTAGATTCAATTGACACACATTTATCCCTGTTGGTATATACAACTTAGTATAGGATGTTTTACAAAAATAATTTAGTTTGACACAACAATTTATACTTAATAAAAAATATCATATGAATAAATAATTCATTTCTTTATTTTGATGAAACTATAGCGATAATTTTACACTAATTGACAATTCAAGTTTAGGTTTGGTAATACATATCAAAAGCAATTCAAGATAGGAGTCTTGTTCAACTAATTGAAATAGGGTTTAGTAACTTGCGTAACGCAATTGACTAGGTTAGAAGACTTGCGTAAGTAATTAGGGTAGGGAACTTGCCTGAGCAAAGATCGATCAAGCAACACTACTCATTTCATTTATAAACACCTAAGAGGTTCGTTCATATAAATCTAACACATTAGTATTGATAAAAATAGTCAAATGCATAAGCTATTTATGTTCGGGTTAAGTTCAATATGATTTCGGTGTCCAAAGACTTTACCAGGTAATTAATAAGTTAATAAGTCGGTTAAACATTATTTATAAGTTTTATTATATTTTTATATAATTTTTATATCTTTTATAATAATTTTTGGAAGATTACAACAATTTTTAGATATTTATTTATTCATTAAATAACTTTTAAATCATTTATTTTATTTCTAAATAATTAATATTTACTTAGAATATTATAAAAATCTTGTTTATTATTTTAAATAATTTATAATCATTTAATATAATATTTTAAATCATTAATATTATTTTTAAATAATTATTTTCCATTTATAAATAATTATTATAATTACTATATTATTAACTTAATTATTAATAATATCCAAATAAATAAAATATTTATTAAATTTATGTAAAAATATTAAAAGTTAATTATTATAACTTAAAATAATTTTTAAAACTATTTTTATAATTATTTATAATTATTTATTAATTATTTCTAATTTTTATTAATTTATTTATTAGAAATTATTTTTTGTCTGTTGTTAATGCTCTATAGTGACAAAAAGTGTCGATATAGGTGTTGTTGAGTTTCTGAGAATTAGTTTGTCATGGTCTCCACTTTGACCTTTGATTAATTTCCCGCTGTTAATGATTCTAGGTTTGAAAGTGTATGGGTGTTATAGTACTCATGTAATAGTACAACAATATACCAATTTCATGCTATAACCTACATATAATAAGAAGTTATAGAGGCTCAAAGTCACTGTCAGAGTTGGTCTTGAGTTTTTGGGTAACCCAAAACAGTGGTCATAGTCGGTTAACGGTTTTGTGGCTTTTAGATCCTTCAATCCATGTGATGGATTTGTGTTTTGTTTGTTGTAATATTTAGTCTATATAACAGGGTACATATATGTTACACTGGTTTGGACAGAGTATAATTCTAAGGTCTAGATCTATGTTTGTCAAAGTATAGCCAAAGGCTGTTCTTCATGTTCTTCAATTTTCTAGGTAACCCAGAAAACGCAGTCATGCTCGTTCAATGACTTTTAACCATTAATTTTAGTAATCCTATGAATTGATTAAGCATTTGAGTGTCATAAATATGTAGTATGTATATCAATGTATGAATTCATAACTATTAGACATCATAACAACAAACAGAAAGCGATTAAAAGGTTGGTCAAAGTAGCCGGCTCAACCTATTCTTGAGTTTTCTGGGTAACCCAGAAAATAGAACTTCGTGATCGGTTAACCACTTTTGACGATTTATATCTTGCAATATATGATTCTAATGAACTTTATTTCTTTCCAGATTAAAGACCTCATGTAATACTACAACTAATATACAATTGACAGACCTAACTATTAACATACACGGATCTACAGGATCTAACATTCGACTGTCAGACCTGTTTTTCCAAAATTTCCAGTTTGCTTACAGCACTATTTTGATGCATCTAGATGTTATAAAAACATTTTTTATCAACCTATCATACTTACGAAAATGTTATTACACATATTTATACATCTAAACTACAAATTAAACATAACATCAAAGATCTAGGTTAAAATTAGGATTTGCAGCTTTTCTTGCTTAATTTTGATTTATGGCTACTGAATCTGTTGTTACTATCACCAAGGTTTGTTTAGTTATGTTATAAGAGTGTATAGGCTTGTAAAATTCGTGAGTTTGCATTGAACTAAGGCTTCCTTTTATAGAATTTGAAAACTAGGGTTTTTGGTCATTTAATCACCTACTTGCCTCCCAAAATATCTGATCTATGATGCTTGTGCTACTTGGGAGTTTTTAAGCATGTCATGTGCTATGTTGGAACTTGGTTTTATGACTCCTAACCTACTTGTGAGCTAGTTGATCAAATTAGTAGCTTATTTATGCCCTAATCCTCTTTAATCTTGATTAGGTTTTTGGTTTTTATTAGTAGGATTGCTTAATGATGTTCATTAGTACCTAATTAAAGTTTAATAATCATGATTAGGTGTTAGGATAATCTAATTAGGGTTTATTCTAACAAATTAGTGTTAGGGTTTATAATGTAGGGTTCCTAACTTAGATTTTTCACAAATCCTAACAAGCATGACAAAGCGTTTTGTCAGTGTAAGCACGACAAACCAGATTGTCAAAATACATATACCGAATAGTCCGTTTTCGAAAAAAAATTAAGCACGACGTGTCAAGCACGTCAACTTTCGGACAAAAATTTATTTGACCTAATTTGTTTTATAGAGTATATAATAACACCAAATGCTTTAAGAATAGAGAGATTTTATTAATATAACTAAATTTACATAACCGAATCTTATAAGGGGTTTGGGGTTTCACATTCCCCCCCCCACTAATAAGAATTTCGTCCTCGAAATTACAGTACGAATTAAGTAAATAATTGGGGATAGTTCTCTCGCATTTTGTCCTCGAGCTCCCATGTAGCCTCTTCAACGTTCTGATTCCTCCAGATTATTTTGATCGATGCTATCACATTATTTCTTAGGACTTGCTCTTTACAGTCGATGATCTGCAAAGGTTCTTCTACATAAGAAAGATCTTCTTCAATTTGGATAGGCTCATAGTTTATAACGTGTTTATAATATGGCTTGTATGGTCGTAATATGGACACATGAAACACATTATGAATATGGTTTAACTCAGGGGGTAGTGCTATTTCATAAGCAACTTCACCTACCCTCCTCGAAATTTTGAAGGGTCCAATGAATCTCGGACTCAATTTTTCTTTCTTGCCAAAATGTAACTTGCCCTTCCAAGGGGGCACTTTCAAGAATACATGGCTTCTTACGCTAAAGTTTTGTTGTTGGCGATGTGGATCAGCGTATTTCTTTTGTCGATCTCGAGACGATTATAAATGTTCATGTATTATTTTGATGGTCTCAGAAGTTTGTTGGATTATTTCAGGTCCTAGAATTTATCTTTCCCCGACCTTATCCCAACACAAAGGTGTTCTACATTTCCTCACATATAAGGCTTCATAAGGTGGCATACATATGCCAGCATAGTAACTGTTGTTGTAGGAAAATTCAACCAAAGGTAACTGATCTTCCCAACTCCATTTGAAGTCTATGATACAAGTTCTTAGCATATCCTCTAATGTTTGAATGGTTCTCTCAGTTTGTCCATTAGTTTGAGCGTGATAAGATGTACTTAATTTCAATTGTGTTCCTAAGTGTTTTTAAAGGCTTCCCCAAAAATTTGTGGTGAAACGTGGGTCTCAATCTGACACTATAGAAATAGGTACTCCATACCTTGAGAAAATTTCATTAATTTATAATTTGGCAAGGTAATCTAGGTTATAAATAACCTTAATAGGTAGGAAGTGAGCTGATTTAGTAAGATAGTCAACTATTACCTAAATGGCATTGTAGCTCTTCTGTGTAGCTGGAAGGCCTACCACGAAGTCCATTGTTATATGTTCCCACTTCCACTCAGGAATTTGTAAGGGTTGAAGTAAACCATTCTGCTTTTGATTTTCAGTTTTAACCCTTTAACACGTGAGACATTTACTTACCCATTCAACTATTTCTCTTTTCATATTCGACCACCAAAAGTGTTGACTTATGTCTTTGTACATTTTAGTACTACCAGGATGTATAGCAAATTTAGAATTATGAGCTTCGTTTAAGATTTTGTCTTTTAATACTTGATTTAACGGAACCCAAATTCTATTTTCATATATTAATATTCCATCGTTGTCTATTCAGAATTTGATATTCTTGACATGAGTTATATTAGACTTATATTTTCAACACTCCTCATCTTTTTCCTGTATCTCCTTGATTCTATGTAGTAGAGTCAAAACTCCTTCTAGAATGAATAACTTTTAGGTAGAGGTAGTTGGACATCCCACCTCAATTTCAAGTCTTTCAAAATCTTTTATTAACCTATCATTGGTGGTTATTACGTTAAACTTCTCTTGGTTCTTTCTACTTAATGCATCAGCTACTACATTGGCTTTTCCAAGATGATATAAGATTTCACAGTTAAAATCCTTTATCAGTTCTAACCATCTTCTCTACCTTAAGTTTAACTCCTTTTGTGTAAAAATATATTTTAGACGTTTGTGATCTGTATATATCTCACACTTCTCCCCGTACAGGTAAAGCCTCCAAATTTTCAAGGCAAAAACTACCGCGGCTAACTCAAGATCATGAGTAGGATACCTCTTCTTATAATCTTTGAGTTGTCGTGATGCATAAGCAATCACTTTCCCATATTGCATCAACACACACCCTAAACCTTTGTGTGACAATTCACTAAATACTATAAGGCCTCCCGTATCATCTGGTAAGGACAACACTGGAGCCATGCTCAATTGCTTCTTCAACTCTTAGAAGCTTTCTTCACATTTATTTGTCAATACGTATTTCACCGTCTTTCGAGTTAAATTGGTTAGTGGGGTTGCTATTTTTAAAAAATCTTTTATAAAATGACGATAATAACCCGCTAAAGCGAGAAAACTTCTTACTTCTGTTGGAGTTGCTAGTTGTTCCAAATTCACAACTATTTCGATCTTAGTTGGATCTACTGATATTCCATTTTTGTCAATTACATGACCTAAAAAATGAACTCTCTTCAACCAAAATTAACACTTGGAAAACTTTGCGTAAAGTTATTCATTTCGTTATATTTCCAAAACGACTCTCAAGTGTTCAACATGCAACGAATATTATCGATAAACACCACAACGAATTTGTCTAAGCATAGTTTAAACACTTGATTCATCAAATCCATAAATGTTGCCGGTGCATTTGTCAAACCAAAGGACAACACAAGAAACTCATAATGTCTATAGCGTGTCCTAAATGTTGTCTTCGTCACCTCTTGTTTTCTTACTTTTAACTGATGATAACATGTCCGAAGGTTAATTTTTGAAAAGTGTTTGGCTCCTTTTAATTGGTCAAACAAATAATCAATTCTTGGTAAAGGATACTTATTCTTTATGGTTAACTTATTTAATTCTCTATAATCAACACATAACCTCGTGGTTATATCCTATTTCTTAACAAACAATACTGGTGCTCCCCAAAGTGAAACATTAGATTGTATATACTTTTTATCTAAGAGTTCTTATAGTTGTACTGGTAACACTTTCAATTCTACAAGTGCCATTCTGTACGGTGCCTTAGAAACTGGTGCCGTTCCCAGTGCAAGGTCAATGACAAACTTGATTTCCTTATCTAGAAGAAGACCTGGTAAGTCATCTGGGAATACATCAGGAAATTCCTTAACTACAGGTATTTGATATAGTTTTACTCCTTCCCGTCGAGTATCAACTATATAGGCCAAATATCCTGAACAACCTTTTCTAAGTAACCTTTCTGCCTGAGTTATGGTCAGATATCGTTATTGCTTAGTTTAACAACCTCAATTGAACACTACCTTTGACTTTGACATAGTCAATAGGTTTATACATTTTTGATGACAATCGATCACCGCGTTATGGTTAACTAACCAATCCATTCCTAAGATTACATCGAATTCTCCTAACTTAATTGGAATAAGATTTACCAGAAAATTATGTCCCTTTATATCCATACTACAGTTCCTATATATATTCTTAGCAGGAATCTTTTCATTGTTTGCAATTTCTACAAAGAATGGCATGTCTAAGTTTTTGCATGGTATATTCAAGCTTTTAGAAAACCTATTAGAGACAAAGGAACAAGTAGCACAAGAGTCGAATAACACATATGCATTTAAAGTGTTGATAGGGATGATACCTGTCACCACGTCTTGTGAAGAAACAACATCCCTCATTGATATGTTAAATGTTCTCGCGGTTGGTCAACTCTGAGCTCCAACTACAGCTACTATTGACCGATTATTGTTATTCTCTAGGACTCTGCTTCCCCCTCCTCCCTGGTTCTTGGGTTTGGTACAGTTCCTTGCTAAATGTTCCGATGAACCATAGTTGAAACATTTATTTTTATTAGAGAGAGTACATTGTGGAGAAAAGTGTCCCTCTTGTCCACAATTGTAACATTTTTTTTCTAAGACATACTCCTTTATGTTTTCCCCTACATGTAGGATAAGGTTCCATCTTATTATCTTTATTATTATTAAAGTTATTATTATTATTACTTACCTTTTTTCCTGAGTTGTTAGAAAAAGTAGTATCCCATTTCCATTTATTATTAAACCCACCTGAACTAGGTTCTGACTCAAGTTTCCCTCCCTCATTTTGATTCTTCTTTTCCTTGTGAAATTTGATGAGATTCTCATTTTCACTCTCAGATATGAAAGCTTTCTCGAGTATTTTGAAAAAAGTCTTTATTTGGAAGGTAGATAATTGACTTATTATCTGAGGCTTCAAACCTTCCTGATACCTCCGAGACTTCATAGGTTCAGTATTGACTTGGTGTAGAGCAAACCTAGACAGTTCGTTAAACTTGGCTGTATACTGAGATATAGTAAGTTCCATTGTTTCAACTCTAAGAATCGTACTTCCATGCAATCCTTCAAAGATTGGGAACAATAATTTTTAAAGAACAACTCTTTAAATCAATCCCATGACATAATTTTAGTTTCTACACGACCCCTATAAGATTCCCACCTGTAATTTGTCGCTCCTTTAAAGAAAAACGTTGCAAAAGCTGTCTTTTCATTGTTATTGACATTGATTACTAAGAAAAAAATTTCAATCTCAGTAATCAAGATTTGTGCATTAACTGGTTCAGATGTACCTTTGAACTCGGCTGGACCAACTAATTTAAAGTCCTTAAATGGGGTGTTTTGGGTTGTGGGTCTATTCATGGCACCTAACAAATGTTCTACTAACTTTTGGGTAAGATTATCATCATTATCTACCTCTCGTTGAGGTCTTCTGGTTAGTAACATGATTCTATATAAAATAATAAACATTCACCATTAGAATTTGTATAACACAAACACACTTTTTATTTATATATCACAGAATACACACATAAACATCTAGTAGTTTATAAACACTACCAACTATAATACAAACTTCAAATGCTCCTTTATTCGTACTAATACTAAGCACTTAGAATTCTATACTACACTTAGAAATTATTAACTTCATCGAAGGAATCTTGGATCATGTGGCATACCATAGATCAATCTATCTGATAGGCAATTTTCTTCCATTTGACTGGATATTAAACTACTTGTCGTTGCAAATCACTGAAGACATCTCGAGTTTCTAGAGCAGATTTGAGTAACCTCGACTATATTTCCCTCCTGCCACTCTATGTGTGGTGCAGTTGTACTTTTAGTCGATTATTGGTTCCCCGTTCATGCTCTAATATTCCCTCGGTTAAATGTGGCCGAAACCTTGTATGATCATTATCATGTTCAGATTTCTGAACTAGTGATGCCATCGTCTGCTCATGATATTTAATTCTCATTAATTGTCCTGCTACTGGATCCTCCTCTTCCCCAACATCTAGCTGTTGTTGATCATGAAATAATTCTTCATCCTTTGCATCACTATCTATAAATTACTCAATTTATGGTGGATTGTTTACTATTGGCATTTCTTCTACATCGGAGTTGGCCATCCTATAAAACAAAAATTTTTAATGTTATTTTTATGTGTAATTTAATATTTTTACGGACTGCAAGACTATACACTAAGATTACTCTTCTTTATATCTATAGCCTTAACTGATCTGATACCAACTTTGTAACGCCCCCATATCTATACTCCCACGGTATTCGATATGGTGCTTACTTCTAATCAATTAATATAACACATTCAAATCTATACACCCATGGTATCTAATTCTATGCTTTTATCTAACTGAATTACTATACAATTTTACAAGATACAATTCCCATAGATCCAAGGTTCATAGTATCCCATAACATATAACAATTCCATGGAGAACTATTTCTGTGTTTGGATACCCTCACTTGGATGTATAGACTATATCTACGAATAGTATCTATCTATCCGAAATTTAGAGTACTAGTAATAACATGAATAATCCATATTACCAATACCCTCACTCAGATGTATTGTCTATATTATGCGGATTACAATATTGTATCGATAGTACCTATCTATCTGAAATCCAGAGTATCAACAACAACATGAACAATCCATGTTGTCAATACCCTCACTTAGATAAATAGTTCCCAAGGATCTAAAACTAAATTGAAAATTCTAATTACATCTATTTTTGCAAAGGAAACACCATTGCGGAAATAAAAGATGTTATATATCATATATTAAATTTCGATTACATGACTCTTCATAAAGAATTTCTTATTACAAAAGTATTAAATTCAACTAGAGAGTAATATAAACTAATCTAATTAGGGACGCTTCCCTTTATTTACTCTAGATGTGTCAAGGTTACCATCTAATGCTGCAAAGGGAATGATTTGCAAGAGTGAGCTATGATAGGCTTAGCAGGTTTTATAATTTATCATAATATAGGATTTGAAAAAGTATAAAAGTTCAAAACTCATTGAGTGTTGTTTACCATGTCTGGAATTTTTATATTTCAACCATTTCTGGACTTTTTATTTTTGTCAGTCACAAAGACTTAGAAATCTTGTTCAGATGTGAGATATGGGATCAGCCTATTCATCATCCTAGGAGTATGCATCTCATCCTAATCATGCTCACTTACACTAAGTGCCAGATTCAATTGACACACATTTATCCCTCTTGGGATATAAAACTCAGTATAGGATGTTTTACCAAAATAATTTGGTTTGACACAATAATTTGTGCTTAATAAACAGTATCATATGAATAAACAAATTATTTCTTAGTTATGTTGAAACTATAGCGATAACTTTACAATAATTGGCAATTTAAGTTTAGGTTTTGTAATACATATCAAAAGCAATTCAAGATAGGAATCTTGTTTAACTAATTGAAATATGGTTTAGTAACTTGCGTAACCCAATTGACTAGGTTAGAAGACTTGCGTAAGTAATTAGGGTAGGGAACTTTCTTGAGCGAAGATCGATAAAGCAACGCTACTCGATTCGTTTATAAACACCTAAGAGGTTCAATTATATAAATCTTACACATTATTATTGATAACAATACTTAAATACATAAACTATTTATGTTCGGATTAAGTTCGATATGATTTCGGTGTCCAAAGACTTTACTAGGTAATTAATAATTTAATAACTCGGTTAAACTTTATTTATAAGCTTTATTATATTTTTATATAATTTATATATCTTTTATAATAATTTTCAAAGCTTATAACTATTTTTAGATATTTATTTATTCATTAAATGATTTTTAAATCATTTATTTCTATTTCTAAATAATTAATATTTACTTAGAATATTATAAAAATCTTGTTTATTATTTTTAAATAATTTCTAATCATTTAATATGATTTTTAAATCATGAATATTATTTTTAAATAATTATTCTAATTACTATATTATTAACTTAATTATTAATAATATCCAAATAAATAAAATATTTATTGAATTTATGTACAAATATTAAAAGTTAATTATTTTAACTTAAAATAATTTTTAAAACTATATTTATAATTATTTATTAATTATTTCTTATTTTTATTAATTTATTTTTTAGAAATTATTTTCTGTCTGTCACTAATGCTCTATAGTGAAAGTGTCGCTATAGGTGTTCTTGAGTTTCTGGGAATCAGTTTGTCATGGTCTAGAGGTTACTTTGACCTTAGATTAATTTCCTACTGTCAATGATTCTAGGTTTGAAAGTGTATGGGTGTTATAGTACTCATGTAATAGTACAACAACATACTAATTTAATGCTTTAAACTACATATAACAAGAAGTTATAGATGCTCAAAGTCATTATCAGAGTTGTTCTTGAGTTTCTGGGTAACCCAAAATAGTAGTCATGGTCGGTCAACAATTGTGTGGCTTCTAGATCTTTCAATCTGTGTGATAGATTTGTGTTTTGTTTGTTGTAATATTTAGTTTATATAACATGGTACATATGTGTTACACTAGTTTGGACAGAGTATGATTCTAAGGTCTAGATCTATGTTGGTCAAAGTATAGCCAAAGGTTGTTCTTCATGTTCTTCAGTTTTCTAGGTAACCCAGAAAACGCTATCATGCTCGGTTAACGACCTTTGACCATTAATTCTTGTAATCCTATGAATTGATTAAGCATTTGAGTGTCATAGATATGTAGTATGTATATCAAAGTATGAATTCATAACAATTAAACATCATAACAACAAACAAAAAGTTATTAAAAGGTTGGTCAAAGTAGCCGGGTCAACCTGTTCTTGAGTTTTCTGGGTAACCCAGAAAACAAAACCTCGTGATCAGTCAACCACTTTTGACCACTTAAATCTTGCAATATATGATTCTAATGAACCTGATTTCATTTCCAGATTAAAGACCTCATATAATACTACAACTAGCATACAATAAATAAACCTAACTATTAACATACACGGATCTACAGGCTCTGAAATTCGATTGTTAGACATGTTTTTCCAAAATTTCTAGCTTGCTTAAAACACTATTTTGATGCATCTAGTTGTTATAAAAACATGTTCTATCAACCTAGCATATTGACTAACATGTTATTACACATATCTAAACATCTAAACTACAAATTAAACATAGCATCAAAGATCTAGGTTAAAATTAGGGTTTGTACCTTTTCTTGCTTGATTTTTATTTCTGGCTATTGAATCTGTTGTTGCTATAACCAATGCTTGTTTAGGTAAGTTAAAAGAGTGTATAGTCTTGTAAAAGTCATGAGTTTGCACTGAACTAAGGCTGCCTTTTATAGAATTTCTGAACTAGGGTTTTTGGTCATTTAATCACCTACTTTCCTCCCAAAATATCTGATCAGTGATGCTTGTGCTGGTTGGGAGTTTGTAAGCATGTCATGTGTTATGTTAGAACTTGTTTTGATGACTCCTAACCTACTTCTATGTTTGTTGATCAAATTAGTAGATTAATTATGCCCTAATCCTCTTTAATCTTGATTAGGGTTTTGGTTTTTATAATTAGGGTTGCTTAATGATATTCATTAGTACTTAATTGAAGTTTAATAATTATGATTAGGTGTTAGGATAACCTAATTAGGGTTTAGTCTAACCAATTAGGGTTAGGGTTTATAATTTAGGGTTCCTAACTTAGATTTTTTACAAATCCTAACAGGCATGACAAAGCGTTTTGTCAGTGTAAGCACGACAAATCAGCTTGTCAAAATACATATACCGAAAAGTATGTTTTCGGAAAAAAAATTTAAGCACGACGTGTCAAGCACGTCAACTTTCGGACGAAAAGTTATTTGACCTAATTTGTTTAATTGAGTATATAATAACACAATATGCTTTCAGAACGAAGAGATTTTATTAATATAACTGAATTTACGTAACCGAATCTTATTAGGGTTTTGGGGTTTCACATACTGCACTCAGTGCTTCACACCATATCTGCCTGTGATATTAGTGCTTCACACATGTCATCATTTCTTTACGGTGAGACGCAATGTATATGAATGTATGTTGTGTGGTCCCTCCACCAGGAGGCTATCTTGTCGGTGTTTGATTACTGGACTCGTCGAGAGACTAATTCCACGAGGCTCAGGAAAGGAACCACCCATATTCGATCCAGTTGAAAGATCAGATTAACTTCACATCGAGTAAATTGCGATGATCTGGGGACCTTCATTCCAAAAAGCTGCGAGAGTAGCCTAAGATAGGCCAGCCTCTGATAAACCAAACGCGGAGGGAAGTCTTTTCATACCTTCCCATTTCAATTACTTGTAATTTCATTTCCATTTCAATCTCAATGTAATGGTAAATATAAAAGAATATGTGAACATGCATTCCCTTTTCATATCAAAATTTTTCATATTATCCTGTCATTAAAACATCTGACACCCATTTTGCAGGATAATACTCCTAAAAACGGACACATTACATAGCATATAACATTTCCACGTTTCCCTAAGACTAAACTACATAAGTCTTTTTGTAGGGAAACGATTGGTCTATTCGTTTAAAGTTTAAGAAGGAAATAAGCTTAGAGCCAAACATGGCTACATCTGGCCAGCCTAATCCTACTCTTGTCTTTCGTGAGGAGTTCGAAGGATTAAGCAATCAAATAACAAAGTTGGTTGTTCTACTAAAAGAATTACACAAGTCAACTCGGGGCCCACAAATACCCATCCACAGAGAACCCTCTACATATGGAGGAATCCAGGGTCCGGACAGAGAAGTTCTAGCACCTGAGTCTCAGAATTATAAGACCAATAAAATTCCTAAAATCACGCATCTTAAAGAAGATCAAGACACCGGTGATATTCGGCAGAAGATTCTACCAATGGAAGAGACCATTCGGTCTAACAAAGGGATTGGAACACACGGAAGTGTTTCATATTCAAACCTTTGCATCTTCCCCAGGTTTCATTATCCTAAGAAATTTAAGACTCCCAATTTTTAGAAATATGATGGATTGGGAGATCCTTACACCCACTTAAAAGTGTTCATTAAAGAGCTGGGATCCTATTCCGAGAATGAAAAGCTTAGAATGCAGCTATTTTAAAAAAGTCTGACTGTAGAAGCCAGAGCATGGTACACCAGATTGGATAACCCCAAAATTCACAGTTGGGAGGAGTTAGCCCATGCTTTCCTCAGTCAATACAGCTTTCAAACTCAGATGGCACCAGACCAGTATCAAATTACCAAGGTCAAGAAATAAGTCAATGAGTCATTCAGAGAGTATGCCCAAAGATGGAGGCGTCTGGCTGCTCAAGTTATCTTATCTATGAAAGAGTCTGAAATGGTGATGACCTTCATAGATAGTCAAGAAGCTCCATTTTATGAGAGGGTTGTAGCTAGAATAGGAAAACCACTCTCATAAACGATAAAGCATGGAGAAATGGCAGAAATGGGATTGAAATCTTGGAAGATTCAAGACCTCGCCGCATTAAAAGTCGTAGCTGAGCATACCTAATCTGGAAGTTATGGGAACAACCCCCAGAGGGTCCATAAGAAGAAAGAAGAGGATGTTTCCTTGATACTACAAGGACAAAAGGGTAATCAAAACTTGCCTATTCAGAGGAGAAGTTATTCCCCTTTTCAAGCACAGTCTTCAAACCCTCCCTTGCCAAAGAGTGGAGAAGTCAAACGCTTAAGAGTGTTCACCCCCTTAGGGGGTTCACTAGAAAACATTTTCAAACATCTAATAACTCGGAAGAAAATCACGCATCTCATTCCACCAGCCAACCTGAGTGGAAAGGTTTTCAATAAAAGCAAGAAGTGAGCTTACCATGTTGGAGCTCCAGGCCAGGATACTCAAGATTATTGTGCCCTTAAGCATAAGATCCAGGACTCAATTGATAGTGGTGAGATTGTGGTGACCAAGCCTGACCAACCACATGTTCAAGACAACCCTCTCCCTCAACACACGGAAGAGGAGGTTAACATGATCAGTAGAGGCAGTGGAGAGAGCTCCAAGTACCTCAAATATGTGTATGAATCATCCTAGATTAGCAAAGATAATTCCGACAAATAGGATTATTCAGAATTCCAGTTCATGATGGAACGTGAGTTAAAGTCTATTGGCGAACAAGTCAATCAACTCGCAGAACTAGTGATTCATCAACACTAAGTCACACGGTAGTTGTTCAGTCAAGAGCATGCTAGCCTCCTTTCTCTTATCACAAGTACTCCACCACTTACTCAAGAAAAGGAAACACTGGAGGAAAAGTTTGTAAGAAAGCAAAAGCTAAAGCCTGTCGGGACTTTTCCAACCAAAGGGAATTCACCTATTTAGGCCAACCGATGGAAGAAATATTGCAGATGCTGATTAATAAAGGAAAAATCATAGCACTGCTACCTCTAGTCAATCCACGCTCAAAAAGGTTTGACGCTATTGGGGTATGTCAATACCATTCCCATTCTCGCAGTCACAACACTAAGGAATGCTGTGCACTCCGCTATCTTATTCAAAACATGATTGACAACGATGACCTGCAAATGGCAGACAATGACGCTATATCATCTGAGATTTGGGACACATTTCCTCTAGGATGGAAGGAAGTTATAGCAGTTATATCCTCTGAGGGAGATTTGACTGCCACACAACTTATAATTCAACCAATTCAGCTCAAAGGACTTGAAAACCCTTTGAAAGTGGCGGCACCAAAGCTAATCATATTTCCATTCAGGCCATAGTATCATGTCATCAGCCTTAAGAAAGTCCCATGGAACTATGGAGAGGCTGAAGGATCAACATTAAACACAACTGCTATAGTGTCTAAAGAAAATCCACTGTATCTTCCTCAACGAGTGATGAAACCTATCATCATATCAAAGGGGAAAGTGCCCAAGGAGATGATTGAAGAATTCCTCCGCAGGATGGGACACCATTAAGCCAAGGTAGTTCAAAACTTCAAAGAATCTCCACAATAAATCTCTATTATAGACTTGGTTTTCTCTTTAGAAGATCACCAGAATGTCTTACTGAAAGTATTAGAAGAAGCCCACTTGCCAAAGACAGTGGATGTTGAAAAATTCCATCATCTGGTTGAGCACATCTTTAACAGTAATGTGATATCCTTCACTGATGATGACATACCTCCTGAAGGGACGGGTCATTGCAAACCGTTACATATAACGGTTATATATTCCAGATATGTGGTCGGAGGAGTGCTAATAGATGGAGGATTATCCCTTAACATCTACCCCTATGCCACATTAGAAAAAGTGAACATCAATCTCAACAGGATTCGAAGCGTCCATATAATCATCAAAGCCTTTGATGGATCTCAGTGAAATGTTGTTGGAGATGTCGACGTCGGGAATTTTTAGTGTCCCTTTTCGTTACTTGTTCTTTGGTGTTCTCGTGTTAATGTGAGATTTGTTTGAAAAAACAAGTGAAAAAGGTCCGACATGTATAATGTCGACGATTTGACTTTAAGAGTCGCCAGTTGGTGTATTTAACTGGTTGCACCAACGTAATCGAAAAGGTTTGCACATTAACCCAATGATGTGACGCTGCTAAACGGGCTTGTGAAACCGAGATTCATTTAGGTTTGGGGGCTTGATTATGCGGAGGGAAGGTGTTAGGCACCCCCCGACATCCGTGTTTTCACAGTGACCGCCACTTTTCAAAGAAACTGTTATATGAATGTGTGTGTGTGTGTGGATCAATGTACAATTATTTGGAAGTAGTGTTATACCTCGTTCGCACCTATATACATAGGGTTTAAATTTATAGAAAAATTCAGTTTTAAACAAGATATAGCAATGACATTTTGTAAAAGAGGTTTTTCAAACCCTGTGCTCAATAGTAATTGAGGCCTTTAATACATCCATTTTATTATTAAATGTTCGGCTTGTTTGCTTTTATTTTCGAGATGCGAAGCATTCTCTAGAAAATAATATCTGTTGATGTCGAACTCGGCCATGGGGCGTAATGACAAACCATCCAAGGAAATTCGCAGACAATCGTAAAATAATGTACAAGTCGCCATACAATTTGAAAAATGTCCATCAAGGAATCTAATCTAGATTCGAAGAGATCAATCAGTGATCACATGATTCTTAGGCTCACATGATAATCGCAATTTGTATTGAAAGCGATGAAGATTATATATATAAAAAAGTAAATATATATATATAGACACGATCAACCACCACGAAGCAACTCCATGGGGGATCTAAATGTAAATATATAAAAGCGGTAAATATATATATATGGACATGATCAACTGCCACGAAGTAAACTTCAAGTGGGACAAAATGTAAATATATATATATATATATATATATATATATAAACGAGTAAATGCACCGGATGTAAAATCTAGGCTTATCGGATATGTCCGACAACAATTATATATATAAGTATATATATATATATAAGCGAGTAAATGCACCGGATGTAAAATCCAGGCTCATCAGATATGTCTGACAACAATTATATATATGTAAGTATATATATATATATACAAAAGCATATAAATGCTCCAGACCGAAGTCTAGGCTCAATCGAGGCATACCTCGATAATGTTAGTCCATATATGAAATATATACATATATAAGTATATATATACAGATAGAAGTGAAAACCACGGACCGAAGTCCCGGCAAACGCACACAACACGACTCTCAATGTGTATAACAGTATGCGCTAATATGAGAATAAGGCTTTATATAATATGAGAAGGCTTACAGTGGGCTGCCAATATAGACTTCTATGACTTTAAATGGATAAACACTCAGCTCCCGCCGGATAAAAGATAGCTATATGTGAGCTAACAAGTGTTTAAAGATGAGGAAACACTCAAAAGATGTGTATACAGAGTAAAATGGACAGGGCTTCCTCGCATTTTCCTCTCATTCTCTTCTTCAAATGGCTGACCCTAAGGCTCACATTTATAGACTGATGGGCGTAGGTACACCTGCTGCAGTGGCAGTTGTACCTGCGGCTAGTCGTGGTGCATCCAAGCCTCGCGGGTCCCGTCGTCTCAAAGTACGTGCACTCATGCACTATAATATCAGCTCGAACTTGCAAAACTTTAATCCGAGCATCCGAACAAGGTATATCTGACCTTCTTCGGACCGTTTGTATCGAGAGTTACGCAATAACATGGATTAGAGGTTGTACGAAGTCAGGAAGAGGGGTCTATGTCCATGGTCTTCAAGCTTCAAATTCTATCCAAAGTACTTCCACGCGTAATAGTCACTCAGGATTGTTACTCCTCGATTATTGTGGGACATTATTGTATGTATGTATGTATGAAGTGTTGAGACGACGCGCAGGTATTGAAGGGGCAAGATGATGTTTGACTCTTCGCCAGGGTTATCGCTGGTTTGAGTTGAAAGTATACGTTACTCAAGGTTACATCTGAGATTGGACTACTTGTTGGTATGCTCCGATATCATCTTGTGAGAGAAAACGTTGAGGTGGTAAGACGATGTTTTGACTCCTCACCGGGGTTATCGTCGGTTTGAGCGGAAAGCAGACGTTGCTCAAGGTTACATCTGAGATTGGACTGCTTGTTTGTATACCTCACTGTCATCTGTGGGTGTGCTTGTCTGCCCGTTGTTAGCTCCGGGTCTGAGGTATGAGTGCCTCGGCAGTAGGTCTGAGCTTGAAGCTGATCGCATGTATTTGAAACAAGTATTTTTGGAGTTATCGCTGGAACTACAATGGCATCCATTGGGGCTATCACCAAGGATGGAGTTGCTACTCCCAGTGTTGTTTTTGGGACTGGAACTGAGCGTCGCGGTGTTATCGCTGAGACAAAACTGTCCTCTCTGGTGTAGTTGCCGGTCTTTTGATCTGCGTACCTCGGGGTTATCTCCGAGATTGGAATTGACATTCCCGGTTTGTGTTCCGGGTTGGAACTGATGTTCCCGATTTGTGTTCTGGGTTGGAACTAAAGATCCGGTAGTATCCAAAATGGATGTCACCGCCTTCGTGGTTATCTCGAAAGACTTAATCTACCTCTCGCAATGTCGATGAATAAAGCGTCTGCAAAAAATTTCGAGTGTCTACACCAGGATTTCAAGCTACTCCGCTCAATCGCGTAGCATTTTTATTCCTAATTTGGCCTTTTTAGCTTGTGAGACCTCCTTTGCAGCTCTAACTGGAGCGAGCCGGAAGTGTGGGACCCATGTAGAAGTGTTGCAAGTACACCTGCAGGAGCCGCAGGTGAGCCTGCGGCCAACCGTGCCTATGTATGGCGAATGGTTTCTTTCATAAGTCATTTTCAAGTTGCACAGCGAAGGAAATCTGAGAGCTCTTCTTCAGATCTGCTGAGTTCGGGTAACTTTCTGCATATTCTGTCATCGTACAAGCGTTCTTCACTGTCCTAGTAACGTATGCATGCATTTCTTTTCCCAGTTTCTATCCGTTTGAAAATGACTTATCACATGAAATGCATTTAGACACATAGTAGTGAATATGCATGCTGATATGACTTGATAAAAAAATTTCAACATAGCAAATGTTAGTATTAAACCATGCTGAACATAATGATGTGAAAAAAAATTTGACTTTTTAAACAGTCAAATTGGCACCTTTTACTGTCATTTCGTATCCTATCCGAGGATAAATGAGTAAAGGCATAAAAGTAATATAATCCTGGTAATTAGACTACACTTACAGATTTTTTTACTGTGATGTGATAATGCATGTGGGATGTATATGACTGTGTATAGGTGTGCTACTGAATGGCCACCTAGTCATGCCTATGTGCATGTGGACAGTCCCATTTACAAAGGGGGATATGGAAAAATTTCCCAAAATGTAGGTATTAGGTAGTCATGCATTTTTAACTCTACTGTAGATGTATGTTAAAACAATGCATTTTGAAAAGCTCCTGGTAAGAAATTACCACACCCTTTCTGAGGTGATTTGGAAACTTGTTGTCCAGATATTATGGATCCAAATCAGCCGAGTAGTTCCCGCAGGACCACTTCTGGTGTACGGAGGAGAGCTTCTGAAGAGCCTCAACTCCGTTCTATCAGACAGCCTCGTCGTTTAGTGGAGGCGGTGATACATCCTATTCGGGTTGAAGTGCCTAATGTTGAGGACGAGGAGGAGGATGTTCCGATCGAGGTTCCTCTCCTGCTGTACGTGTTCCCCGTAGGGAATTGCATGGTATTCAAGTGGAGAACCCAGATCTTCTGGGTGACTTGAGTAGGCATCCTTCAGTATACCTACATGCAAATGAGGTATGAAGTTAGATCTTTAATCTTCTTTATTTCCTATTGATGAGGAGTCAAGGATTCTGATGTTGATTTGCATTTGATATAGGTTCACGACTTCACACAGCCTCGAGGGAACTGGTTTAGAATCCACTCTGTGTATCAGGCTTTGCATGATGACTACAGAGCGATCGTCCATGGCTAGGGATTTGGGATGTTCTTCTCCATTCTACCCCGTCGATGTCCCTGGGGTTACCTCAGGGCATTGTCTCGAGCCAGTGGTTTCACTGACTCGATCACTCCATTTCTTTGGATCGTGAGGTGATGATGACGTCGATGGATTGGCAGTTTATCATAGGTATGGAGTTTGGAGGGGAGCCGGTGCCTTGCACGGCGGATATCACCCCTACTGCCGTCAGATCCTTGTTGGGAGTTCCGGCGGAGGCACTCAAGGGCAGGACTATTTGTACGGGTCCTTTGAGCGTAGATGATATGAGCGGGCTGTTGAGTGAGCCCATACCCGATGATATGAGAGTCAGGGATCGTATTCTTCTATGATTGTTCCTAATGATCATTAGGGGCTGCTTCATAGCAGATAACTCTTCTACGGTGTCCTTCGCTTTGATCAGCGCCACTCGACACGTGGACCGTATAGGAGAGTATGATTGGGGTTCCTACACCTTTGCCTATTTCCTCAGGGGAAAGCGCATGCGATCGTAGGGCTTGACCGAGGCGTGGTTAGGATTCTACCCATTTTTGCTGGTGAGTGTTTCTCTTGTCTTTTCCTATGTATAGGTTAAGAGTGTTGACTGACAGCAGATGTTTGCCTTTGTGTTGGTAGTTTTGGGCCTATGAGAGGCTTCCCTGTTTGCATCCTATGAGCGTGTTAGGTTTAGATACCTATCCACGAGGACGGAGATGGCATCATTCCATACTGGCGGAGGTCCTTGTTGCTGAGGGTTTCACTCTTTGTCGCCTACAGCTGGAGTTGTTGACAGCCGATGTCATCACATGGATTCCCTACTCTGGAGAGCATTTGGGAGTTAGTTTTGAGGATGGGTACCCGACTGGAGTAGAGTACATCATTTCCTACATTGGCATAATACAAACACATTAGAAGAGTTACCGTACAGACAGAAGAAACACAAACCAGATTCAAGTCATATTAATCTGACTATCTAACCCAAAACCATATGCAACAAGTAAATATGCCATAACAACATTTATGCCACGTCTGAATTAATGGAATAGAGAATTAAAAATTTGTGAATGAAATTTGTGAATTAATGGAATAAGACAAGTTAAGCCGGTGAGAAGTGAGTACATATCAAAGTGCTCTAATACACATACATAAACTAGATCTCGAAGAAGACTTGTACATACTAAATTATCTCATACACATACATATACCCGTCCCAATGCTAAAAATTATCTTAATCTGATTAAGATAATAACATTATTAACAACTATAATTTAGGATCAAATAAAAGAGTATCCCTAACAATAACATTCTTCTAAGTAATCATAATAAGAGCCTAAATAAAATGTGTGGAGAAATCTCACCTCTAAACATTCCTAATAATACCAAAATAAAGTATATGGAGAAACATACCTCAATATTTAAGAATTGGCTGATATTAATCTGTTCCCTCAATATTTAAGATTTAATAGATTTCTAGCAGTTTTGAATTTAAAAATATTTGGGATTCAAAAGAATCAAATAGTACTTTATTTTGAAAAGGAAGGAGTATAATAAGAACTATCTTCATCATATAATGGAAGTTCATTCCAATGTATCATGCCTGCCTTTTGCCCTTACTTATTTTACAGACAAATGAAAGATCAATTCTCAAAAAAACAGGGACATGATCATTGCAGAAATGGAAATAGTTTTTGGAAACAGAAGATGTATACTCCCTTTGATGTTTTGATTTGAAACCAATCCATGTTTCGTGGATTTAACTAGAGCTAGGTCTGGTCTTGAAAATTAATCAACTTCAGAAAAAAAAAAAATCCATGCGTAAACAAAAGCAAGTTCAACAACACATGGATTGAGAATTAACCTAACCTATAGGAGGGAGGTTTAAAAACATGGGCAACTGCACTTCCTAAACTAAGTTAGCAATTCAACTCAACAATCTCAAATTACTAAGAATGTTTGAAAACAAAAATCAAACCGTTTAAAAAATTAAACTCTTCACTGCAGGCAGTAGCGGTGGTATATGGCAATTTGTGGTGGTGGTGATGGTGGTCGCGGTTTTCCCCTCTTCTCCCTCTTTTCCATCTTCTCTTCTCCCCCTTCTCCCTCTTCTCCCTCTTCTTTTCTCCCTCTTTTTTTCTTCTATTTTGGATCGAGAATGATTTAATCGACATGGTTAATTGAAATAGATCGTTGGACCGTACGCAATGCTAATTTTAAATGATGTGGAAGTATATCAATGAATCAACGGTCACGATGATGGTGAGTAGTGATGGTGAGTAGTTGCAAACAACTAGGGCGCCAACATTTCCTGCTAATTTTTTTAGAGGTAAAATTGAACCAGCAACCGAGTAGCGACCGCGTTCGGTCGCTAACATAATCTAGCGACCAATTCAAGGGCGGTCGCTACTGTCGGTTGCTAATAATCCTATCTACGACCGAAAGTGCGGTTGCTGATATTTTTGGTCGCTGTTAAAGTATTTTCTTATAGTGTATATGAATATATATTTCTTTTCACACCAGATCACACATTTCAAAATATATAGCACGTATATATACATACTCAAACTCAAAACATCTCATAATAAGAATTTTAATTATTAAATTCCTATTTTAATAACTTATAAAAATTCGGGTTGTCATAGGTATTCCATTCTGCATAGCTTGAGCGACCATATTCGCTTGGTTGTCCTCCAGCAATGTTGACAGATTCTTCTGCCCTTTGGTTTCGGTTTCGTCTTCTTGGTGGCATTATCTGATTAAATAAAATCATAAATTATATATATATATATATATATATATTAACTTACATTCTAAGTCTTGCTTAATTTCGACTCAAATAATCATGTATTCAAAATATTAGATTTTGAAAACTTGGTGTGTTGTATTTAACTAGCTATCAAATAGATACATAAAAACTTATTTCCTTAATCAAACATATATTCATGTTCATCCAACTAATTCATAGTACTTTACACCATATAGCATATATCGCTATAAACATTCGTTATCCCTTTGTGACCACAAAAGTCGGGATTCGCTGCTACAACTTATACAAAAGTTGAGAATATTACATTACACCCATATACTTATCATATACACATCATAGAACACACATATTCAAGTAATACTAATACTACTTATTTTCTACGCCTTCACTAAGGATCAATTGCTTAGTATTCTATATATTCCTATTGTCCTCAATAATCCATTCACACATAACTATACCCAGTTCGTCAAACTTATCACACATTATGAGTTTAGGAACTTACCACAATCATATGAGTTTAAGAACTTATCCTAGTCAGACCATTGGCGTCCATTCGCTGAGGGGTTCAAAACATTTCATATAATTATGAGTCATGAACTTACCATAAGTATGAGTTTTAAGAACTCGCACTTAACCTTATATTCTCTAACTATACTCTACCTATCTGTTATACCACCGTTTCTGGATCTGGTACTACAATTTCCACAATAACCACCTCATCAGGGTTGCTTTCAATGTGAGCCTCTATTTTAGCTATTGGCTTTGATATTTGCTCGGTTATGGAGATTGGCTCCTCCTTTACGATCTGAGGGTATCCTAATCCTTTTCCACCTGACATCTACATAATAATTATCTTGATTAGTATATAATATATACACACATCAAATAATAGTTTTATATAAGTTATCTTTTATTTTGTTTGACGATGAATTTATTCAATTCATCTCCTTTTAAAATCTATATGAGTTATTTGTATTTTCAATGTTTCCCTCTGTCCTAAGGTTACAGCCTAAGGTCTACTCCCAACTAAGGTTTCTAACCTATAGCTCTGATACGAACTTGTGACGCCCCCAAATTCAGGTACTTAAAACCCGAACTCAATGATTCATGGTACCATTTCTTTGAGCGGAATAATAATAATAATAATATATAAATATCAAACTTAATTTACATATATCAGAGTCATCTAATCCCTAGTTTTTCAACCTTTAATACATTACATTACATGATAATTAATAAATATAATTGTCTTAATAGAGTTTAACTATTACATAATATACCATAAAGTTTATTCTACTAGCTTTCACTTCCCTTTGTTCTTGGTAGAACCTTCAGGTTGATCACGGTTAGCTGAAAACATTTAAATTAAGCAAGAATGAGCATTTGAGTGCCCAACAAGTAATAGCAATCAATAAACGTTAGCTGAAAGAAATAAATATTTTCTGGGGATGGTACTTCTACAACGAATCAACAGTTGTGAAGTAAGCTGAAACAACACTAATCAACATATCAATTCTATTTCGAATTTTTAAAACTACGTACTGACTATAAATGGGGAGCAGTCGACAGACTATGAACATTGTTTTCAATTTTTAAAAAGGTTAAGCAGAACTTTATTTGTAAACCGTCATAACTTACAGGCACAGGGGTGATCAGCCCGTTATGCCCTGTATTGATCAATACTACATACAAGAACGAAATTTTCGTTCATCATATTCGCCTTTGGCGCACAAAAGTTTCCCATATTCAGGATGTTCATAATTAGTCTGAATCCGAACCAAAACAATTCGGTTGGATATCAATAAGGTTCTATCATGTCCAACGATATTTTTAAATCAGTGTCTAGTCGAGTCAAATAGCTTAGACGGCTTTTTAATTAACGTATACATACTAGAAACTAATAAGTATGTATCAACATGTGATTAAATACAATAATTATCCAAGTGGGGACACTTGTATAACCAATTTTAGAAATTAACGAACATAATAAATATCTGGATTGTACAATAATATTGAATTGATAAACCATAATTAGATAGAATTCAAGAGCTGGTATGACTACAAATGTTTGGATACATAATCAATAACAATAAAGTTAATAATCTGGCACAACGATAAAATAATTCTGAAAGTTTCTTACTTATGTCAATTGCATAAAGTAAATGCAAAGGGTAGGATACTTGCCTGATCTGCTGCTTACAGTACACGACTCAGTTATATCTTTTACACAAAGACCTATCATTAATAAAATTATTTTTTCGATTAGAATAATATATCGTAACATGTAGTACTACTATTTGCAGTCAACACATAACCTAATCACATTGTCACATATGTTTATCAGTCATTAAGACATAAACAAACACTTATCAAGTCAACCTATATAGGTTCAGATCAATTTTGGTAGCATTTCAGTGTACCGACGACTTTATCGAGTAATTATCGAGTCTATCTTTCAATAAAACTCTATTCTGAATCCTTGATATTATTCTAGATACTTTAAATATCAGTTGTATTATTTTTAAATGACTTATAATAGTTATTATAATTTGTCATGATTTTTCAAACACTGAAATTATTTTTAACTGATTTAAATATTAAATAATTCTATTATCATTAATATTTAAATAATATTAAAATATTAATGAAACCATTTCCAAAATATTAAAGTTATTTATAATAACTTAAAATATTTAAAAATATTAATATTACCTTAAATGATTTTTAAAACAATTAAAATTATTTTTAAATAATTACCATTAATATTTAAATATTAATTTACTATTTATCAAAATATTAAAAGTCGCTTATTATAACTTAAAATATTTATAAACCATATAAATCCATTTTAAATGATTTTAAATAAATAAAATCATTTTTAAACTATTTATTTAATAGAATTATTAAATAAATCTAATATCATTAATTTTAAATTATTAATTAAATTTACCTTTAAATATTAAAAGTTATATTTTATAACTTAAAATATTTTTAAACTCTTTATTTTCATTTAAAATGATTTTTATAATATTAAAATAATTTTAATCTAATTTATTTAATATAATTATTAAATAAATCTAATATCATTAATATTAAATAATTAATGAAATTTTCTTTAAAATATTAAAATTTATATTCTATAACTTAAAATATTTTTAAATACCTTATTATCATTTAAAATAATTTTTGATATAATAAAATTATTTTTAATTAATTTATTTAATATATTTATTAAATAAATTAAATATCAACAATATTCAAATAAATACTAATATTTATGAAAAATATGTTAAATTATTAAAAGTTAATTTTTATAACTTCAAATAATTTTTGTAATTTTTAGAAATTATTTTCTATTTTTAATTAATTTTTAAAAATTAATATAATTAAAATCAATAAGTCTGTCGCTAAAGTCTTTAGCGACAGTAAGTGTCGCCTTAGGTGTTCTTAATCACCAAGAACATTCATAGACAATGTTCGAGTGGACATGTTTGACCAAGAGTAATTCTTAATCTATGATGTTTTTGGGCAAGCTATTAATCAGATATTGTAGTACTAATGTAATACTATAATAATCAAGCAAGTTCTGGACCAAAACATAACACATGAGCAAGATCTAAGGCCTTGAACAAGCTGTCAGAGCTATTCTTCATTTTCTAGGTTACCCAGAAATGAAGAACAGTTCGTGTAGCCATATTTGGGCTTCCACAACTTGAAATCTATGTAATGATTTTGTGATTTAATGCTTTCTGTGTGTAGCCAACATGACAAGGTATAGATCTATTACTTAAAACTAGTCTAACAACAAAACAATCATCAGATCTATGCCGATCAAACCTTGTCAGAAATAAGGTTCATATGTTTTCTGGGTTTCCCAAAAAATAGTTTTCATGATCGACTTAGCTACTTTGACCGGTCATTGAATCCAACATATTTGATATTTTAGTGATCTAAAGACATAAAAATGTAGTCCAAACAACATATAACAACTTAGATGCAACAACAATAACAAAGAAACAAATACAAGAAAGATCTGAAGCCATAAACGTCTTGTCAGACGGTTCTAGGCAAGATTTGGGTTACCCAGAAAATCGAAAGTCATAGCATACTACATGTTCAAACATTTAAACAACCAAAAACATAAACAGACTGAGATCTATGATGTCTGACATTCGGTTATCAGACATCATTTTCCAGATTTCCAGATTTTGAAAAACTTCAAACTCAAGCTTATAAATGTTATGGATCTAACAAATACCAACCCAGATCACCTAGTTACACTACATACACCATGTTTAAACATAAAAACATAACTTTTATCATAGCATTAAAGATCAGATTTATAGGGTTAGGTTTATACCTCTTTTGAACAAATTCTAAATCTGGGGTTCCTGATCTGTTTGTGATGATCTAGGAGCTTGATATGGGACTGAAATACTTATGTAATTCATGGGTTCAGAGAGAGAGAGAGAGACTTGGTTGAGGATAAGTTGAACAAATGAGCTAATTTAGTGACTTCTATCTCTTTAATCTATATATTATGTATGTAATGTGTATGGCTAAAGTATATGGCTGATTTGTATGTATTTTCAGTACATGAGCAAGTCTAGGGTGGTTCACCAACTAAAGTGTTGGCAAAACTTGCAAGTTAGCTAACAATAATGCAAGAAGGGCATTTAGGTCATTTTGCTTGTAATTTTAATGGCCAAAATGTTATCTTGGCTAACCCTTAGGGTTTAACCCTAAGGTTATACAATTTGATTTTTTTAAGGAATTCTAATTAGGGTTTAAAATGTAAAAATTTAAAGTTTCTAAAAATGAAAATTAGGATTCCCTAATTAGATTAGGTTTCCTAATCACGTAGGTCTTGGAAATTAGGTTAGAGACTCACTAATTAATATAAAGCTTACTAAATTAGCGATTAAGGTTAATAATTTAGCAATTAGGGTTCCTAATTTGACAATTAGGGTTTCTAATTACTAATTAGGTTTTCCGTAATTAACAATTAAAATCTATAATATATATCCTTTATCACATAACACAATGACTTAACAAATCTTACATTCGTATTTGACTTCCGTATTAGGGTTTATCAGCTAGCATTAGGGTTTTCTACTGCTACACTAAAACTGTTACACAAATTAACATTACATCATACTGTACATACTTATAATATTGAAATATAATTAATATTATATTACTATTCTCATTCCTTATTCAAAATCTAAAATTAGGGGTTTGAATCCATATCCGGCTTTACATCATATATATCTTTATTAATTAAGTTAAAATAATTAACTTAACTAATTTGAATAATTTCATATAATAAATAATTCTAATTAATAATCATATCATATATCAATAACCATAATTTCATGGAAAATAATTAATAAAAATATTTTTACTACAAAATTAATTTATTATAAAAATATAATTTATAATGATAAATAATTCTTAAAAAAATTATTTGCAATTATTCGTGTAATAAATAAATTTTATTTATCACATATATGCATACACTTTACCTTGCATATATATTCCTACCTTTAAAATAATAATAAAAAATTTATACGCAAATTTTTTTATTTAATTATATTAAAAATATTGGGTTATTACATCTTTGCAGTCCATCCATTGAGTTGTCTTGTATTGTTTTCATTCGGGATTGAAGTTATGGTTCTACATGACCTCTTTTGCAGTGATTTGGGCTGAATTGATGTTGAGTTGGCAAAATTAATATTTTGCCCTCTTGGATCGGTTCTGGGCTTGACGTAGCGGCATCTATCTTCCTCGGGTTTATCTCCGAGGTTGGCCTGCTGTTTATCTTCACGGTTGTTTCTGAAGTTGATTTGATTTCCCAAGGTTGTCTCTAGGGTTTAGATTTGATCTTCCGAGGTTGTCTCTGGGGCTTGATTTGATTTTCCGGGGTTGTCTTCGCGGCTTGATTTGATTTCCCGGGTTGTCTTCGGGGTTTGAATTTGATCTCTCGGGGTTGTCTCGGGCGGGGCTTGATTTGATCTCACGGGATTATCTCCGGGGTTGAATTTGATGATTTTGACTTCCAGGGTTGTTTTGGAAGATAAAAAACGATTATGCCCTCCTGTATGGTTAGTAACCAGAACGCAAAATTTCGAGTATCTACACCGAGGAAAATAACATATCTTGCAATTTTATTAGTTATGTGAAAAAATGTGTTAATTCTTTGAAGAAAATATGTAATATTATGAATTTAATTTACTAAAAAAAAAAATCGAAGTACACAACAAAATTATATTCTTAAAATGTATGATAAAGTGTGCAAAATTTCAATATAAACATCTAATTGAAACGTAGAAGTAATATATGTAGTTTAGTATATACTTGTACTATCTTCAAAAAAATTTGGAAAAAATTAGTAAGCATTAAAACCAAACTAGTTAAATTTTGAAATTATAAAAATTAAATAGTCAAGGAAAAAAATAAAAAATAATCAAATAAAACTTTTTAAACTTGTATCACTTGTATAGAAGTGTTAATATTTCTTCCTTCTAAATTATAAAATTATTATTTATTTTTTATAATTAGTTTAAAATATCCGTTCAAAGTTAAAATTGATAAAATTAAAATAAATTTATACATATTTTTATTCTAAAAATGTTTTAAATTAATTTGAAAAAAAAATAATAATGATCCTAAGTAGATCAGATAATGGATGACATAGATAACAGGTGTCATGAGATCCCCCATTGCTTTTTGTTTTGCCCCGTAAATATAAATATCACCATATGCGCACCCCTCTAAAACCCCAACCAGGACGATAGATAGAGAAAGGGAGGAGAGAGAAAGTTGCCTCGTGGTTTCAAGTTCTAGGGTTTGCAAAGACGCAAAATCGTTGAACCCTAGTCCTTAGCCCAATCTCTCTCCTTGTTTATCTCGCAGTTTTACATATTTCATTTCCCTTTCTCTCTCATCGACCCCGCATTGCGCGTAATTTCCATCGGATCTCTTGTAAGATTTTTGGTCCATTCTCTTCTTTGTTTATTAGTTTTCCTAATTTGAGCTGATATTTTGTTCTAATGCTGATTGGATTGCTAGAATGAACCAATAAAAAATGAAGTTGTGAATCAGGGACAAATATATGTTTATATATCCAGTGTTTGCAAAATCTGTCACCTATTGGGGATATTAATTGGGGGGAATATGTGACCCAATTAAAGTGTATTATATGGATGGTGACAGAATTGCAATAATTGAATAGATGATGGAGCACATTTTAAAAATTGAAATATCGTGGAGCACATGTCAGAAATGTTGCAATTTTGCAAAATTTTTGTATATAAATTTAATTATGTTTAATATCTGTATTTTAACATTTTTGGGGTTTTATTTATATATTTTGTGAAACTTAACTGGCTTGTTTTGCTCCATTAGTTTCAGTAGAATAACATGAATTTGATTCTTTCTTTAGGTTGAAAAAGTGATCATTGTTATGTGTCCCTCTGCGTTTTGAGCAGTAGTTTGATTTGGGTATTTGAATACCATTTGATTTGAATATGCCATGTGTTTGGGCCTTCACTTTACTTCAGTAATTAACTCTAAAGTATAGACATTCATATATATAGTAGATGATAATTATGATTCAGTTTTCAACCCTTGCACTCCATTCTAAGAGTTATGAGTTCTTGGACTAGAGTGCCTTATGCACAATTGGACTGTCTATCACTTCGATTACATTATTTTATTGGGTGGTTATGAAGCCACATATACCTGGGGATAAGTAATACATGTTATGCATGCCATTTACCTCAAAACAACTTGTTGGTAGCCCACAGGCGAGGAATGATAGAAAAGAAGTTGAATTTACAATGGAATTTACAGTGTAGTGGTGTGTGGAGCCTAGCTCGGGTCATGGAATCTTGAAGGGCTCAATTTAGGTAAACTTTTAGCAGTTTTTGTTTGTTGTGTAGTCTCTTTGGCAGAAAACTGATTTAAATAAGAGATGTTATGTTTAGGTCATAATGTCATACGACTGTGATGTTATTTGTTTGGTGTATTCTCCTGGCATTCAGTGGCTTCTAAGTTGAATGAAGTATCTGTTTTAAACATTATGTAGGGTACAATGATCTAATAAACCTGTGATACTGAATTTCTTTTTGGGGAAATAAATTTTAATAGAATTTGAATGTTTTAATTAATCCCAGTTTTATTTATTTATAATAACTACGTATCAGCCTTTTAATTTTTATCATAATTTATTTTTTATTTTTTTACAGTAGTGCAACCATGGTGTTTTGGGTTTTTGGCTATGGTTCATTGGTGTGGAACCCTGGATTTGAATATGATGAAAAAGTGATAGGCTTCATCAAGGATTTCAGGCGTGTTTTTGATCTTGGTAAAAGTTGCTCGCATAATGATTAATTGCATGATCATTGTACCCTTTTATACAACTGCTATTTTTTTTATCACATGTTTCCTATGTGCGTCAGCATGCATTGATCACAGAGGTACACCCGAAAATCCTGCAAGAACTTGCACACTGGAACAAGCTGAAGGAGCCATCTGTGTAAGTGAATTCTCCATGTAACTTGTACTGATATTACATCTATCCCACTGGCAATTATAGATGTGTTCCTTCTTAGCTATCCTTCATTTTGTTATCCTTTTTCTGGGTAGGCTGGGGTTAGCCACAGGCGTCTTCCTGATAAATCAGAGCCACACCTTTTGGCCCATTTCCTTCCCCAAATTGTTATCCAAATTGTTATCCTACAAAATCACAACTAATAAATAATGTTAATTGATATTTCCACAAGTAAAAGTGGTATTTCCATAAGGTCCTCCTCACATGAATAGTAAGTGGGTCCCACACTAATGTGAGAAGACTTTTTGGAAATATCAAAATTTACTTGTAGAAATAACAATTCCCTATGTAATCCTTTTAGCCATATTTCTTCTGTTATTTCTGCCTTCCATTATCTCTCAGTGGGGTGCTGCTTATTGTGTTCGTGGAGGCCCGGAGAAGGAAAGAGCAGCTATGGAGGTATGTTTCATTCATGTGCTGCACATCCATTGTGTTGGTGTTTCAAGTGTTTTGGCATTAAAATAATAGGATTTGCATCTATAACTGTGTTTCCTTTAACGTGGTATTTTGGTAAGTCTTACTTGCATGTTAAATTCATTGGTTAATGAGACTGATAATAAATTTTTGTCCTTAGTATTTGGAGAGAAGAGAATGTGAGTATGATGAGAAGACAATAGTGGACTTCTTCAAGGTAAGTGCTGCCTTTGTATAATCCTATTCTCTTACGTGAGAAGGCAGAATCTTTTTATTTTGAGCTGCCTTTGAAGGATTCAGTTGCTAAATCCTCAGGAGTGTAAAGTTTGTTCTTTTCCTTTTTTAATTGTTATTTTTTTACATGTGCCCTTCTATCAGGAAGGAAATGCTAAACATCCTGCTATCACTGGAATGATAGTGTAATACTTCACTGCATCTGTCTCATTCTCTCACAAAATCTTAATTATAAGAAATAAAAGAAAAATATCACCATATTATGTTTTGCATTAAAAAAAACCTTAATTTTAAATAATATGTTATTGCAGTTTTACATCTACTCCTGACAAAATTTCAAATAAGTACTACCTAGGGCCTGCCCCATTGGAGGATATGGCCAGGTAATTTGATTTACTCGTATCTTATGTGCTGTTTTTGCAGTTTTCCTTGTTTTTTCGCTTTGAAGCCTTATCATATCTTATTTGCTGTTTTCTCATTAACTAAGGCAAATTGCAACTGCATTTGGTCCATGTGGGAACAACAGAGACTATATTTTCTTGTTGGAGAAAGCCATGTTTGATGTTGGTAAGTATTCTCACTTTATGCATCAATGCAAATGTTTCAAGCTATGTCACAGGACTCGGATAGAGTGTTTGTAATGACCGAGAATTCTATGTGCTGCAATATATATATATATATATATACATATATATATATTTATGAAATGAATTTTTTTTCGGAATTGTCTTTGAGCATAAGAGTGAATATGTGTTATGTGATGTAAGTAAGTTAGTTAATTTACTTATTTTAAGTTGGCTAAGAAATGAAAAGGAGACTAAGATGAATAATAAATCAAGTTGAGGAAAAACAAGATAAGCTTATGTTGTGAATTAACATAGTTTGAATGTTGACCTTGAATGGCAAATTAAAGTTTTTGTATGAATATGGATACATATATGTGTAAAACTTTATCGATCGAACGATAATAGTTTTTAAGCCAATTAGGGCTAATTGAGTTAAGGAATTGGTGGAACAAAAAGAGAAAGCCTTGTGACATAATTATAAATATTATAGGAATGAGAATTAAATAACCCAAGTGTTATGTATACTTAAGAGTCCAAGAATTTAATTACATACTAGTGGACTAGCTAAGAGATTTAATTTATTATCTCAACCTATTTTATAGCAAGTCTAATTGAGTTATATTATTAAACTAATGTGAGTAATTATTTAAAGTCTAATTTAAGTGGACTAGTAACCCTAATTAAATAAAAAGGGTAATGTGAATTAAATGTGTTGGGCATATGTTAGTTTATGTGTTGGGCACATGTCATTAAATGAAAAATCAAAAATGGGAGAAAAGTGGAAGTGGTCGGATATTTAAGAGGTCGCATGGGTGCTTTAAATGTTTTATTTCACTTCATTTCATTTTTGTCAAAGTTGCTCACCAACTTCCTAGCCTTTGTTCCCTAGATAGGTTAGCTTAATAAATTGTAAATCCCTTGAATTGTGGATTAGCAAGGAAAATAGAGATATGAGATGATTATGTATAGATATATATGTTATATGTATACATTTTGGATGGCTATAAATAGAGCCTTTTACAAGAGCTAGAAAAGGTTTAGTCTCCATTTTATTTCTTAAGTTCTAAAAGCTTGAGAGCAAAACATTTGAGAGCTAAAAAGGAAGGGGTGGGCCGAAACTTAGAAGGAGAGAGTGACTGTCTTCAAGCTAACATTACATACTTTGGAAGGAGGAGGAGAAGTGCAACCAAAACACGAAGGTTTAAAAGTTTTCTTTTTTTTTTTTGCTAAATTTTTTAAAAGTTTTCTATTTGAAACCCTAACTAGATTTATGTGTATCTATGTGGTTGTTTTGGAATCAAATGAGATTTACATATTTGTAAACCCTATGGTAGTGGATCTACATGTTAGATGATGTTTTATGGTTAGAAATGTTCGTTTTATGTGTTGATGATGAGCTTTGATGGTAAAGAAAAAAAACTAGTTATACTTGAAAACCCTAGAACTTTCAGTTCACTTTGGACAACCATCGTTTTCGAGCCATAATTTATTTTTGAGTTCCGTCAAAGTTGTGAGTTAGATCTATGAGTTATCTAAAAGAACTCTACTGGAATCATTGAAAAATATTGAACGAGCCACTTGTAGCACATTTTCTACCAAAACAGTTTTATGCCGAAAAACCTAAAAATCCTATTGTCCATATTTTTCCGTGGGCTGTTTTGGCCAGTTAGAGAGCTTTAAAAATTCTGGTCTTCTGGGATATGAAAATAAATGAAGTTATTTAGCTACTGTCCAAAAATGAGCTTATTTCGACTCCGTGAGACGAAGTTATGGTCCGTCAAAGATTTTGCGATTTTTTAAAAGTAATTGTTGTAACACGAGATCCATAGTTCAGAAATTATGAAATTTTTACTGGAGTCGGTGTATGATGATATGAAACTATTGTGTAAATTTCGGAATTTTTGGATAAAAGGATAATTTTTAATAAATGTTGTAGTTTCAGACAGAAATGACTTATTTAAAAATAGGGAATGAAGTTGGAAAATTACAAGAAAAGTATGTTGTGACTAAAATAAAATATATTAATGTTTTTCAGAAGATATAAAAATAATAAGTTAAGTATGTTTGCTTATGAATAAGTTAAGAATAATTAAGGAAATTAAGTTATAATAAGTCATAAAATTTAGTAATGTAATTTTATTGACTAAAGATCATTAGAAAGATGTATTACGACTATATATAAGGGTAATTTTGTTATTTTTACTAAAATGTTATAAGAATGACATGGTATGGTTGTTAAATGAATTAAATAAGAGGAGATAAACAATTAAATTAAATTGTTTATAAGTTTATAAATGAATAAAATATTATTAAATAATTAATAATATTAGTAAATGATTAATAATATTAGTAAATAATTAAAATATTAGTAAATGATTAATAATATTAGATGAGTGTTTAAGATGATTATTAAATGATTAAAATATTATCAAAGGATGATAATATTACTAATGGTTTAAGGTATTATCGAATGTTTACTTATGTGATTAAATGTTAGATAATTTTTTTTGATAATCGGGAATTTTCCAGCCACAGTCGGGCTAATCTCTACGAACCCGGGTTAAATTAAGATGGCCCTTTACATACGAGCTTACGCCTGTGGTCCCATGAACCATTTCTGGCCTTTGACAAATTGTTGCTGGTGAGAGTCGAACTTAAGATGTCCGAGTTTACGGCTTCATCCAAGGACGACCTTGAACCACTGCGCTAACTACTGAGGTATTAGATAATTTGTTATAAGAGTAGTAGTACTATAAATCAAAATATGTTGTGCTAATTGAAAGATTAATAGGTCTTTTCATAAGAAGTTAAATTAGAACGTTTTGCAGAAATCAGCGGAAAAGACAAGTTTCCTAACTCAAACTTGAGTTATTATTTTTCAAGCATGTTAGTGGATTAATTATTGTCAATTATTCTATATATATGATAATTATTGATATTCGCACCTAGTGCAAGTTTCCTGAACTTTATCATATATTATTCTGTGCAAATTTCATATCCTATACAAATTATTACTTTTGTACAAGTTTCTATCTCTTGTATAAACTTTATGATATGCAAATTTCTTAACTTTCTTTGATTTTCATACCAAATGCAAGTTTTTCTAACATTGTACAATGATTATTGTGTGCAAGTTCATATGTTCATTTAGCTTTGTTCTTATGATTGTTTCATGATGTTTGAAGTTCTAAATTGCTCAATGTTCCTATGTTGAGGAAATCTTAAAACTTATTCAAATTTTTTATATTTGTACAAGTGTTCAAACTATCTTTAAAATTTAATTATGTCTGAATTGTATAAGTACTACGTCGATGTCACTTGTTTCGGCTAGACTAATATTAAATTGCTAAAGCACGAGATGTTCTATTATGTGTGAACTGATTTGTTATTGAAGATCTATGCCACTTGTTTTGGCTAGACCGATATTGATATAATTTGTTGAAAGCATAACATTCCTTTGAAATCAATCAAAACCATATTGTTGTGGTACAGACTCATGATGTAAGACTGAGATGAACAACCCTTACAAAAAGAGGAACTTTATTGTCGGACACCCGACCCTGCGCGTTATGTTTTGAGTATTATGCATAATATATGGTACAATGAGGCTGATCACCTTACGTACTCGCAGTATAATTAGTCTTTGTGATTAGTTTATACTCTTGCGGTATTCAATTTTATTAATTGATAATTCCTCTCAATGTTCTAGCGCCTAAGCGGAATTTTTTATTTCAAATCAATTTTAATATTTTATCTTACATTTATCCAAACAAAATAATAATATAAAGCAAAACAATCTATACTAAAGATAATAAAAGCATTTGCTTAAAGTTCAAACACATCCATATTGCTAATGTCAAAGTTCAAACACATCCATATTGCTAATGTCAAAGTTCAAACACAAGCATGTAATTGTTCAAAAATTCAAACATATTTTTAACGTATTAGTTTTATTCATAAACAAGATTGTTATTAAATAATAAAATTTAAAATTTCATGAATTTAATTCAATGTTAAAACTTAAGAAATTAAACATAAATTTAAGAATTATATTGAATTAAACTAAATATTATAAATATATCATCATTTATATAATTTGAAGTTGGTACAAGTTCAAAAAATTACAACTATAATAAAATTATTCATTTTAACTTGATATTGTTCACTTCTTGTTGTGATTTGATATGCTACAACTTGTATTATGAATATGGTAAATAATTAAAAAAATAAATATATCAAGATCTGATTTGGATAGTTATTAAAATAAAAAAAAGCTCTCCGCCTAGACCTTGTCGAAGCTCCGATTAATTTTTCGGAGGGATTTTTTTGCCGCCTTGGGCCTAGGTAAGGCTCCAGGGGACCTAGCGACTAGGCCGGGCGCCAAGGGGACCTAGGCGAAAATTTTTAGAACACTGATTCTTCTAGGAGTTCACAATCCATAGAGATCACTCGGCATGAAATTTTAGAATAATCCTCTTTATTGAATGTTGTTGCAGTGTAGGTAATTCTTCATAATCCAATGGATATTGTTAAACCCTCAAAAAGAATGGAACTCTTTTATTCATTATTTATTGTACATTTTAAATTTGCTGAGTAAATTAGTTGTTCACCCTTGCTTAAAATAAAACTTTTCAGCTAAAATTGAGGTAGCCGAATGTTCTAGGAAGGACAAAGGCAAAGAGAATTCGACCGAATAGTATCATTTGTGTAATGGTTATTATGTTATATATGGATATAAAACTTTTGTATTATTAGACGTTTATTGTAAAGGTTAGTTAGACTTGGGATATTAATACGTTTTGTATTAAGGTAATATAATGAATGATGTTATTCATAAGGAATGGGTAGATAGATGTGATGTGTATGTTATACCGTGAGCACCGAATCCGAAGTTCTAGGAATCCAGATTTGGGGGCGTCACAAAGTTCGGTTGGACATGGTATTTTGAAGAGTCAGATACGGGTACTCAATTTTTTTAATTTTTATACTAACATGAAGTGTCCAATATCCATGTCCACACGAGTATTTTAAGGCCAAGTGAAGAATCCGTGTAACATAAATTTCAAAGTAGTTGGACCTGCCTTAGAAATTGAAGTATTTCATGCTACTACTTATTTGGAAATGTCGAAACTTTTTCTTGTATGAATGTATTTACAGGTCATGAAGACGACATGGTCATTGAGCTTGCCAATGAAGTGCGGAAAGTCCTTGGAATCGTGGGTATAGGGATACCGAAGGAGAAGTTGATTGGACCATCGTTCATCCCACTCAAGTCCCACATGTCGCCTCTTAAACTAATTCGTCACCTAGAAGCTGTGGCCACGGACTAATACAGACAAAGCCTCCATATCTGACCCAAATTCAGTTCCATTCCTGCGGAATCTCTTTCCCATCAACTACATTGAAGTAGTGAGCAGTTTCTAGTGTAGTCAGTTGTCTTAGAAATTTTGCTACCTTTCTCCCACTTTACTGCCTCCATTGTTTAATTTTACTGTTATTGTTATTATCATGACTAAACGCCTGAAGTGTGTCGACTTCTTTTTTATTAAAAATTTGGTTACAATTATTCTATGTTTTTACTTTTGTGCTCCACCTCTTTCACAAAGAGTTATATTGCAAATTTTATGTTGATCTTTGTTTCATGTTCGACTTAAAAAGTATATATATATATTAGTTTATTAATCGTGACATAATAATTAAAACAAAAGTAGTCAATGTTTTAAAAGGCACTAGGTGGGGGTCTAGGTTGGATTATTTTATTTTAAGTTAATTTTAATATTTTATTTTATATTTATTCAAATACAACAATAATATAAAGCACAACAATCTATAATAAAGATAATAAAGTTTTTTGCTTAAAGTTCAAACGCATATCTTTATTGTCAATGTCAAAGTTCAAATACAAATATACAATTGTTAAAAGTTCAAACATATTTTTAACTATTAGTTTTATTCATAAACAAGATTGTTATTAAATAATAAAATTTTAAATTTCAAAAATTAAATTTGTTAGTTCCCGGAGGCACAATAGTTATCTAAAAGAGGGGGGTTGAATAGATATTTAAAAAATCTTTTTATTTTACTTAGTTTTGATAATGATTTAAACACAGCGGAATTAAGGTTTCTTTAAACTCCCTTTTAGATAGAGTTAATGAGAGTGAAACAGTTATAACAGTAATAGCAAGAATGAAAAGCAGTTGTTTTTAAGTGGTTCAGAGCACTTAAAACTCCTAGTCCACTCTTCTACTCCTCGAGTAGAAAATTCACTAAGGATGTATTTTACACTTTTTGAATCTCATAGATTCCTTCTAGACCAGCAATCTAGGTACTTCTTAGTTCACTCTTGAACTCTTCAAGTCCAGCAGACTTGGTTCTTCACAGTTCACTTAGAACTCTTCAAGTCCTTCCGACTTAGAACTCTTCTTCACTTGATTGATTGGTAGTTGTTGAGTTCGTGATTGATGCTACTCGATTGTGATTAAGCACTTGTTCGAAAGAACCGAGTAGGTTGAGCAAGCTTCCTCTTTTCTCTCGATCGTAGAGTTGAAGCGTTGAGTGTTCTTGTGCGTTTTTGTTCAATGCTTGCTTAGCTCTCTCATCTGCATATGTTCTGCATATATGTGATCCTTGAAATCTATCCGTTGAAGCCATTTGTTAAAGCATTAATGCGTTTGACATTTCTGAACTTTGATGGAGACTTTTCTGCACACCTTCTAAATTGCATTCTGGCCCACTGACACAGCAGACTGCTTTCTCACCTAACACCTGAAAAGGTGTTTTTCCTCTGTCCTATGGTCCTTTCTTTAGCTTCTTGAATACGTTCCTTTTGTTGAATACTAAGGATATCTTTTGTACCGTTGGGACTGGAGAGGACTTCAATGTTTCAAACCCATTCCACTTTTGTTAGAATTTGTCTTCAAACAAAAGTAGGGCTCGATGCTTCTGACACAAGGCAGATGATACTCTACGATCCTTATCGTGGTGTCTTGTCACATTGGTGCTTGGTCTGAAGAGAACACTACGATCTCTCTCAGGGATTTGCACACTACGATCTTTGCACACTACGATCTTCACTTTCTCGTCTTGCAGACTCTACGTTTCTGAAAGCATACTACGATCTCTGATTTAGCTTCAGCAAACGTCTGGACCACTCTACGATTTCTGGAGAGGCCCTTCAAGGCATATACACTACGATCTTTTAAGCTCTATGATCCTGCCTTAGGTTCTGCAATCTGTTGATCAGCTTGATAGACTGCGATTCTTTTCAAGGCCTATCTATTCCTTTCAAGTCATAGATCAACCTAACATCTTTGATCTCTTTATCTATCGTTTATAGAATGATGAACATTAAAAGCTAAGATCAACCTAATAAATTTGATCTATCACTAAGTCCTTGTACATATATTCCTTGAAGGACTTTACATATAATCATGAGCATTAACTTTAAACATCAAATCAAAATATGCATTCTTTCAAGAATCTCCCCTTATTTGATATTGACATAACCAAGGAGATTTGTTGTCATGATTATCAAGTTCTAGATGTATTTTCAGGAAAGTAAACATGACTTAATGTTTTAGTGAGCAGCTGAAATTTCTAGAGAATAAGCATGAATTTATTGATGTTTGGAGAATAGATATTACAGTTAAGCTTTACATCAATAAGAATTTAAGTTTCAACTTATCTCTATTTCTTTGATCTGTGGAGGATTGGCATACTCCTCAGCTCTTCTTTTCCTGCTTGCTTCTTCTCTTCTGGCTAGATCTCTTAGCTCACTTGGGCTTATCCTGGGATTGTGATCATGCCTGTTCATGAATTCAGGATCTTCAATTGGCATTCTTAGGACTGTGGTTGTCACCTCATGAGAGCTGGGAGAAGGCCTTTGACTTCTTAACGGTTGAGTCATTAAAACTTCCTGCTGATCAGATCGTTGAGTATCAGATCGTTGGGTCTGATGGCTGGATCGTGGAGTCTGTTGGTGGAATTGCCTTGCTGGAGGATTCCTGGAAGTTTGAGCAGAAAAGGTGCCTCTACCTCTGCCTCTGCCTTTTTCCTTTATTCTCCCTCTTTATGTCAGCATCAAGGGTTCGAATGTCTTCTGAGAGGCGAGTCACTCCTTGGACAAGCTCGTTGAGTTGATTTTGAGTTTGAGCGATGTCCTCTCGATTTTCTTTGATTAGAGCATCAGATCGAGCTTCCCATTGTTGAAGAACATCTAGTATATTGTCAGTCTGATGTCCTTGGCTAACGTAAAATTGTTGGAACTCTTTTACGACAGTTTGCAAATTGAGGAAGTTTTCCATCATCAGTTTATTTTGAGCTTCCTGAGTGGACTGTAGGACAAGAATAGTATCTCTGTGTCTTTTGGTTGCTAGAAAGTGAATGTCATCCCTGTCTTTTATGCTCTGAATCATTTTCTTGATGAGCTCTTTAAGTTTCTTAGTGAGCGTAGAGCTTAGGGAGCTTGGGAGATTATTTGCAGCATTGATCATTGTTGTTAATCTCATCTGAATGAGTTCAGTGTGTTCTTCAAGACTTTCATCGAGTTCCTTGATCACTTTCTTGGACATTGCTGACAAGTCGGCTTTGGTGGGCAGCTCTGACAAAAGATCATTGAGTTGGGGAATTTGTGAAGGAGGGGGTGTTCTCTTGAATTGATCTTACAATGAGTAGAGGGCAAGATCAAGGTTGAAGTATTCGTTGCTGGATGAGGAGGGAATATCGAATGGAGGGGCCTGTGTTTGGGTGTTTAGAATAGGTGGCTCTACGATTTAAGTTTGGGACTCTACAATGGGGCTAGAGTTAGTGATCGTAGAGGTGATGGGAGGTGAAAGCAATATGAAGTTGGGCATATTTGGTTCGTCAGTTACAGAATTTTGGGATTCTGTAACTGGGAATTGACTTGGTTAATTTAGGACCACTTCCAGCCAGCTTGGAAATTCATAAAATTGGCTGAAGAAGGATAGTGGATAGTGATTAACTCTAAATAAGATCGGGATAGTTAATACCTCATGCACCATTCTTGAGGAGGGACCATTTGTGAGTAACTTCTTGGCAAAGTTGAAACTGCCTGGGAATCCATGAGCTAGCACAGAGATGGCTGAATATTCTTTGAAGCTCCAAAACATGTGATTCCAGGAGTTTAGAATTTGAGCTTGATGGAAAGGCATTATGGGTAGATATGAAAACAGCTGCTCGTAGTTAGCTTTTCTGTACCCATTAATGCCCACAGCTATGATCTCTACCTCATCACCTTCATCCTCTTCTCTGTTTTCGTTTGAGGATTCCATTATATCAATGGCTTCATGATGTTCTTGCTCTGGTTCTCCCTCATCTTCTGCAAGAACTTCTTCTACAGTCATGGGGACATCATGAGCCTCCCCCTCAACATGATCATCCTCTTGCAGGATTAGCAACTCCCCCTCAGCTGGAGCATTTTCTGGGATGAGAGCTTCAGGCATCTCCCCCTCAGCTGGAGCCTTGTCATTTTGGCTTTCTTTGGACAGTTCCTTTTCAGCAGCCAATTCTTTGTCTTCCTTTTTAAGCACTCCTTCATTGACAAGGATGTAATTTTTAACCAATTTTCGTCTTGGTTTTCTAGGTTGAGCCACAGCCTCAGGACTTTCTTGAGCTTCAGCTTTGTCTTGTTGATCAACCAGAACATCTGATGCAGCAGCTTCGTGTTAGGTTTGTAATATTCATGAGCGCAATCAAATTGCAAAAATAAGCGAAAGCGAAATAAAATCAGAGTTTAAAAAATTTACAAACCATATACCCGGATCACCCTTTATGCACAATTATTAATTAAACGAAAAGATAAAGAATAAAATCATACCCTTGAAGATCGAGCTTCTCAGGTACAAGTTCACCTCCAATCCTTTTCGCGTTTAACTTGAATCCACCGGGTTTGGTTCCTTCCTTTGATTAACATTAGCCACCCAATTGTTTGGCCTCTAGAGGTGATCTACCAAGGAAGAAGAAGGATTTAAGAAGATGAGTATTTGGCTCAAACCCTAGTTTTCTATCTCTATAGAAAAGAACGTACTCTCCCAACTATTGAAATTACGTATGTTGTAAAAGTCAACAACTCTCTTACACCCATAATAAGACTCCTCTTATTTATAGATGTGGGCAACCCTCCTTAACAATTAAGGAATTGGGTTTTATTTTAATTAATTAAAATCTTTTAATTAATTAAGCTCCCTTATCTTATTAGGGATAATTAATTAAACTCTTTTAATTAATTTAACCTCCTAATCCTATTAGGAATAAATGAGAGTACTTATATTAAATTAATTCCTAAACTCTTTTAGAAATTAAAATAATAATAATTGTAATAATATTAATAAGACTCTCTTATTAATTTATATTTAATATTTCTAAAATATTAAATAATAATATTAAGCTATTTAATTTATTCTATCACCATAGATTAAATTAAATATACTTAATATATTATTACGATTATGCCATTAACTTCTTTAAATAATTATTCTTCCTTTTATGGTGTGGCCCTTTAGGTTCTCCATATTAAGCTAGGTTGTGAATAAATCAATTAGAACAATTCTAATCTTATTTAAATAAATAAATTAAATAATTAATTTATTTAAATAAATAATATTTATTCTACAATAGGGATAAGCCTCCTCTAGCGATCAACGACTTTCCGGATAATATAGATTTCAACATTAATCATTAAAGAACCTTTGAGTAAATAGTTAAAGACAATTCAATCCTTCCACCATACAATGTCCCAATTAAATATAAGACATGGAATTCTTGTCAAGTCTTATTATATTTAATTATATGTATTCGACTCTTAAATGCCTAACTCAAATAATGCAAATTAGAAACTCCTTTCTAATTTCATTCCGCGCTTGCCAAGGACTCTCTGGGTTGTCATTTATCGAATCACATAGGACATTTCTCTTCTTTTAATAGAAGTGGTAGATTCTTTATTGATCATACATTATCTCCATGTACAACTTATTATACCCAAGCATACCCTTTGATATACCCTAAGGGTCTTAAGGAATAAGTCAAAGTATAACTCATTATACACAAGATACTATGATGTTCTCAAGTCCAGGAGGATCACTAGTCTACTATCACTCTGTGAATTCCTATTGACAGTGCAAGTAAAACTCCATTAGGTATTCCTTAGCAAGCAACGTTCGATGAACTTATTCTCTAATAAGCACCTACATACTTGCTTTAGTGTTTCCACACAAATGATCGTGAGATCAATCATCCTCATCCAATGAGCAAGCAACAACGTATGTACCAATCTATCCGGATTCACTAATCCCCAATTTAGTAATCCAATGATTGGGAACTATTTTAGTTTTAAGCTTTCTAAGAATTTAGATCTCATTAGAATGATCATCATCATTATTCTAAAAGCATTGCTTAAAACTATGGGTTTATCACATATTATAAAACAAAGATCATGTAGATAATTAAAAGCCTTTAATAAATTAATACTTTTTATTAATAAATGAATAAGATTGTTACAAAGTATATGCTTTATCATCAAACATGATTGGCTTGTGTGCATACTACTTTCAATCTCCCACTTGCACTAAAGCCAATCGTCATAGTATCTCATACTCTTCTTCTCTAAGTGACGATTATCCTGCTGTTGGATAAACTTTAGTTAATGGATATGTAATATTGTTCATGAGATTCCACTATCTCTATAGTGATTTCCCATCTTTCAATGATTCTAATAATCAAATGAAAGTGCCCACAACACATGTTTAGATCCAAGATGAGACTTAGGAACTATTCCTAGTTCGTAATGAACTTTTAATCCAAACAATCAACTTGCGACTTCATTTATAGCTATATACTTTGTCTTTATCACTAAACCAAGAACTCTTTGTTGTTTGGAACCTTTCAATTCAATCGCACCTTTATTAAGGTAACCCTTTACCTTAAAGTGGATTTTTCTGTCGTCTTGGTCTCCGTTCGAAAAACTTGAGTCATTAAGCCCTCTAGTTTTAATTAAGACCCACCATGAATATGATCACATCCTTAGTGCCGGTTAAGCACTTTAAGATGTTTTTCACTGACTCATAGTGAACTTCTCCATAATATGACTGATCAACATCAGGTCTCGTACATTTCATAGCATACATGATTGTCACTCATGCGACCTCTCTTTTCAGGAGTCTGTGGGGACTATTAAGAGAGATACACTCCATAGCTCATCAACATGAGACATCTCTTGGAGTTTGCCATGCTAAACGACTTTAGTATCAAATGAATATACGTTCCTTGGGTTAAGTCGAGCATCCTCTTAAATCTATTTATATAGATTTTATCCCCAATTAAGATACTCTTCCCAAACCATTCATGGAGGAATGTTTAGACAACTTTATCTTTACTGATTGTAGCATTGGCATGTTATTCCTTATCCGTAGTATATCAATATATAATACTAGAAATGTCATAACGCTCCCAATCGACCCTTTTTGTACACTAGAACTCTTACCTCATCGTATGTAACTCGGATCATCATCTTCATGATGCGTACCTCATCATCATCATCTATGATGAATCCATACCTCCCTAGGTATCTTGGTGCACTATTCGATTTACGATTTGGTTTGGTACAATAGGTCTATCTATAGGTTCCTCTTATTTGACTTATAGTGTTTTGTGGTTCTTGAACTCTTCAAGATCTATTATCCTCCCACTAGCCCCTTCATTGATAAACACCTTTATCTTAGAAGGAAGCGTGTTTCTAATAAACACCTTTTTTGCTAAGTATGATTATAGAACATTTACCCTAAACTTACTTTAGGATGTCCCATAAATCAGATTTGTCAAATCTTGTCCCAAGCTTATCCTTTGAAACCGCTTTCACATAAGTTGGACAACCCCTTATCTTAACATACTTAAGATTAGGAATCCTCCCCATCCATAACTTTTATGGAGTCTTGGGGCCGGATTTTGAGGTTACCATTTTCGTAGATATGCAGCCATTTCTAGGACATTACCCTAGAAGGATACTGGAATGTCGGTAAAATAATTATGGACCGTACCATGTTCAACAAGGTATGATTTTTCCTTTCAGATACATCAATCAATTATTACGTATCATGAGGTGTCCATTATGAGAAAAACCATTTGAGATGATCTAGAAACTTATTGTACAAGTATTTATTCCTTGATCTAATCAAAGAATCTTAATACTTTGCCAATTTGTTTCACTTCTGAATTCTTTTAACCTTTCAAATAATTCACACTTGTATTTCAACAAATACATATATTCAACTCTTTGAATGATCATCTCCTTTTCTTATACTCGTTTGTTCAATTTGCAAAATTATTTTTCACGTAAGTCAAGTACACAAAATCCATTAAGTAATATTCCAGTTCTATACAAAACATTATTATTATAAATAGAACAACAATTGTTCTTTATTATAATACCAAAAATCTTATTGTCCAACAATAAAATGGAAATAATGTTTCAAACAAGAATTGGAATACAATAATAACTTATTGACTTAATAGATTTGCCCGTAGGCATTGCTAAACTATAAGTTTCTATGGCTAATATGGCAACCTTTGTTACATTTCCCGCACATAGGATTACTTATATTTGTTTAGCTTTCTACTTCTTCTTGGTCCCTTCATAAATCTATATTTATGATAACCAAAGTCGATATTCAATATCCAAGTAGAACCTTGACTTAAAGAAAAATTTATTTTAAATCTTGAACAAAATTGTATTTGTAACCGAAACTTCATTAAGCTTCTTTGGTTAGCCACTGCAAGATACTTCTCGCAGTTTCTTTCCAGTGTCCAGGCTTATTGCAGTGGAAGCAAACTCTTTTGCTATCCATATCATTTTTGTTCTTATTATCCTTTGTTTATGCCTTTCTATATACCTTCATTGAATCGTTCTTCTTTTCAGAAGATCCTTTGGCCCCTACCACTAAGACATGGTCTTTGTTGGTTGGAAAGTGACTCTCATCATTTTTCAACATGTTAAGCAAATCAACGAAGCTGATATCTAGCTTGTTTATATGAAAAATTCACAACAATTGTGAAAGGAGTCAGGAGTGAGTGCAAGATCAAATCTTCGCTCAACTCTCCATCCATGACAAAACCAGTTGTCCTAATTGATCAATCAAATTGATTATGTTAAGAACTTTTTGTCTGCATTTATAGTGCCATTGGCCATTCTAGATCGGAAGAGCTCCTTAGATATCTCGATATCTATCGGTCCCACTTTCCTCACCATCAACTACTTGATGTGCGGGGAATATAGTAGGAGCATCCATAGTTTCATCTTGTGTTGCAAGCTCGTTACTCATGGATGCGAGCATGATGCATTGAGCCAACTGTGCATCATCTTGCCACTTTCTAAAAGTAGCAATGTCTTCCTCGGAGGCATTATGCGCAACCATTCATTGAGGATAAGCGTATTAAGGACATAAGATAGTTTTTGACTATGAGAACTATTCTCAAATTCCTTAACCAATCCAGATTTAATTCGATTGCAGTTAATTTAGCATCTAATATGCTTCGCAGATGATAGTAATTTTAGACATTGTAAAATTTCGTAAATGAATTTGTAATTAACAACATTTTAACATACATTCTTTTATTAATTACCAAAATAAATTAGGTCTTATTTTAAATTGGTATCTCCCACTATTTTCTTCAAACTATATTACCTCACTTATATAGTTTAAGCAAAATCTAATTAAAGATTTGCTAGTGAGAATAAGGATCCCATTTCAAATGTATATAGCCTTGTGGTGACACAACAAACTATATGTAAATAAATAGGTAGACAACTTTTGTCAATTACATCAACTATGCAACTCCTTTTCTTTTGCCTCTTAGATTATTTTGATCAAGTGGTGGCACATCCGAATCAAAATTATCAAGTTAAGTCAAACCTAGCACTCCATATATTCAAAAAAGAAAAATATCATCCTTGTGGTGACACAACAAAACAATATTGTTCAATTTTCTTTATAAGCATCAAAATGTGATAAATTAACATCTTAAATACTTAATACTTGCCTTGTGGTGACACAACAAACTCATATTAAATATTTAATACTCTATTAATTTTATCATGCTAGAAGGCGACGTTCCATATTCCAAATATCTTTGAACGCTTAGGACTTAATATAAAAATTGAGGGATTTATTATTAAATGTCTCATCTTGTTTAGCTGCATTTATATATATATATAAAATACGCGTATATATTAATGAACATGCAAGCATGTTTGCATAATATATAATATATATAGTATAAGCATGCACATATAGAATACTATATTCTACTCGGATTGATTATGAACTTTTATTCTAGTTTGGTTCACTAGAGCCACCAAGTGAACCAAAAAGGTCAAACCCTAAGGGTGCAAGAAATAATATTTAAATATAACTATTACATTTAAACCTGGGCTCCATTACAAACGGGTCTTCAAGCACTTCTTGTCCCTTGATATCTAATTCTTCAAAATAATTCTAACTATTCCTATTACAAAACTATTTAAAATAAATAGAAACCTTGATCAGCAGTCAAGGGGAAGTACATAGGAGGAAGATAGAATTTACATTAAGAAAAATTAGAGAAGGCGAGGTACGTGAGACCCCATTTAATAAAACCCATACATTCATGCATCCAACTAAAATAAAATCCAATCACATCGGTGATAGTCCATAATCAATCCCATTTATTATCATACACATCATCATATGCATCAATAAATAACATTCATCTTATGAATAATAAACATTCAATATATATATTGATATCATTTAATTGGCAAATTTAGTTAGTATAAAATCTATTTTTTAATCAAAATAAACTCCTTTATTTTAATCCAAATTTAAATCAAAATAAAACTATTTTATTTTAATTTATCCAATTTTGAATAAAATAAACTATTTTATTTTAATCAAAACTTTTAATCAAAATAAACTCCTTTATTTTAATTAATTATGGAATCCAATTCCATATATAAAATAAATTATTAAAGGAAACACGGATTATCTTTCCTATTCACAAATAAACTCCTTTATTTTGAATAATATGAAATCTTATTCCACATCTAAATAAACTCCTTTATTTAAGAAAATTAGGATTCTTTTTCCTATTCACTAATAAACTCTTTTATTTTGAATAATATAAAATCTTATTTCATATCTAAATAAACTCCTTTATTTAAGGAAACATAGAATCCAATTTCAACTCCAATTAGTTATCATGGAATCCAATTCCAACTCTAATTAGTTAGTATGAAATTTAATTTTAAAATTAAAATAAACTCTTTTATTTTAATATTAAAATAAACCTTTATTTTAATATTAAAATAAAATTTTATTTTAATTATAAAATAATTAAAATAATATATATATATATATATATATATAACTATTATATATATATATATAATAACCAAGTATATTATTAATTTGGTTCCGTATATTTCGCATAGTTGGTTCCGCATATTACAGGATTCCCTTTTCTTGTTGCTTGGCATTCACGTGGTTAATTCATTATCATACTCATGTGCCATACATAATACTTGCAGGCAAGGAAACATAATATATATATATATAAAACTGTACCTTCCTTAAAAAAAAGAGAGGCACGTGGCCCATTTAATAAGAAACTATTCAAGTTAACATGGATTCCTGAATAACATAATAAAATGTTTACGTTTTTTAAAAAATTGGCCCGGTTTTGTTTTGTTTTTTTTTGATTTCCGTGTAGGACCAAATAAGTTCAGTTCGCGAATTGGCCCTTTTTTTTATTATTAAATTTTATACAATAAAATTATGCCCAATTAAATTGTTCTAAACACATATCAATATAGATATTAAATTAAAACAATTAATAATTCGCATAAAGGTTTGGCTCTGATGCCACTGTTAGGTTTGTAATATTCATGAGCGCAATCAAATTGCAAAAATAAGTGGAAGCGAAATAAAATCAGAGTTTAAAAAATTTACAAACCATATACCCGGATCACCCTTTATGCACAATTATTAATTAAACGAAAAGATAAAGAATAAAATCATACCCTTGAAGATCGAGCTTCCTCAGGTACAAGTTCACCTCCAATCCTTTTCGCGTTCAACTTGAATCCACCGGGTTTGGTTCCTTCCTTTGATCAACATTAGTCACCCAATTGTTTGGCCTCTAGAGGTGATCCACCAAGGAAGAAGAAGGATTTAAGAAGATGGGTATTTGGCTCAAACCCTAGTTTTCTATCTCTATAGAAAAGAACGTACTCTCCCAACTATTGGAATTACGTATGTTGTAAAAGTCAACAACTCCCTTACACCCATAATAAGACTCCTCTTATTTATAGATGTGGGCAACCCTCCTTAACAATTAAGGAATTGAGTTTTATTTTAATTAATTAAAATTCTTTAATTAATTAAGCTCCCTTATCTTATTAGGGATAATTAATTAAACTCTTTTAATTAATTTAACCTCCTAATCCTATTAGGAATAAATGAGAGTACTTATATTAAATTAATTCCTAAACTCTTTTAGAAATTAAAATAATAATAATTGTAATAATATTAATAAGACTCCTCTTATTAATTTATATTTAATATTTCTAAAATATTAAATAATAAATATTAAGCTATTTAATTTATTCTATCACCATAGATTAAATTAAATATACTTAATATATTATTACGATTATGCCATTAACTTCTTAAATAATTATTCTTCCTTTTATGGTGTGACCCTTTAGGTTCTCCATATTAAACCAGGTTGTGAATAAATCAATTAGAACAATTCTAATCTTATTTAAATAAATAAATTAAATAATTAATTTATTTAAATAAATAATATTTATTCTACAATAGGGATAAGCCTCCCTAGCGATCAACGACTTTCCGGATAATATAGATTTCAACATTAATCATTAAAGAACCTTTGAGTAAATAGTTACTGATGCAATTCAATCCTTCTACCATACAATGTCCCAATTAAATATAAGACATGGAATTATTTGTCAAGTCTTATTTTATTTAATTATATGTATTTCGACTCTTAAATGCACAACTCCAAATAATGCAAATTAGAAACTCCTTTCTAATTTCATTACATCTCGCCAAGGACTCTTTGGGTTGTAATTTATCCAATCACATAGGACATTTCTCTTCTTTTAATAGAAGTGGTAGATTCTTTATTGATCATACATTATCTCCATGTACAACTTATTATACCCAAGCATACCCTTTGATATACCCTAAGGGTCTTAAGGAATAAGTCAAAGTATAACTCATCATACACAAGATACTATGATGATCTCAAGTCCAAGGATCACTTGTACTACTATCACTACTGAGAATTCCTATTGATGAGCAAGTAAAACTCCATTAGGTATTCCTTAGCGAGCCACGCTCAAATGAACTTATTATCTAATAAGCACCTACATACTTGCTTTAGTGTCTCCACACAAATGATCATGAGATCAATCATCCTCATCCAATGAAAGCAAGCAACGTATGTACCAATCTATCCGGATTCACTAATCCCCAATTTAGTAATCCAATGATTGGGAACTATTTTAGTTTTAAGCTTTCTAAGAATTTAGATCTCATTAGAATGATCATCATCATTATTCTAAAAGCATTGCTTAAAACTATGGGTTTATCACATATTATAAAACAGCATCATGTAGATAATTAAAAGCCTTTAATAAATTAATACTTTTTATTAATAAATGAATAAGATTGTTACAAAGTATATGCTTTATCATCAAACATGATTGGCTTGTGTGCATACTACTTTCACTTCGGTGTTCAGTCTGGTCTTTACGATAGGTAGAGACTCTACGATCGAAGAGACAGATGGCCTCTTGGATTTGTGACTAATTTTGTTCTTCTTCAGCAGTTGGGATATGGTTGCTCTGTCTTCTTCTGCCTCAGCCTGCTGTTGTTTTCTTCTTAGGATCCTTAGAGTCTCAATGTCAGAGGACTCTACATGGGGCTCTTCAGTCATTCTCGCCTTTAGCTTTTTCTTGCCCTTGCTTTTTCTGACCAGGGCAGTGGGTTCTTCCTTGTTGGCTTCTTCTTCTTCATCATCTTCTTCTTCTTCTCCTTCTTCAGTCTCCCTAACAACTGACATATTCCCTGGAATCCTTGTTTCCTTTGCATCAACAATCCTACCACTTGACTCAGATATCAGACGCACATTTTCTGTTGGATTCCTTTTCCAGTTCTCGAATAGTTGTTGGGTCATTTGTCTGTTTGGATTGATGGATTCTCCTTCATCATCCCCAATTTTGTCACCCAGAGTAGACTGTAGGATGATGCTTATAAATCGCCCGTAGAGCATCTTTTGAGAGCTCTTTGTCTTCTTTGAGTTGGTGATCCACTTTCCAATCTATTCAAGTAATAGAGCTCCATAGTTAAGTTGTATTCCTAACATATGGCAGTCATGAGCTTGAGTTACATCTCATTTACAGAATCGTGACCAGAACTCTTGCAACATATACATTTTCCAACAATGTCAACCAAAAATTCGTATCCTGTTAGCTCAAATGAGGACTCCTTGGGATACCAAAGCCCCAAGTGTGGTGTACCCTTGAGATACCTGAAAATCCTCTTTACAACAGTTAAATGAGATTCTTTAGGATTAGCCTGAAATCTAGCACAAATGCATGTTGCAAACATTATATCTGGTCTACTGGCAGTTAGGTATAAAAGAGAGCCTATCATACCTCTGTATTAAATTATATCAATACTTTTACATTTTTCATTCTTGTCAAGTTTGGTTACAGGAGCAATTGGGATTTTCATGGGAGAGGCTGATTCCATGCCATACTTCTTAAGTAAGTCTTTAATGTACTTGGCTTGGTTTATGAAAATTCCTTCATCAATCTGCTTTACTTGCAGTCCAAGGAAGAAATTTAGCTCACCCATCATGCTCATTTCAAACTTGCTCTACATAAACTTGGAGAATTTCTTGCATAACTTTTCATCAATAGATTCAAAAATAATGTCATCAACGTATATTTGAACTAGTAAGACTTTATCTTTATGCTTTCTAAGAAATAGTGTGGTATCTACTCTAGCTCTAGTGAACCCATTTTCAATAAGAAAGTTAGTTAGTGCTTCATATCATGCTCTAGGTGCTTGTTTAAGACCATATAAGGCTTTGTCTAATCTAAAGACATAATTAGAAAGAGATGGATTGATGAAACCTGGAGGTTACTCTACATAGACTTCTTCTTGAAGTTCACAATTCAAGAATGCACTTTTGACATCCATCTGAAAGACCTTGAATTCATGTGAGCAGCAAAGGCGAGGAATATTTTGATGGCTTCTAGTCTGGCAATAGGTGCAAATGTCTCATCGTAGTCAATGCCTTCTTCCTGAGAGTAGCCCTTGGCCACTAGTCTTGCCTTATTCCTAGTTATTACTCCATCTTGTTTCTGAAGACCCACTTAGTTCCAATAATAGGATGATTCTTTGGTATTGGTACCAATCTCCATACTTTGCTTCTTTTGAACTGATTAAGTTCTTCTTGCATGGCCTCTATCCAGCTGGAGTCTTCCATAGCATCCTCTATCTTCTTCGGTTCCATTTGTGACAGGAAGCTTAGATAAAAGCATTCATTTTGGGTGGCAGCTCTTGTTTTGACTCTTGCACTCGGATCTCCAATGATTAGATCTTGAGTGTGATCTCTTGCCCATCTGCTTCTTGTTGGGACATCTGTTCTTATGTCTTCTTGTCTTAGATCTTCAAGATCTATTTCTTCTTTTTGGTGTGGAGGTTCGTTGTTTGGCATAAGCCTCTCTACGATCTCATTTCCTTGCTCAACGATTTCACTATCTGGCACAATGATCGTAGTGTTGAGCTTGACGACCTCGTTCGTAGTATCTGAACTGTTGGTCGTAGTGTCTTGAGGCACTGTTTTGTCTAAGTCTGTCTCATCAAAGATGATGTGAATCGAGACTTCAACACTCAGTGTCTTCTTGTTAAACACTTTGTAGGCCTTACTGTCTGTGGCATATCCAAGAAAGATTCCTTCGTCTGACTTTGGTTGAAACTTTGTCAAGTATTGCTTTCTATTGTTGAGGATGTAGCATGCACAACCGAAAACATTAAAGTAGCTGACACTTGGCTTCTTCCTTTCCACAGTTCATAAGGAGTCTTCTTAATCGTAGAGTGTATGAGTGATATGTTCTGAGTGTAGCATTTAGTGTTGACAGCTTCTTCCCAGAAGTATTCAGGCAGATGGGCTGCTGCTAGTAGAGTTCTTCCAGTCTCTATCAATGTCCTGTTCTTTCTCTCGGCTACTCCATTTTGTTGGGGAGTTCATGGAGCTGAGAAGTTGTGACTAATGCCATTGTCTGTGCAAAATTGGTCCATTTCTGAGAAGTCAAATTCTCTGCCATGATCACTCCTTATAGCCTTAATTTTCTCTCTTTTCTCGTTCATCACCAGTTTGAACATCTTGATCAGTTGGGAGCTTGTTTCATCCTTTGAAGTTAGAAAGAACACCCATGTAAATCTGGTGTAGTCGTCGACTACGACCATAGAATATCTCTTTCCTCCAAGGCTCGTCGTTGGAATTGGCCAAAAAAGATCCATGTGTAGCAACTGCAGAGGCTTGTCAATTGAGTTGGCAGTTTTGCTCTTGAATGAGCTTCTGGTCTGCTTTCCAAGTTGACAGGCATTGCACGACCTTTCTTTAATGAAGTTGAACTTGGGTAGGCCTGCAACTAGATCTTTTGAAGCTAATTTGGACATGCTTTTGAAGTTTAGATGAGATAATCTTCGATGCCATAGCTAGCTCATTTCTTCAGATGCTTTAGCTAGAAGGCATATAGTCTCGTCTGAGCTTAGTTGTCCAAGGTTTACTGTGTAGACATTTCCTTCTCTTGTTCCGGTTAACTTTATAGCAGATGTCTTCAGATCTCGAACTTGACATTGATTGTTGAGGAATGTTACTTGATGACCCTTGTCGCAGAGTTGGCTAATGCTTAGAAGATTGTGTTGTAGTCCTTCCACATAGGCCACTTTACTGAAGGACACTGCACCATTTCCAGTTGAGCCACATCCTTTTGTCTGTCCAGAGCCGTTGTCTCCAAAGATGACCGAGGGACCCTCCTTCTCTATGTAGTTAGATAGAAAGGCTTTGTTTCCAGTCATGTGTCTTGAGCATCCACTGTCCATATACCAGGTTGTGATCGTGGAGCTCTTTTCCTGTAGTAACATTAAACCTTCATTTTGGTACCCATACTTGCATGGGTCCTACTTTGTTAGTGCCCTTGGGGACCCAAACCTGCTTGATTTTGGGTCTTATATGCATGGAATTATAATGACATTTTGCAGCCTTGTGGCCAACTTTGTAGCACACAAAATATCTAATATGATGCACGTTTGTGTGTGTGTGAAAATTCTTCCTCCATTTGGACTCTTGTGGGTTATTAGTCATCCTACTATTAGGCTGGTATTCCTTCTTCCATGTGTCCTTATGTTTCATGATTTGTGAGGAGTATACCTTACCTCTACTATACCTTCCCAGTTGGTTCGTAGAGCTGATCTTACTGGACTCTACGATCCTTCGAGGTTGGTGAGTAGTGGTTGGGTTACTCTTCTCTTTTCTGAAACCCAGACCGGCATGAGATCCCTTTTTCCTAGGAATATGGATTGAATTAGTAGAGCAGGGTTTGACAGGCTCATCCTTCTCTGAGGATTTCACAAATATAATGCCTCTACTAAAACTTGAGGCATTACTAGTGCTAATTTCCTTTGCTTTTTCCACACATGGCTCTGAGGTAGATTCCCCAAAGCCTAACCCTATTCTGTCAAAGACACTTCTCTGGCTAGAGATTAGGGAGTCCATGGAAGAAGAGGAATTATTCCATGTAGAGATTGTCTTTTCTAGATCCTCAATTTTAGAGGTTAAACTTGACTCTCTTTTCGCATTGAGCTCATTTGTTTGTTTTAAGAGCTGATTCTCAGCTTCAAGCTTAGAGAGAGAATCAGTACTTAGAAGGGTTGTTTCCAGTTCTTCTTGAACTTTTTCTTTCTCCTTTGGAAGAAGTGAATAGTCCTTAGTTAGAACTCTAAACCATTTTATGTATTGATGCAGATAAGATGTTATACCATGCAGTGCAGTTCTTAAGTCGTCAATAGCTACATCAGGAGAGTTGAAGTCAAATACCTCATCGATACTTACTTCGTGTATGTTGGAGTTCTGTTTGTCCCTTGCATTTTTGGCCATTAGGCAAAGATTTGCCATTTGAGGATCTTCTTCATCTCCAGATTCCGGAGTTGAGTCATTGTCTGAGTCACTCCACGATCCTCCAGCTACAAGGCCTTTGTCTTTCTTCTGAGGCCTTTTGTTGCCTTTGTATTCCTTCTTTGAATGTGACTTCTTCTTGAGTTATTCTCTGAGAGGTTTGTTGCAGTTAGCAATGAAGTGGCCAGGTTTCTTACAATTGTAGCATAGGTCATTCATTTGCTCCTGACTGCTGTAGTTGCTGACTTTCTTTGGCTTGCTGGTTTTTCCTTGTCGCATGAACCTTCTGAGTCTCTTTACCAGCATTGCAAAGTCCTCGTCATCATCTTCATCGTAGTCAGAATCAACTTCAGTGTTGGCTTTTAAGGTGTTTTCAGTTGCTTTGAGAGCAACACTTTTATCCTTCTTTCTTCCTTCAGACAAGGTTTTTGCTCGTTGAGTCAGCTCCAGTTCGTATGTGAGAAGGTTGCCATATAACTGTTGAACAGTCATTTCATGTAGATTCTTTGACTCTCTAATGGCAGTGGTTTTGGCATCCCACTTACTTGGTAAGGCTCTCATGAACTTTATGATTAGATCTTTGTTTGGATAGATCTTTCCATAGGCTCGTAGAGAGTTGAGCAGAACATTAAATCTCTCGTAGGTGGCAGTGACGTTCTCTCCTTGAACGTGAGCAAACATCTCATATTGATGAGTCAAGAGAGATTGTTTGTTTTCTCTGACTTCTTCTGTTCCTTCATGCATGATGAGTAATGCTTCCCAAACCTCCTTTGTTGTTTTGCTGTTGACCACATTTTCAAACAGATCATCTTCTAAGGATTGGAATAAGATGTGCTTGGCCTTTTTTGTCGAAATGGATGCTCTCTTCTCGCTTTTCATCCATTCTCCTTTGACCTTGATCTGTATTCTGTTTGGGTTGTCTGTAGTTGGTGCAAGCTTTGTAGGAACATAGGGCCCATTCTGAACAGTTTCAAATAGATGTTCATCTATTGAATCCATGTAAGCTTACATCCTAACCTTCCAGTTAGCGAATTTATCTTTGTTGCACATAGGTGGCTTGCTGCCTCCTCCAGTCTTTGATTCTCTTGGTAAGTGTGCCATTGGATCTACTCAAGCTTTGTAGGCTGTATTATAGAACCTGCTCTGATACCAATTGTTAGTTCCCGAAGGCACAATAGTTATCTAGAAGGGGGGAGTTGAATAGATATTTAAAAAATCTTTTCGTTTTACTTAGTTAGTTTTGATAATGATTTAAACACAGCGGAATTAAGGTTTCTTTAAACTCCCTTTTAGATAGAGTTAATGAGAGTGAGGCAGTTATAACAGTTATAGCAGTTATAGCAAGAATGAAATAGACACAGTTGTTTTTAAGTGGTTCAGAGCACTTAAAACTCCTAGTCCATTCTTCTACTCCTCGAGTAGGAAATCCACTAAGGATGTCTTTTACACTTTCTGAATCTCACAAATTCCTTTTAGACCAGCAGTCTAGGTACTTCTTAGTTCACTCTTGAACTCTTCAAGTCCAGCAGACTTGGTTCTTCACAGTTCACTTAGAACTCTTCAAGTCCTTCTGACTTGGAACTCTTACTTCAGTTGATTGGTAGTTGTTGAGTTCGTGATTGATGCTACTCAGTTGCAGTTAAACACTTTTTCGAACGAACTGAGTAGCCGAGCAAGCTTCCTCTTTTTCTCAGATCGTAGAGTTGAGCGTTGAGTGTTCTTGTGCGTTTTTGTTCAATGCTTACTTAGCTCTCTCATCTGCATATGTTCTGCATATATGTGATCCTTGAAATCTATCTGTTGAAGCCATTTGTTGAAGCATTAAATGCGTTTGACATTTCTGAACTTTGATGGAGACTTTTCTGCACACCTTCTGAATTGCATTCTAGCCCACTGACACAGCAGACTGCTTTCTCACCTAACACCTGAAAAGGTGTTTTTCCTCTTTCTTTAGCTTCTTGAATACGTTCCTTTTGTTGAATACTAAGGATATCTTTTGTACCGTTGGGACTGGAGAGGACTTCAACGTTTCAAACTCATTTCACTTTTGTTAGAATTTATCTTCAAACAAAAGTAGGGCTCAAGGCAGATGATACTCTACGATCCTTATCGTGGTGTCTTGTCATATTGGTGCTTGGTCTGAAGAGAACACTGCGATCTCTCTCAGGGATTTGCACACTACGATCTTCACTTGTTCGTCTTGCAGACTCTACGTTTCCGAAAGCATACTACGATCTCTGAGTTAGCTTCGACAAACGTCTGGACCACTCTACGATTTCTGGAGAGGCCCTTCAAGGCAGATACACTACGATCTTCTAAGCTCTACGATCCTGCCTTAGGTTCTGCAATCTGTTGATTAGCTTGATAAATTGCGATTCTTTTCAAGGCCTATCTATTCCTTTCAAGTCATAGATCAACCTAACATCTTTGATCTATCACTAATCCTTGTACATATATTCCTTGAAGGACTTTACATATAATCATTAGCATTAACTTTATACATCAAATCAAAATATGCATTCTTCCAACACAATTCAATATTAAAACTTATGAAACGAAACATAAATTTAAGAATTATATTAAATTAAACTAAATATTATAAATGTATCATCATTTATATAATTTGAAGTTGGTACAAGTTCAAAAAATTATATCTATAGTAAAATTATTCATTTTGACTTGATATTGTTCACTTCTTGTTGTGATTTGATATGCTACAACATGCATTATGAATATGGTAAATCATTAAAAAAATATATATATCAAGATCTGATTTGAGTAGTTACTAAAATAAAATAAAAAAATCTTTCCGTTTAGACCCCGCCTAGCCCACCTAATTTTTTGGAGGAACTTTTTTGCCACCTTGAGCTTAATTGAGGTGCCAAGGGGACCTAGCACCTAGGCGGGGCACCAGGGAGGATTTTTAGAACATTGATTGTAGTAAAATTAAAACAATAATAGTAAAAAAGTTTTCTACATGAACATAAAAATTGAAAACAGGTGTTTTATAATTTTATCTATTTGTATTTAGTAAAATTAAACAAGGGCTTGTTTGTTATATTCAAGCTTGTTTAGCATTCATATATTAAGCTGGAATTTTTTTGACCTAAAAATCTCGTAAGTCGCATAAATTAAAACTTTATCAAACAGACTTAATCATGCAAATCATTTCATGTATTTTCCACCAACCCCATCATATGGGCACCTAGTTGGGTCAGTGAGCCAATGTTTGAATAGAGTATGAAATGAATACATATGCGGTCAAATATGAAGGCACATCTATCTTCACCTGTCTTCCAATGATTGGATAATCCCACTTTGTAATAAAGGATATTCTTATGTTGCCTTCAATTCATTAGATTTGGAGATGGGTGGTTTTGTCCCACTTAATATAAAGTTTACATACTCCCTCCGTCGGGTAAAATTTGATTTAATTTAAATTTTGAAATCAAATTGATTAATTTTAAAATTAAAATTTATTCAAATTTCTTTTAAAAATAGATAAAAAAAAATTATAACCAAAAGAAATTATGATTTAATTTATTACAGCATTTAATTTTAGAAATTTAAAAATAAAAATAAATTTGATTAATTATCAATACTAAAATTGACCAGAAAAATCAATCCAAGTCAATTTTTGATGGAGAGAGTAATAAAATAAGGGTCAAAGCAATAAATGTCATTAAAAATTTGAAATGTAATTAAAATATGATTAAAAACATCGCTAAATATAGATTTGTTCCAACAACATAAATATTATTATTACTCTGACATTTCGACAACTTAAAATAATAATCAATTTTTAGAACAAAATGATGTACTTTCATTTAGTTAAAAAAGTAAACTTTATTGTTTAAATTAGAAACACATAAAAATTCATTGGTTTTGAATGTTACTAACACTATAAATTGTCCAAAAGCCTATTTTACCTACGGTCCTAAAAGTTACAAATTAGACTTGAAATTAGTGTAATAGCCACCAATCCATTGTGACATGGCAAAAAAGAAAGAAAAAACTCAATTTCTCTTTCAAGTGATATTTCTTGTATTTTTTTTAATCTGGAGATGACAAAAAAATTTGAGAAAATCAAATTGGATAGTTGCACAAACTCCTTCTCACATGAATAGTAAATAAAATCCACCTCATGTGAGAAAGAATCTTGTAAAATTATCAAATTTACTTATAGAAACATCAATTCTCAAAAAATATATGAAAAGAGTTGCTGGGCGGAACATTTAAAACAAATTCTGATAAATACAATCTGCATACTATACTTGCATAGTACAAAAGCTACAAAGGATTCATTGGCAACACATTAAACTATGATTGTTCGTAAAAATTATAATCTCAAAATTATTAATCTTAAAATTATAATTCCAAGATTATAATTATAATCTCAAGACTATTAAATCATTTTATAATCTCTAAAATAATAGTCGTATAAATTTAAAAACAAACAAGACACTTGAAATTAATAATCATATCCCAAATATAATTCTTGCAAACAAACATAACACAAGTAATTCTCATAATCAAATGAAGCAATTGTGTGAATTCTTCACGTTTTACTTGATAGAAAATGATGGAGCATACAATCATCAAAGAGATTTATAATTAATACAGAACAACACAATACCACAAAACATACATCAAAGAGATTTATAATTAATACAGAACAACACAATACCACAAAACATTAACTAGTTATTGGATTTTGACCATGTTTCACAACCAAGAAATTCTTGGACCAAGAGAAAGACGGGGAGACTCGGTAAGAGAGAGAAAGAGTCGGACAGTAGGAATCTGATCGCATCCACTTAAATGTTCATTGGCTCGGGACCAGAAGCATTCAATATATCCAACAATGAATCCCGAGGCACCAATTCCTCATGCCATAGCGGGAGTTTGTCATCAGGATAGAAGTTTCTTGTTACTCCATCCGAATTTATCTGAAAAAGAAAAATGAGAAATGAGAAAAACATAACAAGCGAATGTGGGGGCAGAAGAGAGCAAAAAGCACAACTACAGACTATAAAATCTTACAATAACTGTTCGGACAACACCCCCACTAGCACCATCTCGAGCAATAGCTAGAGAAACGGCCTTAACCACCAGTTGCTGCAAAAGGACGCCAAAAGCTGTTAGAAATTAGGCAATAAACACAGTTTTCAATTTCTTTCCTGTCCGACTGTGCAGCTAATGACGACGAAAGGATGACCAAAATTTGACATCAATTTCCTAATTGTTATGGCATTGTACGAGCTTTTTAACTTGTAAAAATATATAACTAAAGCCATTGTGAATCCATAAGCATTTTATTCTTTCCATGCTAATCTATGATAATCTTCTTAACATCAACATATTGGACTAGACTATTGTTCGAGAATTCCGTGTGAGTACAGAAATTACTCAAAAAGACGGGACCATTTTACACCTAATTTTGATATAGATAATGCAATTGCATCTGTAACAATCAACACTACAGACCTCGGCTTCGTCCTTGTCCATTCCTTCCCTCCATGCTTGATCAAAGAATCCATACAAGTAACTCGAGCCAGATCCTGTGGAGAATTAAATGTCAAGCTGAAATCCAAATTATAATGACAAATTAACAACAAAAAACTGCTTGTTTAGTGATTAACATGGCAAAACTAACCCAAGAAGTTTTAAAATAGTGAATAGATTGATTTAATCATTTAAAAAAATTCCATATTTCCCAATAAAAGCTCCAATAAGTGGAACCAGAGAGATGATGCCATGACAGCTCTATAGAGATTGCATCTTTTCTCAATTTTTCGTAGAACAAACATGAATCTTAACTGTAATTATTTCCTAGAATCTATTGAAACAACTTTCCAGGGTATGTTAGGCTGTTAGCCCATAACTACACCCTCAATAAATGAGGATGGACACTGAAAATTTGAACTGACTGGCGTAGGTATGCCTAGGGAGGTCTGGCAAGCACTATAAACGAAGGGGAAAATTTGTTTCTCCAGAAAATATCTTGAAGGACTCTGATTTAGAAGAGGCCTAAAGAATTAATTAGTTTTAATTTTCTGTGTGAAATCATTTGTGTCGGTCATTAATGCATGAACCCGGTCAGATAGTCATAGATACGTTAATTACATAGGTTCAGTATTTCTAAGGTGCTAGAATGTTTAGGAGTCCTATAAATAGATGTGCTTGAGCCATTTTAGAGGCAGAGTGAATAAATATAGAATTTTTTGATGCATCTTTTCCTTGGATGCGAGGCCCAAGATCCCCAGATGTGAGACCTAGTTAACACTTATCTATTTTGCTATTCTTCATTCATTTTTTCTCTTCTAAGTTTTCCTAAATCTGTCCAAGAGTAACTTTAGGCGCTGACCTGATAAAATCTTGTATCACTCCCATAATCTTCAACCATCTTCTGTGTTTCTTTACTCCACAAACAATAAAGAACTGAGATTGGACACACTGCACTCTGTTGGGTATGACATGAATCCTTATTGAATTTGGATTTAGGTATTACCAAGAATCTGTTTTGGTTTAGGAAAATTATATTTTTTTTAATTATACTCAATTTAGTATTTCTAATCCTATTTGGTTATGGATTTTCCTATGACCTATAAATACAAGTGCTAGAATTTTGGAGAAAAGACATTCACAAATATTCTAAAAATTCTCGTAGTTCTCTTTTTATCTTGCTCTTTAGATATTTATTTAGTGGATTTCTTCTATTTTCTCCATAATTTTTTCCCCATTTGAATTTCCACGTAAAACCTTGTGTTTTTGTCTTTATCTTTCTGCTTTGATTTATTGTGTTTGTCATAGTTTGTCATAACATACTGGTATCAAAACTTGGTTATTATCGATCTATACTATGGCGTTGAGTTTGACTTCATCAACGAAATTTGATATTGACAAATTTGATGGTAATATTAGTTTCAATCTTTGGCAGGTTCGGATGAAGGCTGTTCTTACTCATTAAGGCTTGAAGAAAGCCATTGTAGGGAAGCCAATGAAGCCTGTAAATCTGATACGGATTGGGAGACGAAAAAAGGTAGCAAGAAGATGTCTGAATCAGAATGGAAAACTATGGATGATAAAACACTTTCGGCAATTCAGTTGTGCCTTTCGAATGATGTGTTGCAAGAGGTGTTAGCGGAAACTATAGTTGCTGATTTGTGAAAGAAATTAGAGTCTATTTAACGAAGTCTCTCAGCAATAGATTCTGAGATGACTTTTAGGAAAAGTGACGATCAAGGTGTTGGATTGTCTGTCAGAGGGAGGTTAGTCGAGAGAAGTTCAAATGATGGCAGTACAATTCATAGATCAAAATCTCGGAATAAGAATTTCAGCTGTAACTATTTTCATGCAAAGGGCCATATAAAGCGTAATTGTTCGAAGTTGAAAAATAAGGAACAGAGGGGAGACAATCATGATCAGATTCATAGTGGACAGAATGTGCAAAACCAGCAGAATTAGGGAGCAAGAACGCCTGCTCAGGCTAGTGTTGCTGAGGATAGTGATGATCGTTTGTTAGTAGCCGATGACAGAAAAACTTAGCATTGACTGGATTTTGGATTCTTGGTGTTCTTATCATATGTGTCCCACTCGTGATTTGTTCTCCACATATGAACCGTTTGATGGTGGAATTGTTTTGATGGGAAATGATTCTAAATGTAAAGGAATTGACATTGGTACAATTAAAATTAAGATGCATGATGGCATAATAAGGACATTGTCAGATGTTAGACATGTTCCGAATTTGAAAAAGAATCTCATATCTTTGGGTACACTAGATGAAAACGGGTGTACGTACACAGTTGAAGGTGAAGTTATGAAGATTAGTAGAGGCTCTCGTGTTGATGAAAGGAATCAAGGTCGGTACTTTATATAAGTTGGAGGGTTCTACAACTATAGATTCCAATTTGTTCTTCAGTTACTGCAGATGACACCACCAGGTTGTGGCATATTGATGGACTCCACAACACGCTTGCTTGGTCGTCGCCCGGATCGTTTTTAGCACAATTTATAGAGTGAAACTCTCTCGACACATCAACCCAACGTCTATATTGAGACGAGAACCTTGGTACAATCGTCAAGCAATGAAATCTGCGTTGAATGGAACACCAACGACGCCTAAACCCCATTTTTATATTGAAACAAGAATCTCGGCACAATCGACAATTGATGCGGTAGAAGACGCCACACACAACTATGTATTGTTGTATGATAAGTCAAATTGAATCTCAAAGAATTAACTAAGGAATTAGCTTAGGAATTCTTCAAAGAACCAAAAGTAGAGAATAATCTCACAAATAATTAAATATGAATATTATTGAATTGTGCTAATGAATTACATCCACGAGTCTTGAATAATAGAAATTGAAACCCTAAGAATCCTAAAAGGAATCAACAAGTGTTTGGAATCAAAATCTAATCTAACATCCTAGCTGATAAAATATAGTAAACACCGAGTTTAGGAAACAAATCCACGCTCAAAATCTATCAAAACGCGCCAACTAAATCTGGGCATGCCCACCGAGGCAGGGAGTTTTGGCCTACAAAGTCCGTTGAGGCGGGTGTTGGCAGAGAGCTCGACGCCGGGGCGGCTTTGTACATAGAGTTTGCCGTCAGGGCGGCCATTTTGGCTCATAATAACCAGCCGGGACGGGTGTGCTGATTCTCAAACTTGTAGGCTCTTTTCCTGGCTTATATTAGATTGTTCTGGAACGCAGTCTTGGATCATATTGATGTACTTGGGCATAACCTCATCCTCCTTGGACCAAGTTGACATGTTATTTTCAATCGACATTGCTTATACGAAATCCATAAGTCCTTCCTTGAACCTTTTAGCTCGTCCTCTCGTCACGGGTCCAATTGGTACTTGCACTGGATCCGATCCACGACCTCAATTGGAATCCAGGCTAATCATGTCCTCATCATTCCTCTACTCTTGAAAAGGATTTGTCCTCAAATCGTCACCTACATCAAACGGACTTAAATTAGAAACATTGAAGGTTGCACCAACATTATACTCACCGGTAGATCCAGTTTATAAGCATCGTCATTAATGCGTTCCAACACTTAAAATGGATCTCCTCGCGGAAGCAGCTTAGACCGTCTTTGAGCCGAAAATCGTTCTTTACGCATATGCAACCAAACTCAATCCCCTGGTTCAAAGATAACTTGACGTTGACCCTTATTGGCCTGTTTAGCATATTGCTCCGTTCTCATTTCAATGTTGAGCCTTGTTTTCTCGTGTATCTGCTTAATAAATTCAGACTTTTTCTTTCCATCCATGTTAATAAACTCAGAAACAGGTAATGGTGATAAATCCAATAGAGTTGAAGGATTAAAACCATAAACAATCTCCAATGGTGAAAATTTAGTAGCAGAATAAACAGATTTATTATAAGCAAACTCAACGTGTGGTAAACATTCTTCCCCACTGATATTCTTTTTAATGATAGCCCTTAACAACGCAGACAAAGTTCTATTTACTACTTCAGTTTGACCATCGGTTTGTGGGTGACAAGTAGTAAAAAATAACAGTTTAGTTTCCAATTTACACCACAAGGCCTTCCAAAAATAGCTTAAAAACTTAGTGTCTATCAGAAACAATGGTCCTAGGCATACCATGTAATCGAATAGTTTCCCTAGAGAACAAATCAGCTATATGAGATGCAACATTAGTTTTGTGACATGGAATGCAATGTGTCATCTTTGAAAATCTATCCACAATCACAAATATAGAATCATTACCATGCGTAGACATAGGTAAACCTAACACAAAGTCCATCGATATGTCAACCCAAGGTTCATTAGGTATAGGCAATAGTGTATACAATCCATGGGGTTGAACACGCGATTTAGACTGACGACAAGTAATGCATCTATCACAATTTCTTTTCACATCTCGTTTCATACGAGGCCAAAAAAATGTTCTTTTAAAACAGCCAAAGCTTTACCAACAACAAAGTGTCCCATCAAACCACCCAAACAATTCACGTAAAGAACATGCAAGTATACACAATATACTCTCACGAAACAGAAATCTATTCATTTTTAAGTATTTACCTACAACATTCTTTTCACAAGTTTTAAACTCTTCACCGAAATCAAGGTCATTAGCATACAATTCTTTAATGCGCTCAAAACAAAGTAATTTTGAATCAAGAGTATTTATCAAAACATACCTTCGAGACAAAGCATCCGCAACGACATTTTCCTTACCCTGCTTGTATCGAATGACATATGGAAATGTCTCAATAAACTCCATCCATCGCGCGTGTCTTTTGTTCAACTTGTGTTGTCCCTTCAAGTATTACAATGACTCATGATCGGTATGGATCACGAACTCCTTGGCCCACAAGTAGTGTTGTCATGTCTCTAATGCTCTAACCAATGCATACAACTCCTTGTCGCAAGTAGGATAGTTCAAAGCTGCCCCACTCAATTTCTCATTTGAAATACACCAATCGGGTTTCCCTTCAGATCAAAACGGCCCAATCCATAAACCTGGAGCATCACACTCAATCTCAAAAGTTTTAGTAAAGTTAGACAAAATAAGTAAATGAGCATTTGTCAATTTATCCTTAATCAAATTAAATGTTTTTTTCCTGTTCATCACCCACATAAAGCCCATACTTTTCTTGATGATCTCGGTCAATGGTGCTGTAATCTCACTAAAATTCCGAACAAAGCATCGTTAGAAACTTGCTAGTGCATGAAAACTTCGCAATTGACTCACATTTGTTGGACTCGGCCAATCTCGAATTGCACGTATCTTCTCCTCATCAACTTGGACTCCCTGTGAACTCGCAACAAAGCCAAGAAAAACAATTCTATCCAAACAAAACGTATACTTTTCCATGTTAGCAAATAACTTTTCTTTCTTAAGTAAATCTAAAACAGATTTTAAATGTAATGCATGATCTTCCAAGTTTTTGTTATAAATCAAGATGTCATCAAAATAAACTACGACAAATTTGCCAATGATTGGACGCAACACATGATTCATTAATCGCATGAATGTACTAGGTGCATTAGTTAAACCAAAAGGTAACACTAACCACTCATACAAACCATATTTCTTTTTAAACGCAGTTTTCCATTCATCACCCTCTTGCATTCTAATTTGATGATAACCACTTTTTAAATCAATTTTAGAAAATATGCAAGACCCATGCAATTCATCCAACATGTCAACTAAACGAGGAATGGGGTGTCGATATTTTACCGTGATATTATTTACTGCTCGACAATCGATGCACATCCTCCATTTTCCATCTTTCTTTGGCACTAGAATCACCAGAACTACACATGGGATCATACTTTCCCTCACGAACCCTTTTCCCATCAGCTCATCAACTTATCTTTGTAACTCCTTCGTCTCCTCGAGATAATTCTAATAAGTCGGACGGTTTGGAATGGTCACACCGGGAAGAAAATCAATCTGATGCTCAATTCACCAAATAGGTGGTAGTCTTTAAGGAAGCTCCTTGGGAAATACATCTTTGAAATCCTGTAGAAGAGAAGAAACAACACTAGGCAACAAATCATTAGCGTTGGTATTCAAAAGCACCTCTTTATACTGAAGTAAAATCATAGGCTGTTTAGAAAACCAAAACTCGCCTCACATCACTTTTTTTTTGCAAATATATTTGTTTTTTTCTCTTTTCCTTTCTTTTTCTCGATTTTTTTCTCGATTTTTCTTTTCCTCACTTTCTTTTTTTTATCATGGTCTTTTTGTAAATAAATTTGATCCTCATGCACCTGTTGTGGTGATAGAGGACACAACATGACTTTCCTTTTATTGTGTACAAAAGAGTATTCATTGGTGAAGCCATCGTGCTTCACACGCCTATCAAATTGCCACGGTCTACCAAGTAGTAAATGGCCAGCTTGCATCGGAACCACATCACATAACACCTCATCTACATATCTTCCAATGGTGAACGGTACCAACACCTACCTTGTCACTCTCACATCTCCACTGTCATTAAGCCATAGCAATCTATATAGTTGAGAATGTTTGGTTGTTAACAATCATAGTTTCTCCACTATAGTTGTGCTTGCCACATTGGTGCAACTCCCACCATCAATTACCATGCAGCAAATTTTTCCTTGCACAAGACAGCTAGTGTGAAACAAATTCTCACGTTGTTCCAAACTTTCCTCCTTCACATGCGCACTAAGCGCTCTTCTCGTAACCTAACAACTCGTCATGTTTAGCAACATCCCGATCATCAATCTCCTCTAATGGTGGCATAGAATCGGTGTCAATATCTTCTCCCTCGGTTTCCACCTCTCCATTGTCAAGCAACAATATAGTTCTCTGATTTGGATATTAACTAGAAATATACCACCTGCCTTGACATTTAAAGCAAACAATACCTCGATTGCGACTAAAGAAGAATAAGGTTCAGTTTTACCTTGTTTCCCCCGATTAGTCACATCCAGTTTGAACTCCACTTTAGGTTTATTTGCAACTGGCTTTTCCTACCGCTTTGCAGTATTAGATTTCCATGATGACCCTTGGTAGAATTCGATCGTTGGCCATCTCTCCTCTTAAGTTGTTTCTCAATCTTGATAGCCATGTGGACCATATCCCCCAATTCAACATAATGTTGTCGTTCCACTAAGTCTGCTATATCCCAATTTAGCCCTGCTGAAAATCGTCATTGTTGCCTCACTATCCTCATCCATATTAGCTCTGGCCATCAGTATCTCCATCTCCTTGAAGTATTCATCCACACTCCTACTCCCATGTTTCAGATTTTGCAAACTTCGAAACAAATCCCGATGGTAGTGACTCGGTACAAATCTCTTTTTCATCACTGTTTTCATCTTCGCCCAAGTTTCAATTGGACGTTCCCAATATCTCCTTTTGCTAGTAATCAACTGATCTCACCAAGATTCGGTAACGGCAAATTTGACTTTCTTGAGATCTGAATAATTGTGACAGTCAAATACCCATTCTAAGTATGCCTCCGGATCACTCCTCCCATGGAAAGCTGGGATTTTCATCTTAATGCCATTCCCGTTATCATCTGTCCTATTCTGACCTTCCCTTTCTCTAGGACCTCTTGGCCTTTGATGTAAAAAACCAGATTCACGATCTTTCTCCTCATTGAATTCCCCCTCGAAGTAATTTATGATAACCTGGGATTTCGAATAATTCGAATTTTACCAATAATTTTTTTATATTTTAATATTGATATTGACCATCAATATTGTGTTGAGTATCTGTGATATGAGTCTAGAGATGTGGTCAATTTGTGTATTGACTGAGAAATAAGAGTAGAGTTGTGCTTAACAGATAATAGAAACCCTAACCCTAGTTACGGGTAATGATTTGGTAGAAAATACAATTATAATAATTGTATTGATAAGTACGTGTTTGTAGTGTATAGAATTAATGATCAATGATTGATATGATAGGGTATAAATTTAGTAAACCCTAATAAGAGATTAGAAACCCTAATCTTAAATTGAGAAATCCTAACGCACAGTTAAGAACCCTAATTGAATGTCGGGAAACCCTAATTTTAAATTCGGGAACCCTAAACCCTAATTAGGAAACACTAATCCTAATTAGCAAGCCCTGATGTGATTAGTAAACTTTAATATAATTAGGAAACCCTAATTATAATTTAGAAATCTTAATTTTTTATTTTAAAACCCTAATTAGAAAATCCTAGAAATTACATTCGCAAGGGTTAGAACCTTAGGGTTAAACCCTAAGGGTTTGACAAGTTACATTTATGCTATTAAAATTGAAAACCAAATGTCCAAAATACCCTTACTTTACTTGTAAGCTAAAAGATTTTCTAGAAGTTCATGAGTCATCACATTAGGTATGACTTTGTGCTCTTAAAATCTCAGCAATTCTGATCTGACTTGCCACCTTACATCGCATACATACATTGTATCTAATTATAAGGATTAAAGAGAGAGAATGTTACCAAAGTTGTTCATTTTACTATCTAACACTTAACCTACTTTTCTCTCAACCAAACCTCCGAAATTTTCAAGCATATCAGTCACTTGTAGAGACCCTATCATTCCTAAGAATAGATTGGAGAGCAAGAATCAAGGATTGGAACTATAAGGTATAAAGTCCTAAACTCAACCTAGATCATGTATGCTAAGATCAAGTACATGTTTATGTGTTTAGAATCAATGCTAGAGGATGTTATATGATGATATATCATAGAACTATAGCATCAAAGGCCTTAAAAATGAAGTTTTTCCAAAACTGTCTACGAACCCTAAAAGTGCTCTGACAAGCTAATGTCAGTGGCCTTAGATCCCTGTCTGTTTATTCTTTGTGTTGTTTTAAGCTTTATATTTGTAGTTTGACATAAGGACTGTGATCTAGAAGTGGAATCATAGTTATTCCATGTCCAGATTACGAGATATTGTTGGTCAAAGTCGGTTGACCGACCATGACCGAGTGATTTTTGGGTAACCCAGAAATCCATAATCAGAGTCTGACAACGTTTTGCAAGGCCAAGATCTGTCAGGTGTTGTAAGATTTGTTGGTGTTGTTGTAACCAGATTGTTGTATGTTGTATTGACTCTAGATCCATCCCATTAGATCTCTTAAACAATAAATATGTAGATTGTAGTGGATGGTCAAAGTAGGCCATCCGGTCACAATTGTTGTTTTCTGGAATTTCCAGAAAATCTAAGAACAAACCTTCTGACAAGGTTTGACCGGACTGAATCTGGAACATGTGATGTACTCGGACTGATCTGTTGATTCCTATGTGTTCGTTGACATGTGTACTACAGACTTGGACCATTAGAACAACATATTGATGACCGGAACCTATAGAAATTTGAGCTAGAAAGTGTCTACTTGAAACTGTCCGAGTTTCTGGGTAACCCAGAAAACCCAGATGGTGCCTGACAGTAAGTTTGGAGGCTCAGATCTCCTTGTTGTGCTGTTGTATGACCAAGATAATGGTTGATAATGGTAGTGTTACATACCTACTACAAGAACAAAGTTTAAGTTGACCCAGAAACATGATAAATAGAGAATTATAAGTGGTCAAAGTAGACCCCTTGAGCACTGACTGTCAGTGTTCTTGAACACCAACAGCGACAAAGCGTCGCTAAAGCCTCTAGCGACGGATTTAAATAATTTTATTTTCTGAATTTCAGAAAAATACTTAATAATAGAAAATAAATTCTAAAAAATTACAAAAATTATTTTAAAAATTATTTTCAATTATGAAAAATAATTTTTGATAATTTGGAATATTTTTCACTAATATTTATAATTATTTGAATATTAATGATATTTAATTTTTTTAATTAGTATATTAAATAAATTAGAGAAAAATGATTTTAATATTATAAAAATCATTTTAAATGAGAATAAAGTGTTAGAAAATATTTTGAGTTATAAAAGGTAACTTTTAATATTTTTGGAGAATTTTCATTAATAATTTAATATTAATGATATTAGATTTATTTAATTATTATATTAAATAAATGATGGAAAAATGGTTTTATTAATTTAAAAATAAGGAAAATGATTTAAAAATATTTTAAGTTATAATTAATGACTTAATATTTTGGTGAGAAATTCATTAATATTTAAATAGTAATGGTGATGATTTAAAATGATTTTAATTACTTTAAAAATCATTTTAGAATATTGGTGATTTAAAAATATTTTAAGTTATTATAAATAACTTCAATATTTTGAAATGTCATTAATATTTTAATATTATTAAATATTAATGACGATGGGATTATTTGATATTTAAATCATTTAAAAATGATTCCGGTGTTTGAAAAATTATTATAAAATATAATAATTGTTTGAAAATTATTAAAAGCTTCCGAAAAATATTATAAATGATATATAACTTATTTAATATAATATTGAAGCTTTGGGACCGAGTTTAATTGACAATAAGTGTGTTAATTGTCGGATAGGGTGACCAGTACACCGAGAATAGACTGAAGTCCAATCAGACCGAACTAGTTAGACTTGAGAAGTGTTTATATAGGTTATAAACACTGTTGTGACTATGTGATAATGTGTCTAGGAGAAATATTGATTGTAAATTACAGTGTTGTGTTATATGAATTATTGTGCTAATTGTGAGACCGATATTGTGATTATAGGTCTTTCAAACGCAGATAAATATATTGTGTAGCAGTAATCAACGCGGAAGGCAAGTTTCCTTAACTCAACCTTGCGTTATATCTTTTCAAATATTATGGTGGTTAATTATTGTTGATTAGACCACGTCTGAGAATTATTGTTCGCAGTTGGTGCATTTTTATTAATTCAAATTGAATTGGTGATTCTGAGAATATATATTTGGAGAATAATTGTTATTGAATATTCACATTCGTAGAAGTTATTAGTGATTGCAAATAGTACATATAATTCATATTTATTGTTGAATTGTGTTGAGAAATGTCTTAGTCAATTGTTCTGGCTAGATGAACATTTGTTAAAACTTGATAGGTTCGAGAAGAGAAGAGAAGAGAATTCAATTATTATTGATAGATCTATGCCAATTGTTTTGGCTAGATCATGAAAGTAAACTTGACAAGTTCGAGAAGAGAAGAGAAGAGAATTGATTAGATATTGAAATCATTGTATTTCGTTGTTAAATCAAATTTTGATTCTAAGACTGAGAAGAACCACCTTTTATCTGAAAGGGAACATTTTGGTCGATATTACGCGCTTTATGCGGCGTGTAAGTATTATGCATAATATATGGTACAAGGAGTTGGCCGCTCTAAGTACTTGCTGGGGAGGTATGATTTAATCTTTATGGTTATCTAATACACCTGGGTATATCAAAGTAAATCTTTGATAGTTACTCGAGAAGAGAAGTTCAAGATCCTTAGGGGTCACTCAACATAAACTCTGAAGAATATTTTCCGTTTTGTTATTCAATATCGTAGAAACTTTGAAAGCATTGTACTCTTTCATTATCAAAATTATTGTGTTGAATAGGATGCGAGAAGACTTGTTAGTGATTAACGAATTGTTAAGTTATTTCAAAGTTCCCCGAACTTTGGTGTCATTCTATCAAAATAGATAGTTTGTTATTCTTAATTCTTATACATTCATTGTATATCTTAACTTGCGGGACAAATTTGTTGCTCACCCTTGCTAGTTAAATATTTCAGCTAGGAATGAAGTAGCCGAAGGGGCAGAGAAGAACAAAGGCAAAGGCATAATGCTGGAGTAGTTATAATGAACATATTTATTATGTTGTATTTGTAAATCCTTTTTGTATATCTAAAGGGTATGTTTGTAATGTTAAGGTTAGATAACCTAGGACGAATGTATTAACAATATATGTTAATGGGATATGTATTGCTATTTATAAATAAATGGGTAGTTAGATGTAATTTATATTGTGGATCGTGAGCGCCAAACTCGGGGGTCAGGTAACCCAGATTTGGGAGCGTCACATAATTTTCCTCCGTTTTAGTTTCCCGATGTGTTCTCCCCTTTTGTTGTGTTCCATGCGACTTTTGGGATGATCCCCCTCAGGACTCACTGATCTGATCAAGTCGTTCATTCATCATCTCCCACCTTCGATTCCACTCCTTGTTCATGTCTTCTAACATAAACTTCATGTTAAAAGTTGTGGTCTCTTCAAAAGTCCCTTTATCTTTCGAACTAGACATATTTCCTGCAAAACAAGGGTTAGTAAAAAACAATTTCCTCACCACTCCCTTACGTGTTTCGCTAGAGTCAATGATTCCCTCATGTATACAATCAATAAATTGGCTTTTACCCTCGATTAATCTCACTACTGAGCCCTTTTACCTCTAAATATTCTCTTTAACAGGTTCTTTTCGAATTAACCTAGCAAAATCCTTGATTTTACTAATCAATTCAAAAATAACTTATCACGAACAAATTATAGAAGGTATGAAAACTCAAAACAACATGCAATTGACAAAATTTAAAAAAATAAGATTTTTTTTTATACTTTATAAGTAACTTACTAGAAAATCTTAGCTTTGATACCAAATGATAGACTCCACGACACGCTTGCGTGAGGTGGTCGGCCCGGATCATTTCTAGCACAGTTGATAAGAGTGAAACTCTCTCGACACCTCAACCCAAGGTCTATATTGAGACGAGAACATTGGTACAATCGATCAAGCAATGAAATTTGCGTTGGATGGAACACAAACGCCGCCTAAACCCCGTGTTTATATTGAAACAGAAACCTTGACACAATCGACGATTGACAAGTAGAGAAGACGCCACACAACTATGTCATTGTTCAGATGATAAGTCAAATTGAATCTCAAAGAATTAACTAAGGAAATAGCTTAGGAATTCTTCAAAGAATCAAAAGTAGAAAATAATCTCACAAATAATTAAATCTGAATATGATTGAATTGTGTTAATGAATTACATCCACGAGACTTAAATAATATGAATTGAAACCCTAAGAATCCTAAAAGGAATCAATAAGTGTTTTTGGAATCAAAATATAATCTAACATCCTAGTTATAATAGAAATCTAATAAAATAAAATAAACACTGAATTTAGGAAACAAATCCACGCTCAAAATCTATCAAAACGCGTTCGTCTCAAAAACGCACCAACTAAATCTGGGCATTCCCGCCGGAGCGGGGAATTTTGGCCTACAAAGTCCGTTGGTGCGGGTGTTGGCAGAGAGCTCGGTGCAGGGGCGACTTTGGACAAAGAGTTTGCTGCCGTGGCGGCCATTTTGGCTCATAAAAGCCCGTCGAGGCGTGTGCTGATTCTCAAACTTGCAGGCTCTTTTCCTGGCTTGTATTTGATTGTTCTGGAACGCAACCTTAGACCATATTGATGTACTTGGGCATAACCTATTCCGCCTTGGACCAAGTTGACATGTTATTTTCAATCCACATTGCTTGTACCAAATCCATAAGTCCTTCCTTGAACCTTTTAGCTTTTCCTCTCGTCACGGGTCCAACTAGTACTTACACTGGATCCAATCCACGACCTCCATCTGAATCCAAGCTAATCATGTTCTCATCACATGAGGTTAATAGGCCATATGAGTGAAAGAGGCATGGATGTTTTGAGTAAGAGAGAGAGAGGTCTTTTGTCTTGACAGAAAATAGGAAAGCTGAACTTCTGTGAGCATTGTGTCTTGGGGAAGCAGAAACGAGTTAGTTTCAAGACTAGAACAAAGGGGACTTTGGACTATATTCATTCAAATCTTTCGGGCCCTTCACAGGTTCCTTCAAAAGGAAGTGGTGCACATTATCTGCTTACCTTCATTGATGATTATTCCAAGAAGGTTTTGAGTCTACTTTTTGAGACATAAGAATGACGTTTTTGTGACTTTCAAACAGTGGAAGACTTTGGTTGAGAAGCAGACAGAAAAGCTGACTAAAAGGTTCATTGTTGTCAAGTCGTCGACTAGTCGTCGCCTAGGCAACGACTAGGCGTCGAGTCGACCAGAAAAATCAAGCCGGTAGGACGACTTGGTGGCAGAGCACATAGTCGACCGCTCAGGTGTCGACTTGGACAACTTGGACGCTCAAGCAGACGACTTGTACGACTAATTGGAAAAGCGGGCGACTTTCCAAAGCGGGTTTGACCCGAACCAATTCATAAACCTAAACTCCTAATCGATCTGCTCGTTCCTTTTCCTTCTTTGACAGTTCCTTTTCGGCTTTTCCTTCTTCGACAGTTTGAGAGGGAGAAACGAGAGGGAGAACTTCAAGTCCTCGACAGTTCGAGAGGGAGAAACGAGAGGAAGAAACGAGTCCTTTTCCTTCTTCGACAGTTCGACTGCTGCTCCTTCTCGTTCCTTTTCCTTCGACAGTGTGACTAGTAGCCTTGTAGGACACAGGTATTCTTCATTTCTTCTCTTCTACTTGTTTCTTCACTTGACCTTGTGCGCTTCTTGTTGTGATTTGATATGCTACAACCTGCATTATGAATATGGTAAATCATTAGAAATATCAATATATAAATATTCATATAAATGTTAAATATATAGAATTTTATACGTATAAAATTTACATTGTTAACGACTTGTCGACTTGTGGACGACTAGTTCAAGGGCGCTATCGCGCTAAGCGCTTAAGCTCCTACCGTCGCCTCGCCTCGACTTAGCGCCTTGATAACTATGAAAAGGTTCAGAACAGATAATGGGCTTGAATTATGTGACTGAGTTTAATGAGTTCTACAAGAATGAAGGAATTGTTAGTCATCGTACAGTTGTGAAGACACCGCAGCAGAATGGAGTTGCAGAACGGATGACCAGAACCTTGATAGAGAAGGCCAGGTGCATGTTGTTAAATGTAGGTTATGCAAGGAATTCTGGGCAGAAGCAGTGAACACAACTTCATTTTTGGTGAATCGTTCTCCTTGCACAGCTATAAAATTTAAGACCCCTGAAGAGGTTTGGTCAGGTAATCCTGCAGATTATTCATCTCTTAGGATATTTGGTTGTACTACATATGCACAAGTGAATGAGGGAAAACTCGAACCTAGAGCAAAAAAATGCATCTTTCTTGGTTATGGTTATGGTTATGGTTATGGTTCTGGTATGAAGGGCTATAGACTTAGGTGTGCTGATCAGAAGTCAACAAAGGTCATCATTAGCAAAGATGTTACTTTTGATGAGTTTGATATGCATCATAAGAACAAAGAATCCTCTGTTCCTTGTATTGATAATTTTGATAGTGTTGGTCAAAAAGTGGAGCTTGAAGCAACTTCTCCGTTCAGAAATTACAGCATAGTTAAGATCATGTGCCTACTATTACTACTACTGTTGTAGATGAGAATATAGTTCCAGAGAAGGAACATGTGGACCATCAATATGGGCAAAGAGAACAGTGCAACCACCTCAGAGATATGGTATTTAGATTTTGTCAGCTGCCGAGACAGTTGAGTACAATGACCCTGTGACTTATAAAGATGTCGTTTCCTCGAATGATTCAGAAAAATGGTTGTTTGCTATGAATGAGATGAAATCTCTTAAGAAAAATCAAACTTGGGATGTAATGCCCCCAAACCCGGTCTATCTTCAAACTCGAGTTTAGTGCATCACGAGTGCTACTCATTCTATACATACATTCATATATCTTTAAGATATAATTAAAAACTCCAAAATATAACAATATATTTTTTTAAATCCCAAATTTTATTACCTTAAAATCTTCATTACAATACAAATAATGATAATTACATTATTCTTTAATTACAAGTGTGACTTTCATCCGCCACAACAGATACAAATAAAGTTTATCTAACTATTCTTCAAGTCTTAGCTTGGTTTTCTCTTTAATCTTCGCTGGATTCCTCAGATTCTTTAGCTTTGCTAAAAATGTTTTTATTTTAAAAGCAAATGTGAGCATTCAATTGCTCAGCAAGTTCTAGCAGTTGAATAACAACAAAATCAAGAATCAAATATTATTTTCTTATAAAACTTCAATAATTGAATAAGAAGCATGAATAACAAGAATAAATTTTTGATTCCTATCATTTAAAACATTGACAACATTTGACATAACACATTAACAACAATATATTCTTTACCACTTCTACGACTTAACTCATCCTACGCGACAATATATGTGAAAAGAATCACATTTTCGACATACATTTACAAAACACGTTACATAGCACACATCAAGTTCTCAACAGTTATCAATATAATAAATTGAGTGGCTCCCCACCAAAAACTAAAAAATTAATTTCCCGTCTCATCTACATTGTCTTTCACAACGAGTTAGATCGATTACTAATTCATCTTAAACCTTTGCCCATAACAAATGAGTCGTTTAACTCAGATACTACACATCAACGATTAAAAGTACAATTGTACATATACCTTAAACTAAAATTACCATTCTTACCTTTGTCTTGCTGAAATAATCAACACAGACCCAATCTTTATATAGTTCATGTCTAAGCAGAACTCTTACAAATTGAACAGTTCAATCATTGAACAATTTATCTTAAAAGCACATAAGTGCGAACAATTGGCACGTAGCACAATTCATGATACACATCTTATACAAATATAACACATTTGTAGGGTTAAATGCAAAGTCGACCACTGAACTTTTCTGATATTTGGGTATTGAGCCTCTTTCTTTCGGTCAACGCACATGTGGCGCCTACATGACAGATCTGACGTGGTATTTTATATTTTAATTTTACATGTGAGCATTGCTAACATGACTTCTTTTGAATTTTTTCTAAAAAATTGCCTTTGCCCGGATTTGAACTCGCAACCTCACATTTGGAACTTTAGTCATATGACCGCTGGAGCAACACATGTCAATTGTTAATATCTTGCAAGAATTAAGATTTATATCAAAACATGATATTTCCCCCATATATTCCTTTCTCCTTCACTACATACCATTATGAATAACTGTTAATATTTATATTTGTAGTACTAACAATCACAATCACAATCACAATAATAATAATAATAATAATAATAATAATAATAGTACTAGTGCAAATATTACTACACACCGGATCCGGGTCGTCCATGTCCTTGTTTGGTGGTACCGGTCTTAAAGTTCGGGTTCTAAAAGCATGAGAAGCGATTCTGAGATGTTAATCACTAAAAATATATAAATAGATAGAAAACAGAAATTAAAATAATAAATACTCACAAAAAAATAATTCTAAGCCACTTGCGCAAAATACAAACTAGTCATTATGCTACACTTAATAATAATAATAATAATAATAATAATAATATAGTTCTTACAATAGAAATTGTCATCGCATATAATACACATTTACATCACACGACTCATTCTTCAAATAATACACGACTAATTCTTCTACTAATATAGCAACGCGAGGGTCCAAATGAGATCTCAAATTTGGGAACCTTCTCTTTGCTCCCTTCATGTAATATTTGCACTTGTTTAACAGCTTGCCAAGAATGAACCAACACATGTGTTGCTCCAGCGGTCATGACTAAAGTTCCAAATGTGAGGTTGCGAGTTCAAATCCGGGCAAAGGCAAGTTTTTGAAAAAAATTCAAAAGAAGCCACGTAAGCAATGCTCACATGTAAAATTAAAATATAAAATATCACGTCAGATCTGCCACGTAGGCGCCAGTGTGCCACGTCAGCAGGTCAACGCACATGTGGCGCCTGGGGGTTCAAAGTCCAAATTTTTTAATAGAAAGGAGCTCAGTTTGTATTGACCGGAAGAAATGGGCTCAATACCCAAATATCAGAAAAGTTCAGTGGTCGACTTTGCATTTAACCCCACATTTGCACATAAATTATAACTTACTCAAATACAACGTTGGAGTAAGTTAAAGAAACTAGCAAATATAAATGAAGTTAGAAAACTTGCCTTAAGCTCTGCTTACAGTTTACGCTATACTGCTCTTTGAAATCCCTTTCTTCATTATTCTTCTTTTACAAAGCTTACAATTTGCTAGCTTTTTTTCTTCCTTCTTCTTTTCCATCCGAAATCTCTCTCCCTTTCTCTATATTTGCCTTTGCTCTTGAATGTGTTAGTTGAAATGAACCAACACTTTCAAAGAAAAGGCTTGCCTTTTATAGAAAAATCAAGGGTTAGGGCACTATGGTTATTAAATCAACTTTGCTTTTCTTACGAATTGGTCACTTAACTTAAGGTCTTGATTAGTCAACACCTTATATTTGCATAACTTACAAACTACCCCCAATTAACCATCATCATTTAACTCTAGTTGAGTCAAAATGATGATACTTGCTTTTGAGTCCCCACTTTACTATTCTCACCTCCTTACTTTCCTAGATCTTTGTTTAACCTAACCACACCCCAACTAACCATGGTTAAATATTAACTCATGTATGGCAAGTTGGTGGGAAAGTTGATAACCTAGTCACTTTTGTTGACTTTGACTTCCGTATTTATACCGTATAATTTTCAGATATATCTGCAGATCAGATCATATTAATATTCAGTATTATACGTCATATTATTATCATATTCTACTCATAATATTTTGTATTATACTTATATTATACATAGATCTTAAAACATTAGGACATACCAATCTCTCTAAAAGACTTAGATTATTCAAATTCTTAGGGTTTAACCCTTAGGTTTCGTCGAGTGAATAGTGTCTTTCGTCTTTTTCTCGAAAATTTTTTATTTTCGCCTTCAAAATTCTTACTCGTTTAATCTTGCACATAACCAAAATCCTAACGTTTAATAATCATCCTAGGTCATATTAAGACCTTTAAACACATAACACATAATATTATCAATAACAAGACTATCCGATTTCTCGAGTCATTATATTCTTCCCTCCTTATAAGAATTTCGTCCCAGGAATCACTACTACCAAATTGCATCCAAATTTAGATGACTTCTTATAACCTTTATTAAACTCGATTATATTTCGAATAATATCCATCCTTAACTCATCAACTTCCTTTTTCTAAGGATCATCGTCTGACACAACTAATCACTTGGGATATCACATGGGAGCTTGTGAAAACACCTAAAGGTAAGAAAATTGTGGGTTGCAAATGGATCTTTAAGAAAAAATAAGGCATCCCAGGAATAGAAGACGCTAGATACAAGACTCGACTAGTAGTTAAGGGATTCAGTCAAGTCGAGGGAATTGACTTGAATGATGTGTTTTCAGCAGTTGTGAAACATGGCTCTAGTGGAGTATTACTTGGTTTGGTTGCTATGCATGATTTGGAGTTGGAACAACTCGATATGAAAACAGCTTTCTTACATGGTGAACTTGACGAAAAGATTTATATGCATCAACCTCGGGGATTTCAGATTCAAGGAAAGGAAGACCACATTTGCTTGTTGAAAAAGTCTTTATATGGTTTAAAGCAATCTCTCAGGCAGTGGTATAAACGATTTCATTCATTTATGGTTGGTATTGAATATAACAGGAGTCAATATGATAGTTGTGTGTACTTCAGGAAACTTTATGATGGCTCATTTATCTATTTATTGCTTTATGATGATTGCAGCAAAAGATAGTTCAGAGATTAGTAAACTAAAATCACAGTTGAGCACCGAGTTTGAGATGAAAGATTTAGCGACTGCAAAGAAGATTCTTGGCATGGAGATTCAGTGAGATCGCAAAATTAAAAAATTGTACTTATCCCAGAAAGACTACATCATGAAGGGGCTAGATCGTTTTGGTATGAAGAATGTCAAACCAGTAAGTACTCCTCTTGCTGCTCACTTCAAGTTATCAGTTGAATTATCTCCACAAATAGATGAGGATGTTAGTTATATGTCAAGTGTTCCCTACTCTAGTGCAGTTGGTATCCTCATATACTGATTTGTACTCGTCCAGATATGTCACATGTCATTAGTGTGGTAAGCATATACTAATCACATCCAGGAAAAATTCATTGGAAAGTCGTGAAATGGATTTTAAGATACTTGCGAGGTACCTCCAATGTTGGTTTAGAGTTTGGAAGGAATGGCAATACCCTCCCATGATCCTCCGATGGAGATTTGTTGGTTATGACATGAATCCTTATTGAATTTGAATTTAGGTATTACCTAGAATCTACTTTGATTTATAAAAGTTATCTTTTTTAACTATACTCAATTTAGTATTTCTAATCCTATTTTGTTATGGATTTTCCAATGACCTATAAATATAGGTGCTAGGATTTTGGAGAAGAGACATTCAGAAACATTCGAAGAATTTTCATAGTTCTCTCTTTATCTTGTACTCTTAAGATATTTATTTAGTGAATTTCTTCTGTCTTCTCCATGATTTTTTCCCGATTTAAGTTTTCACGTAAAACCTTGTGTTATTGTCTTATTTTTCTGCGTTGAGTTATTGTGTTTGCCATAGTTTGTCATAACACACTCCCATGATCCTTATTCTGGTAGAAAAAATGGCCAAGAGATTACTATATAAAGTAATGTGGGACAAATTTATGTTAGGGATAAAGGAGGGTGCAATAAGGGGAGAAAGGGGTAGAGAAGGATGCCTGAAGTTCACAACACAAATCCTCAATGAAATCTGTCGATGGAGATTCATCTCCATTCTTTATAAGATTCACGACTTAACAACTATGTCAATATATATATATATATATATATATATACACACACACACACATATAATTAATAATCCTTTAATCTTTATATCCCATTTCGCATCAAAAAGACGTGTTAACAGACGAGACCTTCAAGTTTCTGAACAGAGTACACTGTATGTGAAGTATTCTGAGTTGAGATATATTGAAATTTATATGTAGAATCATCAAATCAAATTACCTGGAGAGTTTTTGGGAAGCTAAGTTTGATCAGGTTAACACTTATAACTTAAAATGTTCATATTTAGGCTGCCTTTACAGATATTTCACATCATTTGACAAAATGTATGATAATTATTGTACAGATGACATCTGTCCTTTGCAGTGGAAAAGGCAATATTCAGATTGCTAATGGGTCATTAGATGCCAACCACAAAGAGCTTAAGAGAATAATTAAAGAGAAATGAAATTTGGAAAACCTTTCTAAGTTTCAAAGTGAAAGATAAAGAGAGCTGGTTAATTATGTAATTAATATTATATCTATAATTATTAAAGACGAACCCCAATAATTTCTTCAATTTTTTTAGGGACAAGTAAAAAATGTGTCCTGAGGCCAACACACCATATACACACACCTGAATAAATAAATAAATATATATATATATATATATGCCCATAAGAAAAAACAGAAATAAAAACTCCTGGTACAGTAAAAAATTATACATATTTAAAACTATATATATATATATATATATATATATATATATGGTGATGTAGGACAAGGAGGAAGAATGAATAAAGGAGATTCAAAGGAGATAAAAGAGGCTAAAAGCCATAAAACACAAGGCTTAATTCAATAATTCAATAATTTCCCATAATGGATTATAACTGTTTATATAAGAATAGGAAAACCCCTAATACTTTGACGCTAAGTAAAATATTAAGTAACCTAAGTAAATAAGGAAATAAAATCTTAGTAATCTACTACCTTAAATATTTAATACTCTAAAATGTTCTACTAATATAATTAAATATATCCTATTATTATCTACTAAATAAACTAATTACATTGAAATCATCCATAAATAATAATATATAATAATAACCCAATAATTTCTCTTGCTTTTATCCTCATCATTCTCCTCTCCTTTGAAAAAATTCGTCCTCGAGTTTTGAAGTTTAGAAGAATCCATATTCCACGAACCTAACTCCAAACATGCAAGAAATTTTGGTTCTCCTTGTAGACATATTGATATGTAGAAAACAATAAGGAGTGAACTTCCTTGTATTGCATCTTGTTGGAATTCTCGTTGATAACAAAATCAATGACTTAATAATTAGTTTCTTCATATAGAATATCAAGTTGCTTTGGAAATGCATCGACTTTCTGCTCACTCTCGCTCGTTGTATCCTCAACTTCAACTTTATCTTCATGACTTGTAATTGAGTCGGCTCTTCCACTGCATCTTGATAGTATAATGCTCATGTTTAAAAGAGTATATATCACCTTTTTCATGATCCACATCTAAGCATTCAATTCAATTTTAACCCAATAAAATATGTGCAACAGTCATTGGTATAACATCACACCATACTAAATCAAAATATATGTGCATCTGGATGGGAACTAAACACCTATCTGTAACATGAAAAGAAGTATTACCTAGCTAAGGAATAGCGTAAGGTCTTGGATGTGGTTCATCAACATGGTTTAATTTTTCCATCACATGTGGCAATTTTCATAGTTATTTTCACAACCAAATAATCAAAGACCATTACAACGTGAACACTTGCAAATTGCAATAAAAGTAGCCATTAAAGTAAAAAAGAACACTTATGCCAATCTTTCTTTCCTCTTCTATATTTTATCTTTTCATTTGGTTCTGTCGATATCGATTTGTTTTTCTTTCTTTTTGGTTTTGTCAAAAAAGGCTAGGCACCAGATTAATATTAGTGGCTCAGTTCATATTAGATTAGAACATGGACAGATGAGGCTAATTTGGCTTAACTTCAAAGAAGTGAGGGCCTCTTTGCCTTCGGCCCTCATTGAAGCTGTTGGGCCTTAGGCAAGGCGAGGAGTCAACCTTGCAGCTGGATGGACCTTAGCACGCCTATGCACGCGCCTTAGTTTTCCTTAGAACTATGATTTTATCATTGAATGCTTTTTAGATTATAATAGTTTAGGGCATCTAGGGTTGTACCATGGTTACTAATCGACTGGGTACGCAGAACGAAAACAAATATGTTGGCTCCAAATGGAAACGGAAACAGGTACGCAAAGCGCTACCTATGGTGGAATGGGCAAAGCATGTAGTTCCCATATCACGACTCAAAGCAATAATACCCTGTTTGGAATGCAGGACAATCAGAGTTCAACGGTCGTTCCAATAATTCTAATCTTTTAATGTATCTTTTTCTAATTTATGTAGCTGCAAAATAACATCCTCAATTGATCTCTTCAAATGGACTCATAGAAGGTTACAATCATAAAGTTCAAAAGGTATCTTCACTCCACTTCGCAACACAGAAAAAGAAATTAACATTAGCATACCAATTACCAAAGCAATCATCAATAATAGAAAATAAACAATAAATATAAAGTATAAAAAAATAAAAAACCTCCGATGGCAAAAGGCTGTTCTATAATTGTTCCGCCCAGAGGAACCCCATATATCTTGCCACCTTCATATTTGTCCCATCCACCAACAATTATACCAGTTTGTAGCATGTTCTGTGAGATCCAGAACCTTCATTAGAGTAAGCATTAATACAAACTACTAGGAAGAAGCAAATTATAAATATTAACACTAACAAATAAAGAAAGATGTAAGAGTAAATATTGATATTACATAGAATTGACTACTTGACACTCATATCATTTCGCAACATGCAGAATTCTTTGCCTTGATAATGATATCCTTTTTCGCTTCGAACAAGACATAGGTTGATGTGTGATAGGCAACTACTGAAATCTAACTATTTGAACTGGATTGGATATTCATGCAGATGACGATGACACGAGAAATATAACATTTCATAACAGCGAAAATAAATTATGTAGCTAGTCTAATATTAATGAGAACTGATAAGCAAGATAATCCCAAATCAGAGATGCTTTGTATCCCGAATGATCACTAACTATACTCGATGACAGGAACAAAAAGTGACTTATATAGTATGCTGATAGGAACATCACCAATAATGACTTCTTTTATTCACAATCATGTCTACTACTAATTGACATCTACACGAAAAGAAACAAATAAATAATAAGAGAACAAAAAATAAAGAGAAATATTCAAAAATAAAACATGAATGCATGAAAGGATTATGTAGTGTAACTAAAAGTGTATGTTCTAACCTTGTTGTTATAGCATAAAAGCCTAACAAGATTTGCAGCAACTTTTACAGTTGCAGGCTGCCCCAGCTGGATCCTATAAAAAGAGAATATTGGCTTATGGGATAGGATCAATCAATGAAGAGGAAACTGTAATAATGCAAATCCAACATGATTTAATTAATATACGTATTAGACAAGCCACTAACTGATACAGACATGCTATCAACAAAAGGGGCAAACTCACAAATATCATGAAGCATGCTTGAGTCATCAGACAAGGCTACTTTTGGTATATTTTATTTATGCTTTATTTGGTATTTTCTCATAAAAGCAGGATTTTGAGTAGGGAAGCAGTTAAATCCCGTGTCCAACTCTTTCAGTCAAATTGTAAAAGAAATGGTCCAGTTTAACACAAAGTCAAATGATAACATCCTAACCAAACGACTCAACTCGAGTTCCAAGGGTTGCGAGTAGTTGGACTGAATTCAACCCGAGGATGCTTACATTGGAGTTCAAGTCAATTGGTGTCGTGTAAGTTGCATGGATAAGAGCTTACAATCTATCACGCGACAGCACAAGGTTGGAATGCATTGAACGAAGAAAAAGAGTTCAAGCGTCAAGACAATGCGTTCATCATGTAACCGAGATCAAAGCTTGGCGTTTTCAGCTTGCCAAATACATACCAGCCACTTTAAGTTCGATTTCGACCTTGATCCAGCCAGAATCTCTTAATCCTCAAAGAATGAAAGTTGTAGAGCTATTCATTCCCTTTATGGAGCCTCTTGAATCACCTCAATCGGAGTTAGGACGAAAAAGTTATAACCATTTTACCGAAGGACGCCGCAGCAGGAAAACCATACCCGCCCCGACGGGTTTTCAAGGCATAAAAGCCCGCCCCGGTGGGCTTATCTCTGCCCAATGCCGCCCCAACGCATTCTGGCTCCGCTCCAGCGCGTTCCTCTCTGCCCAATGCTGCGGGCTTCCCAGGCCTAAAAAGTCCACCCCGACGGGTGTGTCGATTTCTAGTTTGAGTTTTTACGCATTTTGACAAATTTGGAAGCGGATTTACTTCCTTAATTAGTTATTTTCAGTATATTTTAGATTTCTAATGTATCTAGAAGTTATATTAGATAAGATTTGATTTTCATATTGGTTTGTGAGCTAAGGTTTTACATTCCTTTTGGAATTCTTATTCCTTATGAAATTAGGGTTATTGTTATTAGTATAAATAAGCTACATGGATGTAAACATTATTATTATTCAATACAACTAGTGAGTTTATTCTCTTTTGGTTCTTTGAGAATTCCTGAATTGTTCATAGTTTTCTGTGAGATTCAATTTGACTTATCATACAACAATACATAGTTGTATACGGTGTCTTCTACCGCATCAATCGTCGATTGTACCGAGGTTCATGTTTCAATATAAACACGGGATTTAGGCGTCGTTGGTATTCCATACAACGCAGATTTAATTGCTTGATCGATTGTACCAAGGTTCTCGTCTCAATATAGACGTTGGGTTAAGGTGTCGATAGAGTTTCACTCTATCAACTGTGCTAGAAACGATCCGAGCGACGACCAACTCACGCAAGCATGCCGTGGAGTCCATCATCAAAGTTACCCATCAAGGCTGCATCCCATATCTCTCTCTCACAAGTCTCACCCACAAAGACACTACGAGAAAGTGAAGTATCACTAACACCTCTTCAGCTGATATTTTAAGTTAAAATTTTACGTAAGATATGAATCCAAAATGAAGCATCACTAGCACCTGATCCAGACTTCAGCTGCTATTTTAAGTTAAATTTTACCTAAGATATGAATCCATATTAATAAAAAGCCTCAAATCTTTTAGCAGCTTGTTCTGCCAAAGATAATAATTGAATGAATAAGAGGACGCCATTGTTAAAAAACCGAGGTTGCGACTGACAAGATATCTTTAACTTGATGATATAGAAATTATTAGCTTCGCTATCATCATCAACATCTTCATCTAAGAATTACAAGTTACTATTCACATCCCCAACTCAGCTTCCAATTCAACTCTCAAACTCATAAAAAAAGAAGTGTTTCTATTGTCATTTCTCCCCCCTGGACAAGTTTGATTTAACAACTACACCATCTACCCTATGCAGTTGAAATCAACCTTAATTCATTCCAGTGCCATTTTGGTCTTCTAATAAGCACTTATGCAACCTAACAGAAGAAGGGAGTGGGAAAGGAAAAAAAAAAGCAGAAGAAAAGCCTAAGAAGTTGGTGTCCAACAACTACTTCTATAAAATTCCAGCAACCAAGTAAATTTGCTATTTAGCTAACCATAACATGTTGCTTAACTCATAGCTCAGAAGAGACCAACTCTTGAAGATTACCAACCAAATATACATCCACTAGAATATGTTTAAGCTGCTAGTTAGTCAGATGTGCATTCAGTTGCAGGAATTACACCTTTTCCACTACCTCCTACTCTTATATTCTTTCCCTGCAAAAAAAGCCCAAAATTCTGAATGCATTCCTAGACTAACGAAAAGACAATTTAGAAAATAGGATTAGACAATTTGTAAAGTGCTCAGATAGGTATACAATAAAGAAGTCAAGAAAATCAGCAGATAGAATTTAGAAATCAATCTGTAATTCTGTATAGAGAAACAAGAAAATGATCACTCACGTGTGCTGATGAAGAAAATATCGAACATAATCAGAGACGATCTGCGAATCTGCAGCCTGCAAAAGGCAAATGACTAAATGATCCATCTAAGCAAAACAATATATTTTGAAGTGCATGACTTTGGATGGAGGAGAAGTAGAGAATTAGAAAATAATTAACCCGTATTGAGGTTTTCAGGATAACATGCTATACGAATTGGCTCACAATTAACTGTTTAATTTTTTTAATTTGTTTTCCTTTCCATTTTTTTCGTTAACAGTTCAATAGTGTAGCATGCGTCTGTTTTGTAGTTATGAGCAAAATCAAACACAATGCACTCTTATACACACAAACATGTAAGTCCAACTTTACTAAGATAGAATTGCTCCTCCGTAAGTAAGAGACACAAGAATTACTTAAGCTCAAAACATATTTTCCATCAGTACTGTTGTCAAGTACATCAAAGTAATAGACTATAACTAAAGTAGATGAAGACGAGGAAGGGGAGAAAGACAATGGGTTGGTGTTCATTGTGATTCACCAAGTAAACTGATCCTGACTTGAAAAGTAAACCTAAATGTAAAAAGGACATGTTGGCAGTTATAGGAAGAAAATAGCTAAGCTACTTCCATGAAACTTTCTACTCCATTTTTTAAGGGGGATTCTGACAGAAGAAAACTGAATTAGATGGTGACTAAAATAATTAATGACTTGAAAGGAATTAGAGATAGAAATTGCTATAGTTCACTCCGTCACTGTTTCAAAAGTCAAGCAGGAGTAACATTAAAAATGTTATTGGTTTTCTTCAAAGTCACCAAGTACTAGTCTTGGTTTGCTAGTTAAAGATTGTGATAATTTATATTAATGACCCATACAGTCTCTATCATTGAGAACTTTCTTAGCGGCAATTTGGTGACAACATACAGTCACTAAAGGGAAGTTGACAAGCATTTTAAGCAGCAAAAGTAGCACTCCTAAAGAAAAATATTCCATCAACCATATTGCTGATAAGATTGTGTTCCTCTTTTAACCCCCGCACCACCCTTTCCCCCACAACACACATACTTAAATGTGAAATAAAACAAACAAACAAACACCATAGTTGCCAAATTGTGTATTGTGTCGAGTATCATGGATAAATTTCAAAGGGGACTCTAAAGATACCAAAATGTAAAGGACTCCAAATTGGGACAGAGGGTGCTATTTAGCTCGAACGTTTCATTTAACAAAGGTGCTGCTTAAGATGTATAAATTATCAAAACTAAAAAAGACATGGGATGTAAGTAAAAACCTCAAGGTGGTTCCAATCCCCATAACTTGTGGTCAAGCCTGACTATTTCTAAGAGAAAATAGGACGGAAAAGAAACATGTCTACAAAAAGTTACGTGAAGAATACGAATTTTTATCATTATCTGTCACAAATCCAATCCATAGAGCTCAAATTTGCTACAGGATCAAGGCAGAAATTATCATCACATTCACTATAGGTCATAACTAATAACCTAATAGCAACACTACATTAACCCAAAAAATGCCCCTTATAACATTCTCACGACATACTTCTTTAAATGAAGAAAATAAAAAAGATTACAGTCCCTTCCTCCCATTTTAAAAGTTATTCTCTTCCTTTTTAGATGTCAAAAACCATGTCATCTTTGAATTTAAAATGTAGCAATCTAGTAACACTACCTACCTACTAATTAACTTTAAATGTGCGAGGTCAATGAAAAATCATAACAGCTCTCCCCCATAAATATATAAATTTAAACTTAACTAATTATGCGAGTAGGTCTATGAACCCAATAATTAGAAGTTAGAACACTATATGATATTTATATCATTCTACTTAGTTTACTAAAATACCTAACATAATTTTTCAGTTAAGTACAGAACCATCAAGTAAACTGTGCGGTAATATTCTGGCATCACTCAAATTAAATTAAAAGCATGAAAAGAGAAAGATAGTAAATTGAATTAAAAGTAAGAAAAAAAATACCGATCCAGATCGACAAATGTAGACATTATCTGTAAGCTGAGTGATTTTATCAGAGGCCCGATTCGCAACATACATCCCTAACAAGAGCATTGCAAATCGAATCAATTAAAATTAAGGCAAAAAAAACACGAACAAGGAATTATAAGGAAACCAGAAGTACCGGTGCTGGTTCTAGAGTCGGCGCCGAGGATAACGCCGCCGTTGTATGTGACTCCGATGATTGTTGTACCCATGGAGTGTGGGGCATTGAGGTCGAGGTTGTTATCCATTGCAGTAATCGGACGTTTTAGTAGTGTAGGAATTTTGTAAAGGGAGCTCAGAACATTAAAATAGCCCTAACTAATGGTATAGAGAGTATAAAAAATGGACAAGTCGGTCCTAACTAAGAGGAAAGAGAGAAGGAGCTGGCTGGCCTCTTGCCCAAGCCAACTTTTTTCATTTTCCCAATTTTGTGTTTTGTTTAATTTCTCTTTGTATACTATTTCTTTTTTCTTTTTTTTCCTTTCTTTGAAATTCTCTTTCAAAATTGCAACTTGAGTTATGTTTGTTTGTAAAACGATGCATGCATATGATTATTTTACTAATTTAATAATTTTAAGAACTGTTTTATTGATTGATCATTTGTTTAATCTCATCAATTATAATTTTTTATTTTTAAGGTATGTCTAAGTTGGGATTTTTTCAAGTTTTATGATATCATGGATTTTAAGGGGTAATTTGAGAAAATTCGACTTTAATGTCAAAAGGTTCAAAAGTTTGATTTTAAAACGAGTCTATTAGACAGAGTCGCTAGTTTGTAGATATTAAATAGATGTACCAACTCATCCGACTTTTTTAGGTTTTGATAATCGAGATGGTCCATTGTGTGATTCCGTAAAATTGGTTCGCAACTGAGATCCATAGAGTTCAGGGGACTTGCTTAAATGAGGGGGAAGGAGTTAGACACTTTTCGACTTTCGTGAAACACAATTACCGTTGTTCTAATATTTTTCTTTAACAGTTAAATTGCCTCGAGAAACATGAAATGCGTGCTTGTGTTCTATGCCTATATGAATTGTGTCATTGGAAAAAATCTATGGTACCATCTCCTAGAGCCAATTTTAATTTTGTAATTTGAACTTGAAATCTAAGGTGTCGTCTCTTAGATTTGAATCGAATCGTGAAACATAAGGTGTCGTCTCCTATGTTGTCTAAGTTGAAAACTAGAGTGTCGTCTCCTAGATTTGTATTGAATCGTGAAAACATAAGGTGTCATCTGTAAGACCCCAACTTTTTAAGAATAAAAATTTAATTTTCTCTAAATGTTATTTTGAATAATAAGGTGTGACTAAAGTACTACTGAAATTCGTGGGTTTAGAGAGAGGGTCTTGGTGATGTGTTTGCAAAAAAAAATGAGGCTTGGATGTAGCCTTTCTCTCTCTTGATCTTTATATAACATGAATGCAATGAGTTTGGCTGGTAAATGGCTGATCTTTTTGGTTTATAGGCACATGGCTAAGCTAGGGTTGTTCAACAACTAAATTTATGGCAACCTCTATAAGTTATCTATTAAATAATGCAAGAAGTGCAATTATGTCATTTGGCTTTTACTTTTAATGACAAACTTGACATCTCACTCCAACCCTTAGGGTTTAACCCTAAGGTTTCATAAGTTCATTTTCTAGGATTTTGTAATTAGGGCTAAAATATAAATTTTAATTTCTAAAAATGTGAATTATGGTTCCCTAATTAAATTAGGTTTACTAATCACTTAGGACTTGTAAATTAGATTTTATAAGTTACCAATTACCATTAAGTTTGCTAAATTAATAATTAGGGTTTATAACTTAACAATTAGAGTTCTAATTTAGTAATTAGAGTTTCTAAATATTAATAAATTAGGGTTTACCTAATTAACATTAAATCTATAATAATTGTCATAAATTACATAACACAACAACTTAACAAATCTTACAGTCGTAATTGACTTCTGTACTAGAGTTTATCAATAATGCTAGGGTTTTGTACTGTTTTACTATAACTGTTACACAAATTAACATTACACACATACTATACATGTTTATAGCACTGAAATAATATTATATTATTGTTCCCATTCCTTATTCAAAATCCAGAATTAGGGTTTTAAATCCATATCCGACATAACTTTCGTATATACCATTATTAATTAAGTTAAAATAATTAACTTAACTAATATAATAAAATACTTATCATAATATTCCTAATAATCATATCATATATACAATAATCATATTTTCATGGAAAATAAATAATAAAATATTTTTACTACAAAATTAATTTATTATAAGAATATAATCTATAATGATCAATAATTCTTAAAAAAAATTATTTACAATTATTCATGTAATAAATAAATTTTATTTATCACACATATATATATATATATACACGCTTTACTTTGCACATATTCCCACCTTTATATATATATAAAATTTATACGCAAAATTTTTTAGTTAATTATATTAAAAATATTGGGTTATTACATTCACCATCCCTTATAAGGATTCCGTCCCCGAAATCACCGCTTCAACACTTATAGACACTAGGGCAAATAGCATACACAATCATTTCAAGTAGATCTCGATCAGATTCGATCGAATTGATATTTAACTATTCAACATAAAGCTTATCTATCTGATTATACGGAAATTTGATTTCTAATAGAACTCAAATTTCTCCTTCAAAATTTCTTTATAACATAATTTACTATATTTAATAAAAATCATATATACGAAAATAAAATTCATACTAATAATACCTGGAGTTCCATCCCCGGCTGCTATGTGACAAACGAGATTTTGTAACTTAATTTTAATATTTATTGAATTGAATAAATATTTTTTGATGATTTAATTATTAGATTAAATAATTAATTGATAAAGTTGTGGTAGATTAATTTAATTATATGTGTTATATTATTAAATTAATATGGAGAATTTTATATTCAAAGTATGTAATTATGTGAGCTTATTGAATTAAAAGGAACATTTAATAAGCATATATTATTTTAATTAATTTAGCAATTAATTAGTGAATTAATAAATTTGACGTAATTAATAAATGAAAAATTTAATTATGTGACTATGTGAATTAATGAGAAATTATTATATTTTAATTAAAATAAATTAAATAAGATATTTGATTTATTTTATAAAGGGGTGTGACACTATTAAACTATAGTATAAAAGATTTATTAAATTAAACGGTTATGATTCTTTTAAGAATAGCCAAACAAGGCCTTAATGGAGGTTGAGGGCAGTTAACCCATGATCGGATTAACTGACCACGCAGCGTCAGTTTCCTTTATTATATACGTTTTCTTTCTTTTATTTTGCTAAGTCTGGGAAAAACAAATCAGAGAGAGAGTTTTGAGAATCAGTGAGATTAAAGGAGAAGAATTGTGGAAATTGAAAGTTGTTATCACCTTGTGTAATCCAAGCAGAATAATCAAGGGCAAACCCTTAAATTCAAATTTAATTTACGTCGTTGAAGTTTTCATGAAAATGGCTTTCAAGTTCTGATAAATCTATGTAATTAGAAATGGTAGTGATTATGTGGATATATATATGTGATTATATGTTAACATAACATGTTTTTATTATATATTGTATGGTTCCATAACATCAGTTTCATAAAATATGTCGTATATTATTGCTACAAAATTACAGAGTATAGAAATATGGCCATATGGCCCTTACACGCAAATTTAATATGTCAAACATATATTGTCTCGTAAATTTTACACTTGTATATAATTATGCTTGTCAAAAAGAAGAAAACAAACTTCGAATGGACAGATTTGGTGTTATATCGAACCCGTGGTGTTAATTTTTTATGTTTTACGTTCAAAACTTTTAAGAACATCAAGAACGGTGAAATTTCATGTTTTGATTCTGTAAATTATGTGTTTTAACTTGTTAAAATCATGCTAGAAGGGTTGAGTATTAGTTATTTGTGTATTACAATGTTTGGGTATGTCTAAATTCGTGTAAAAACAAATTAATTGGAGGTTTTGGCCATGTTTTGCAATTTTCGGGAATTGCAGAACTGATTCTAGTTCGCCGCGCCGCGACACCAACTCCATGCTTTAAGTCCCGCACCGCAGCGCCATAACCCAAGCCGCAGCGCCACTCTGCAGATTGTCCAGAAATGAAAATTTTTAATTGTTCAAGTCTAGAAATGTGATAGTAACCAAATCTAAGGAACATAAAATTATGTTAGACGTATAACGAGATGTTAAAATAAATTCTTAACATATTAATAACACATTTATATGTGAATTGAATTATTGAATGCATAGTTAGCTTATGGTTTGTGAAGTGTAAATTATGTGACAGTAAGTGTGGTAATTTGACTAAGTATAGTCATAATCCGAGTTAGACAAAAAAAAATGAACTTATGATGACTAATTACGTTATAATTGACTGGTATTGTGAATGTAAATGGTATGTAGGATTAAATCAAGGAACGTGTAAAAATTAATGTGTAATCTACGCACGAGGCAAGTTTCCTAACCCTACTTGTTATCATTATATAAGTTTATAAATTTACCTCTCTACATCGAGCAAATTCTCATTATTATTGATCAAGTCTGTTCTGCTATATTAAAGTTTATTAATCTTTCAAAGCATGATGCTGTTATACAATACTTATTCTATTGTATATTGAGATTTTATTTCAATTTAAATATTAGTTACGGTTGAACCTTGTTAGACTAGTGAACCCTTAACGATTCGACTAGTCCATAGTTGATGAACGTTCTAAATTTCAGAACCCTTGTTGAATTATCCAAACCAAACTTCATTTGGTGCGGACTCTAATGTCAAACTGAGATGAACAACCCTGTATAGGGGATTACTTATGTGTTAGCGTTAAGATATTGTGCACAGTATGGTACTAAGGGCTGATCTCCCTAAGTACGAGAAGAAGAGTCCATAGTCTTATGACTGTTAAAGGTTTCAAGTATAAACACTTGACAACCTAGGACATAGTTCAAAATCTTATGACCCTCAAAAGTTCTTTTGATTCTTGTTATTCATTCTTTATTCAAAAGCTGAGTTTTCCTATTTTAGAAGTCTTTTATTCATTCGCATGTTATTATTTCATTGTTATATTGTTATACTTATGGGCAATCGTGCTCACTCTTGCGTAATAATAATATTACAGTTAAGAACGAAAGATCCGACGAACCTTCCACTAGTAAAGGCAAGGGCAAGATTAACAAGTGATGAAGACTTGTTGTTTATGTGATTATGTATTTATGCTTCAGACTTGATATTGTTTAAGACTTGTTATTTGTTTATGATTCCGCACAGATGTTTAAGGTTAGTTTAACTTGGGATTGTATTTATTATTATTCAGATGTTGTAACCCCATAAAGGGAAGATTTATTTCTATCTATTGCATGGTTTGCATTTATTATGGGTAGATAGATAGATGATATTTGTACAGTGAACACCAAATCCTGCGGAAATGGAAGTACCCGAATTTGGGGGTGTCACATGCTATGGTATTCTGAACCGTCATGTTGAAGACTCTTGCGGTTGATTTTGTTGGTTTGCTTATTAAAGTTGGTCCCGTTATCGCCAGCGTTCCGCTACCTATCCTTGTATTCCCGCTTCCTGCATCCATTCTTCTTTTCGGACAGTCCTTTACCTTATGTTCCATCGATCCACATAGAAAACACCCATTGTTCATCCTAGGATTGGGGCAGTTAGGAGAGATATATCCCTCCCGCCCACACTTATAGCACACAAACTTACCCTTTAAACACTCACCCGAATGGTTCTTCCCGCAATTTTCGCACTGCACCACTTGTTTCTTCACACCTTCTTGCTTAACTTGGACATTCCCAAAATTGGTCCCCTTTCTTTTTGCATTCCCACTACAGTGACCTACTTCTACCTTCCCGGCTCCCTCTCCCTTATTCTTTCTCTCCTTATTGTAGAGGCTCATGGCCTCACTTCCCCCTTCGGCTATAATAGCCTTTTCTAAGAGTGCTGCAAAAGTATTGATTTGTAACACCGCCACCTTATTGTAGATCCAGAGTTTTAAGCCCAGCTTAAACCTCCTTGCCTTTCTAGCCTCCGTATCCACTTGGTGCAGAGCGAACCTAGCTAATTCATTGAACTTTGTGGCATACTCCACAATTGTCATGTTCTCCTGCTTCAACTTTAAAAACTTCACCTCCATCCTAGCCTGCATACTAGACGAGAAATAGTTCTCAAAGAATAGTGTCTTAAACCTAGTCTGTGACACCCCCAAATCTGGGTACTTCATTTCCACCAAATTTGGTGTTCACTTGATAAAAAAATTCATATCAAACTACCCAAACATAATAAAGTTTAATAATAAACCTTCCCATTAAAGGGTTACATCAATAAGACCAATAAAAATCTCCCAGGTTATCTAACCTTTAAATACAAATATCATATGCAGAAAATTAAATAATTACATCACAATAACTAAAAACAAAGTCTAACAATATTAAAAGTCAACATGTTTACAAGTCTTCAATACTTGTTCACCTTTCCTTTTCCTTTACTGGTGCTAGGTATATCGACCTTCTCAACTTTAGCTGTAATAGATTATATAAGCAAGAGTGAGCAAACAATGCTCACTTGAAATGATAATGAACAAAACTTTATAACAACTACCAAATAATAGGCTCAATAGAACTGAACAATATGCTCTATCAATGATAATCAAAATCTAAAATATACATCTGAGGGTCATAAGACCACGAACTATGTCCATAGTTGTAAGTAATCTTTCAACTTAAACTTTAACAGTCATAAGACTATAAGGACTCCTCGTACTTAGGGGGATCAACCCTTCGTACAATGTATTGTGCACAACATTTCAACGCTATGCGTAAATTATCCCCTATAATAGGGTTGTTCATCTCAGCATTTAGAATACGAGTCCGCACCAAAGTAAGTTTGGTTTGGATAAGTTTCAAGGTAATTTAGAGTTTATGAACATCAACTAAGGATTAGTTGAATAAAACTGTAATAACATTATGCTATGGAATAATTCATAAGTGAATCAACATTGTATACTAAGGTCATGCTTTAGGAATAATCTAAGAGCATAAGTATTAAATAACGTAACATACCTTGCTTGAACAATGTTAAGCTAAGGTTAAAACCTTATTTAGAGTTGAGTCTTAAGAATGCATAACAAATAGTAAGTTGAACGATAAAACTTGCTCAACATTAGTGTATCAAAATGTAGAAATTTGCATGCTAAATAACAAGTTAAAGATTGGCTCAATATCAAGAGATAAGGTTTAGGAGCTTGCACGATATAATTAGGGTTAAGAAATTTTCACAAAGAAAGCTTAGAATTAGAAAACTTGCTCAAAGAAAGTTTAGAGTTAGGAAAACTTACTCAATGCATCAATAAAGTTTAAGCATTTGCACAACTGTAAAAGTAGAGTTAAAGAACTTGCCTCGTGCGTAGGTTAAATAATCACTACTCACGTTCACCAAAAGTCCTACACATACCATATGTATTGATAATATACATTAGTTACACTAATATTAGCTTCATGAGTTTCTTTCACACTTTTAGTATAACTCACTAACTAAGTTTAAGTTTAAACAACATCACATCTTTTCATGAACATCACATTTTAGCTTTATTACAACTACTTAAGTGATCACGCTATTGCACCATATACACATTAACAACTTGATACAACATCCTATTACATGTCCAACATGTTATCATTAGGTTATACTAATACACAAAGGATTACACTTGCATTCGCGCATTCCTATGCCCTCCGATTGCCTCCAATTGCACATTCGTAAAGATGGCCATTTTGATCCTTTATAACAACATCAAATTGAAAAACTTAAAGAATAAAAGTTATAGGTCTACTCGTCCTCATTCCGTATCATCTTGAATCGCATCAATCGGAGTTCGTATGCAAAAGTTATGCTCATTTTAGTAAAGCATGTTCACGGGCTTTTTTCCAAAATTATTACGTTGACTACCCCCTCCCCCTCCTTTGAGGCGAGGTTTTTTGTACAAGGGGGCCCATTGTAAGCGGGTCCCTTCTGCGTTTTTGCGATTTTTGATCTAAAACACTACAAAAAGCCAAATTAGACCTACAAACTCCTTTCTAACAACCATACCAACCTACCCAAGGTGTAATATGTTTACAGAAACATAATCTAATGTTTTATAACACGTTTTTAACCACCTAAAAAACATAAACATCAAGATTACAACCTTTAATTTTCATTATTTTTGATAAAACTTCACTTTTTTGAAAGTTTCAGGGAAAATCATCACTGTGATTTTATTTTTCAACCAAAACAGTTAATTCAACATACTATGTTTTAGTTTCTTCATCCTCTTTCAAAATCAATAGTCAATATATATATTAAACAACTAATTAAACCTCAATTTTACTTTAAACTAAGCCATAATCACATATATTCATACCAATTCACTATAATATAGTTTTATTCACAAATAATTACATAACATGAATTAATTCATCTATAAACTTATGCAAACAACTTTTTAACCACCAATTTATCATATAAAACTATATATAAAAAATAATTCAACCTCTACAAAGATTTTGCAGAGTATTTTGGAAGAGAATAAAATTATAACTTTTTAAAAAAAAATAAAAGAGTAAGATGATACCTCAGTTTTAGAAGATGATGGCTATTCTTTGAAAGCTTTCTTTTCCCCAATTTTCTCTCAATTTCTCTAGCCTTCTCTTAACTCTCTCAATTTTCTTTCTCTGCAACTTTTCTTCTCTTCTTTTTCTTCTTCTGAGTTCTTCTTATCTAACTCTAACTTACGTACTAACAAATATAACGTATAGGTAATAATATAAGTATTAATTATATAATATAAATATATGTATAACTGATATCAGTTTTCTTATTTTTTAAAAATTAAAAGCCATAAGGCTTGTGTGACACCCCCAAAATAGGTATACATCACCCATATTGGGTCGCCAAATACATGGTAATGAATACAAGTACAAACTTAATTATACAACATGAGCTGAGAGTTTTTACACGAATATTGTCTTCTAGACAATATCCAAACTCAAATGGAGTCCTCATTACATTTATTATCACACTATTTTTTAGAATAGTGAGGACTACTATAATGCCATCTCAGACCATCACTCCGTTCCCCGACACAACGAATATTTTATATCAACTTTCTTACTTGAAAATTTTTTAAATATCACCCTTAACTTTAACCTTTTATCAATTTAACCATTTACTAAATAAAATAATAATTATAAGAAAATTGAATACTTTCATTTCATAAAATTCGGGGTCTCACAATCTCCCCTTCTTATGAAATTTCGCCCTCGAAATTTACGTACTTGGTAGTTCAAAGAGATGAGAATACCTTCTTTCTTTTCCGATTGTACATTCCCGGTTATTTCCTCTGATCATGATTTTCCCATTGCTCATCTCCTGTATTTCAGATATCATTCCAGAATACATCTTCAAAACAAAGGTTAATTGACATATCACAATTTGTCAACTTAAGTAAGAAAATTAAGCTTAGGTAGGACACACACTAGCGAAGGATATTATTCGTCTCTCCCCTCCTAGTTCTAATCCCGGATCTCCGCCAGAGACCATATCCCTAAGCTCTGATACCAACTGTGACGCCCCCAAAATATGTATACATCACCCATCTTGGGTCGTCAAATACATGGTACTGAATACAAATACAAACTTAATTATACAACATGAGCTGAGAGTTTTTACACGAATATTATCTTCTAGACAATATCCAAACTCAAATGGAGTCCTCATTACATTTATTATCACACTATTTTATAGAATAGTGAGGACTACTATAACGCCATCTCGGACCATCACTCCGTTCTCCGACACAACGAATATTTTATATCAACTTGCTTACTTGCAAAATTTTCAAATATCACCCTTAACTTTAACCTTTTATCAATTTAACCATTTACTAAATAAAATAATAATTATAAGAAAATTGAATACTTTCATTTCATAAAATTTGGGGTCTCACAGCTTGTTTGGCTAACTACTTTAAAATTTAATCAATTAAATCCTTATGCCTTGTTTGATAAAATATATTTAAATTAAAGACTTAATATGCATTAAGCCTTGTTTGGCAAAACTGAATTAACCTCCCTTAACTTATTTTAATAACTCCTTTATAATATAGTTTATGGTCACACTTAATTTAATTAAATTAAATTAAGAACATTATAACAATCCATTTAATCCCTATCAACTCTCTAAGTTAATTATTAAATTAGAATATTATCTCATAATAATTAATTTCCTTAACTCATTAATTATTTATTCAACAAATAAATAATCAAATCAAATCAAATTAAACAAATATTTATTCTACAATAAACACATCAATTAAATATTTATATAATTCAATAAATATTTAAAAATTATAATTTAAAATTCTAGATTGTTACATCCTTCCCTCCTTACAAGGATTCTGTCCCCAGAATCACAACTCAAGCAAATCATTCGTCATATTCTTCCCTCCTTACAAGGATTCTGTCCCCAGAATCGAAGACACAGATTAAACAAATAACTCAGGATAATCTTTCATCATTTTATCTTCGAGTTCCCACGTAGCTTCTTTAGCATTGTGGTTCCTCCATATCACCTTCACAGAAGGTATCACCTTATTCCTGAGCACTTGTTCTTTCCTATCAACTATCTGGATATGAACTTCTTTATAAGACAAGTCTTTATCAAACTGCAATGATTCGTACTCGATCACATGCTTGTAATCGGGTTTATACGGTCGTAATACCGAAACATGAAAAATATTATTAACGTGTTCCAACTCTGGAGGTAGAGCTACCTTATAAGCCACTTCTCCTACTTTTCGCAGCACCTCGAAAGGTCCAATAAATCTCGGGCTCAGCTTTCCCTTTTTACCAAAACGGATTTTCCCCTTCCAAGGAGTAACTTTTAAGAACACGAAAATTCCTACGTCGAACTCACGATCTTGTCTGTGTTGGTCAGCATACTTCTTCTGTCTGTCTTGAGCAGCTACCAATCTTGTCCTGACGAGTTTAACAATCTTAGCAGTTTGTTGTACCAGTTCCGGTCCGAACAGTTGGCGTTCACCGACTTCATCCCAGCATAGTGGAGTTCTGCATTTCCTGCCGTATAATGCTTCGTAAGGCGGCATGCCAATGCTTGCGTGGTAACTATTGTTGTAGGAAAATTCCACCAATGGTAAATGTTCATCCCAACTCCCTTTGAAATCCATGATACATGCTCTAAGCATATTTTCTAACGTCTGGATTGTTCGTTCGCTTTGGCCATCTATTTGCGAATGATATGTCGTACTCATTCTCAACTGTGTTCCTATGAATTCTTGTAGTCTCTTCCAGAAGTTTGACGTGAACCGCGGATCTCTATCTGATACAATTGATACTGGAACTCCATGTCTCGAAACAATTTCTTTAACGTACAACTTTGCTAACTGATCAAGATTGAATTTAATCTTTATTGGCAAAAAGTTTGCTGATTTCGTTAATCTATCCACTATCACCCAAATCGCATCGTATCCTTTCTGAGTAGTTGGAAGACCCACCATAAAATCTATTGTGATGTGTTCCCACTTCCATTTCGATATTTCCAACGGTTGAAGTAATCCGCTTGGTCTTTGATGCTCGGCCTTGACTCTTTGACATGTCAAGCATTTCGCAACACATTCCGCAATATCTCTTTTCATGTTTGGCCACCAAAAGTGTCGTTGTAAATCTTGATACATCTTCGTACTTCCCGGGTGTATCGAATATCTTGAGATATAAGCTTCGGTCAAGATTTCTTCTTTAATATCTGGTACTGCTAGAACCCAAATTCTTCCCTTGAATCTCAATAACCCATCGGTATCGATCGTGCATTTATCTTCACTGCCCTCAACCACTTTCTCCTTTGTCTTCCCACATTCTTTATCTTGTAGTTGAGCATTCCTTACCTTGTCCACCAAAGTTGGACTAGCTTCTATTTGGAATAGTTGTTCGTCGGCTTCTTTCGAAAATTTTATTTCCAACTCCAGTTTTGTCATTGCTGAAATAAGCTCCTCCTGAGTGGTTATCAGCATCAACTTTTCCCGACCTTTCCTGCTTAAAGCATCTGCAACCACATTCGCTTTGCCTGGATGATAAAAGATCTCACAATCGTAATCTTTTATCAATTCCATCCATCTCCTTTGACGCATGTTCAGGTCCTTCTGAGTGAAAATATATTTCAAACTCTTATGATTTGTATATATCTCACATTTTTCTCCATAGAGATAATGTCTCCATATTTTTAGAGCAAATACCACTGCAGCCAACTCTAAATCACGAGTCAGATATCCTTTCTCATAGTCCTTCAATTGTCTTGATGCATAAGCAATAACTTTGTCGTTCTGCATAAGAACACAACCCAATCCTTTATGTGAGGCATCACTATACACCACAAAGTTTCCTGTATTGTCTAGTAATGATAACACAGGTGCCACATTTAACTTCTTTTTCAATTCTTGGAAAATCTCTTCACACTTCTCCGTCCAACAAATTTTACAGCTTTTCTCGTCAAATTTGTCAACGGAGTGGCAATCTTGGAAAAATCTTGAATAAACCGTCTATAATAGCCGGCCAGTCCCAAGAAACTCCTCACCTCCAAAGGTGTTCTTGGTTGTTCCCAATTGATTATGACCTCAACTTTTGATGGATCCACTGAAATCCCATCTTTGTCAATCACATGTCCAAGGAATTGTACACGTTCTAGCTAAAATTCACACTTAGAGAATTTCGCGTACAACTTTTCCTTTCTTAGTGTCTCCAGCGTCAAACGTAAATGTTCCACGTGTTCTTCTTGCGATTTAGAGTACACCAGGATGTCATCAATGAATACCACCACAAACTTATCTAAGAATAGTTTAAACACCATGTTCATCAAATCCATGAATACAGCAGGGGCATTTGTCAATCCGAAAGACATCACCAGAAACTTGTAATGTCCATACCGAGTTCTGAATGCTGTCTTTGGTACATCCTCCTTTCTTACTTTTAATTGGTGATACCCACTTCTCAAATCTATTTTTGAGAAATATCTAGCACCCTTCAATTGATCGAACAAGTCTCCTATTCTTGGCAATGGATATTTATTCTTAATAGTGACTTTGGTTAATTCCCTATAATCAATGCAAAGACACATTGACTCATCCTTCTTCTTCACGAATAACACTGGTGCTCCCCATGGTGACACACTCCGCTGAATGTACTTCTTGTCCAACAACTCTTGTAACTGTACCATTAGTTCCTTCATTTCTATCGGAGACATCCTGTACGGGGCCTTTGATATCGGAACGATTCCTGGCGCTAAGTTGATTACGAACTCAATCTCTCGGTTAAGCGGAAGTCCTGGAAAATCCTCTAGAAACACATCTACAAATTCCCTAACCACTGGTATCTCTTCCAGTTTCACCCCCTTCTTCTGAGTATCGACTATGTAAGCTAAATAGCCCATACAACCTTGACTTAACAACTTCTTGGCCTGCATAATTGTTAGACATCTCGCATGTCTAGGCGATTTGCTACCATATAAAACTACCTTTGACAGAGTCATAAGGTTTACACATTTCTTTTGATAACCAATTATTGCTCCATAATTGAACAACCAATCCATTCCCAAAATAACATCAAACTCTCCAAGTTTTATCGGAATTAAAAATACCATCATAACATTTCCCTTAATGTTCACCCTACAATTCTTGTATACGAACCTAACATGAATTACCTCCCTATTCGTAATTTCTATGTTTAAAGGGAAATTCAATTCTTTGCTAGGCAATCCTAACCTCTTAGCAAATTCATCAGATATAAATGAGCAAGTAGCACCCGAATCAAATAATACATAAGCATCAATATCATTGATTGGGATAATACCTGACATAACATCTTTTGATTGCACTACATCCTGCACAGTCATGTTGAAGGTTTTGGCTGTGGGTCTGTTTGATGATGTTGGTCCCGCAATGATTAATGTGCATCCACTGCTACCTCCCTTGTTTTCCGTCGTCTCTTCAACTTTCTTCTTAGGGCACTCACGAGCAAAATGATCCTTTGACCCGCACGTGTAGCAAACATTTTTCTTGGGTTGACTGCAATTTGGGGCAATATTACCCTCCTGGCCACAGTTAAAGCATACACGCTTCCCCCTTAAGCACACACCCGCGTGAAACTTCCCGCATGTGGCACATGCTTCGAACTTTTTCTTCTGCTGGTTACCTTGCTGGTTTCCAGAATTCACATTTCCATTCCATTTCCTCTTCAGGTTATTGCTACCATTTCCACCATTATTACCACCATTCTTAACTTCGCCCTCACTCTTCTTCTTTCTCTACTCTTGATTGTGCTTTGTTACAGCATCGCCTCCACTCTCAGCGAGAATTGCCTTCTCAAGCACTGCTGCGAATGTCTTCAAATTGTATGAGGGAGACTCATCAGAAACCGGGTTTGATCCACCTTTCAAACCTCCTAGCCTTGCGCTCATCCGTGTTTACTTGATATAGTGCAAATCTCGCCAATTCGTTAAATTTTGCGGCATACTTCGATACCGTCATTGATCCCTGCTTCAGTTCTAGAAACTGTACCTCCTTCGAATTCTTCGAACTCTCTGGGAAATAGGTCTCGAAGAATATCTCCTTAAACCTATCACAAGTCATCACCCCTTATCCTCCTCGAGTTTTATTGGTTTGCCACCAATAACTAGCCTCTGCTTTCAACATGAATGTTGCAAAAGCAGTCTTCTGATTCTCACCTACTCTAGCTACATCAAACACTTTCTCTATCTCCATAATCCAAGTCTGTGCCTCAACTGGATTCATGGACCCATGAAATTCTGGTGGTCCAACCGCCTTGAAGTCTTTAAATGTCACTACTTGATTATGCGGTTGATTCTGTAATGCACCCATCAGTAACGTCACTAGCCGCTGAACTGGATTAGCCTCAGCATTGTTGTTATTGGTAGATCCCTCAGGGGTTCTTTGTCGAGGTTGACGCCCTGGAGGCATTTTCTGTTAAAATACACTCATTAAACTATTACTCAATTTCTTTAAGTATTTTCTACTTAATTAGCATCATCACGTAACACATAACACTTTGAATAAAATAATAACTTTTATTCATTCATAATCTTTTAGAAAATATAAGAACAATAGCATCACTGCTACTTACATTACTTTCCTGAACTACTAAAGTTCCAGGATAACATCATCATCATCATATCCCATTGGTTATTTCATACCTAGGATTTATCATATCATTAATCACATATCAGGTACATTCCCTACGATGTCCTACTAAGATGCTGTGTAGCCTTATGACGCTCTTCTTCCATAATACGGAGCATTGTTCGGCGATATAATATGTACGATGGTAGCGTCTCAAACTGTATCAGATATAACCCATGACTCGATCTTGAGCTCAATTGATCATGGTGTTGAAAACACTATCTGTGACACCCCCAAAATAGGTATACATCACCCATTCTGAGTTGTCAATACATGGTACAGAAAACACTACAACTTTATTATTACAACATATAAACTGTGAGTTTAAATACAGATATTGCCATCTAGACAATATCCACACGCAAATAAATCCCCATCATAATTATTATACATTTATTTTACAAAATGGTGAGGACTACTAAACAACTCTCTCTAGAACCTTCATTCCATACCCGACTAGTACTCACTACATTCTCGCATCCCGAGAAGAAAAATGGAACAACAAGGAAAAGGGTGAGCTCAACTAGCCCAAGAAGAATATTATGACTAAGATAATATACAACAAATTATCGTTAGTCCTCAACAGGAAAAATCTAATAGAATACAATAGACAACAAATTTTAAATCAATATTCGCGTGAAAATAATAATTCATTAGAAGAGTTAAGTAGAGAATGCAAACTACTATCTTCTATGTATGAATTTAAAAGTTCATCGTCGATATTTTATCCCAAAGAACATCAATCAATATATATCGGAATCAAATATTCATCTTTGCACTCTGGTGCCAAAGATATTCATCACGGTCATGTTCATCTAAACACTGTCCATCTTTGCACTACGGGCCAAAGATATTCATCGAAATCATTCATCTTTGCACTCTGACCAAAGATATTCAATAATATCATCATTTAAGACCGAGGATGATGAAAATATTTTTAAAGAAACGAATCCGATTGAAACAAAATGACAAGGATTAAGGATTAAGGATTCGTACTTTGTTTTATCCATGTCCAAAAATACCTCAAAATAATCATAGTGGTGTAAAATTCAAGAATGATCAAAACATGGATACAATCAAAGCTAGTATCCACAATAGATATTTTAGATTTAAAAGGAAAATTTTATTTTTTAGATGAATAGTGTAAATGATTCGTGAATAGTCTGTAGATACATGAATAAGTCTCAGATACGTGAATAGTAACTCAGACACCAAAAGTTCCAATTTTGATAAAACTTCAGATCAATATTTTCAGATAATGATATTGAAGAAATAATATCATTACTGAAAAATAATAATATCCCTTACCTCAAAAGATCAAGACTTCTAGTCAAAAAACAGGATATAAAGCTATGACTTGAACTTGCACCGTATAGCAATACTCAAATTATACTCAAAATACTCACAAGAATACGCTCGATAATATAGAGAGAGAAAACTTCAGTTTCTGGTGTGATTTTCAATTCTAACCTAAGCACCCTATTTATAGGAAAATGCTTAGAACACCAAAGCAGAAAATTTAATATAATAATAATATATATAATCAAATTTCCTATGCACACAAATCTGGTCCAAACTTCAGCCACACATGTGCCAAAAACAATAAAAACGTTTTTCTTAATAAAAATAATTAAAACTTCCAAAAATCAATTATTTCGGAGCTTCGGAACTTCAATAATTCGTAATAAATAGCCCTTTTATCAAAAAATTCAAATCTCGCGTCTTTTTTATAGGAAATTCAATTCTCTACAACTTTGCAGAAGAAAGTTTTTCCAAATTCCAAACAAAAATTGACCAAAATCCACAAACAGACGATTTTACTGTGCTATAATCAAATTTCAATCAATAAATGGGGTCCACCGACATGTTTAACATGTTTTAAACATTTATTGCAACAAAAATACTCTCCTCCTCGTATACTCATATATCCCACATTCGTTGTAAAATATCACCATTATTATATTATTAAAATAATATATTTAAATGAATTATTTTATCGAGAAAAGATAAAATATTAATTTTTAACAATTGTCATTTTAAAAATTTTCTCCATCTATATCCACATAAAATTAATATTTTCCTCATCATATAAATCAATAATTAATTATTCACAAATAATATTACAGAATCACAAAGATCGGGCAACCGTGTAGTAGTTCCAGGAAAGAGGGGCTTTCCAATAAAGATTTCTCTCATCGGGCGCCATGCAATTAGGTGACCAAACCTCTCCTTAGATAGAACTTTCTAGACATTGCCAATAATGTTATCTAATAATATTATTCAGATAATATGAATTATTGCTTCGATAATGAAAATACTATGTAATGACAATTATAACAAAGAATATAAAATATCAACGCAAAGAATTATTAAATCAATAAAATCTTGAGCGGTAAATTATCGTAACCATTATTGAGTAAGTGCCTTCACGTAAGAATCAATAATTGGTGCAATACCGTGTGCTACTCTTGTGTTTTAACCACCGAGTATTTTAACAAAGATTAATTGGTAATAACTACTGTAGTTATTTTAAACAACTTATTTTTTTGTCGTTTTCTTCATCCAATCGCTTTCAGTTATGGGCCCACACATGGTCGCTATGGCCGCCGCATTTAATATTCCCCGACGATCATTTAATATTCCACGACCAAACGAATATTTCGACAACAATGAATATTTTATAACCACTTGCTTATTTTGAAATATTCACAGTATTTTACCCATAACTATCCACATTAATCAAATCAACCCTTACTATTTCAAAATAATAAATAGAGAAAATTAAATTTCATTAATAATAAGTTGGGGTCTTACACTATCCATCTCTTCCATCTTGATCTTCTTCACTTGAACATCTCTCTGTGCTACCCTGACTCGTTTAATAGCTTCTTCGTACGCGTCTTCGGCTCTTGCCCTCTTAGTAGATTCTTCCTTCAGCTTGTTCTTCAGTTCTGCGATCTCCTCTGTCAGTTGCTCGTTTCCTCCTTCAGTGTGGACCAGCTTCTCTTTGACATTACTCAGACGTTCCTCTAGATCCTGAATCTCGTTATCCTTCTGCACCATTGAGGTCTGTTGTTCAGCTACTATCTCTCTCAACTCCTCGGCGATATCTTAAATTTCCACATTGCGGTCGTATACTTCATCGTACATATGGGCAGCGATCGAGTTAAGTAGAATCTCTTCCTCCTCATCCTCATTCGACTGTGGTAGCTCAATAGGGTCCTCCTCGTTTGTCTCTATCTCATCATCCTCATCAGGTAACCCCTTCTGCTCAACTACTGCGACCAACGGAGTTATTTCTAGTGGAAATAGTTGTTCCCAAACCACCTGAATATCTCAAGGCTCCCCCTCTCTAGGCATCTGGGATCCTTCCTCCCTAACCTGACTAGATTCTCCTACATTAGCCATCCTGACAACAAAATTTTTTAAGTTTTAATTACTAATCATTACTACTCGACACTCACGAGCACATAGGTTGTAGCCACATAAGCACATAAATGTTTTATTATTTCTTTCTTAAAATTCGATAAGAGTTTATCACCATTATCTTTTCAAAGGTTACTTCCTAAGGCTTTTCCCCACCTAAGGTTCATAGCCTAAAGCTTTGATACCAACTTGTGATACCCCCAAATCCGGGTACTTCATTTCCACCAGATTTGGTGTTCACTTGATAAAAACATTCATATCTAACTACCCAAACATAATAAACCTTCCCATTAAAGTGTTACATCAATAAGACCAATAAAAATCTCCCAGGTTATCTAACCTTTAAATACAAACATCATATGCGGAAAATTAAATAATTACATCACAATAACTAAAAACAAAGCCTGACAATATTAAAAGTCAACATGTTTACAAGTCTTCAATACTTGTTCATCTTTCCTTTTCCTTTACTGGTGCTAGGTACATCGACCTTCTCAACTTTAGCTGTAATAGATTATATAAACAAGAGTGAGCAAACAATGCTCACTTGAAATGACAATGAACAAAACTTTATAACAACTACCAAATAATAGGCTCAATAGAACTGAACAATATGCTCTATCAATGATAATCAAAATCTGAAATATACATATGAGGGTCATAAGATCACGAACTATGTCCATAGTTGTAAGTAATCTTTCAACTTAAACTTTAACAATCATAAGACTATAAGGACTCCTCGTACTTTGGGGGATCAGCCCTTCGTACAATGTATTGTGCACAAACATTTCAACACTATGAGTAAATTATCCCCTATAATAGGGTTGTTCATCTCAGCATTTAGAATACGAGTCCGCACCAAAGTAAGTTTGGTTTGGATAATTTTCAAGGTAATTTAGAGTTTACGAACATCAACTAAGGATTAGTTGAATAAAACTGTAATAACATTATGCTATGGAATAATTCATAAGTGAATCAACATTGTATACTAAGGTCATGCTTTAGGAATAATCTAAGAGCATAAGTATTGAATAACGTAACATACCTTGCTTGAACAATGTTAAGCTAAGGTTAAAACCTTATTTAGAGTTGAGTCTTAAGCATGCATAACAAATAGTAAGTTGAACGATAAAACTTGCTCAACATTAGTGTATCAGAATGTAGAAATTTGCATGCTAAATAACAAGTTAAAGATTAACTCAATATCAAGAGATAAGGTTTAAGAGCTTGCATGATATAATTAGGGTTAAGAAACTTGCACAAAGAAAGCTTAGAATTAGAAAACTTGCTCAAAGAAAGTTTAGAGTCAGGAAAACTTGCTCAATGCATCAATAAGGTTTAAGCACTTGCATAATTGTAAAAGTAGAGTTAGAGAAATTGCCTCGTGCGTAGGTTAAACAATCACTACTCACGTTCACCACAAGTCCTACACATACAATATGTATTGACAATACACATTAGTTACACTAATATTAGCTTCATGAGTTTCTTTCTCACTTTTAGTATAGCTCAATAACTAAGGTTAAGTTTAAACAACATCACATCTTTTCATGAGTATCACATTTTAGCTTTATTACAACTACTTAAGTGATCACGTCTGTGACGCCCCCAAAATAGGTCCATTCCATCCAACCCATTATGAGTCGCCAAATACATGGTACAGAAATAACTACAACTTTATTATTACAACATATAAACTGTGAGTTTAAATACAGATATTGCTATCTAGACAATATCCACACGCAAATAAATCCCGATCATAATTATTGATACATTATTTTACAAAAATGGTGAGGACTACTAAACAACTCTCTCTAGAACCTTCATTCCATACCCCGACTAGTACTCGCTACATTCTCGCCTCCTGAGAAGAAGAATGGAACAAAAAGGAAAAGGGTGAGCTCAACTAGCCCAGTAAAGAATATTATGACTAAGATAATATACAACAAATTATCGTTAGTCTCCAACAGGGAAAAATCTAATAGAATACAATAGACAACCAGTTTTAAATCAATCTTCGCAATGAAATAATAATTCATTAGAAGAGTTAAGTAGAGAATACAAACTACTATCTTCTATATATGAATTTAAAAGTTCATCGTCGATATTTTATCCCCGTAACCTCAATCAATATATATCGGAATCAAATATTCATCTTTGCACTCTGTGCCAAAGATATTCATCATTGGTCATGTTCATCTAAACACCTGTTCATCTTTACACTACGGGCCAAAGATATTAATCAGTCGGTCATGTTCATCTCAACACCTGTTCATCTTTGCACTACGGGCCAAAGATATTCATCAAAAAAATCATTCATCTTTGCACTACTGAGCCAAAGATATTCGAGAATATCATCATTTAGGACCGAGGATGATGAAAAATATTTTAAAGGAAACGAATCCAAAGAAACAAAAGAACAATATTAAGGATTCAGTATTTTAAACAATCCAAGTTCAAAAATACTTCATAAGTAATCGAGTGGAGTAAAATTCAAGAATGATCAAAACATGGATACAATCAAAGTTAGTATCCATAATAGATATTTTGGACAAAAAGAAGAAATTTCATTTTTCTAATTGAATAGTGCCGTGATTCGTGAATAGTACCATATACGTGAATAGTCTTGGTATCGTGTGAATAATAACTCAAACACCAAAAGATAGAAATTTCACAAAAACATCTTCACGCTTCGTGAATAGTACTCGTGAATAGTATCTCGTGAATAGTAACTCATAAATAGTAACTCGTGAATAGTAACTCATGAATAGTAACCCCGATATGAAAAAGTTCCAAATTTGATAAAAACTTCCAACAAATATTTTGGCATAATGATATTGAAGAAATAATATCATTTTCGAATAAAATAACATCCCTTACCTCGAAAGACAGTACTTCTAGTTGAAACACCGGATATAGGCTATGACTTGAACTTGACCGAGATAGCAATACTCAAAGTATACTCAAAATACTCACAAGAATACGCTCAATAATATAGAGAGAGAAAACTTCAGTTTCTGGTGTGATTTTCAATTCTAACCTAAGCACCCTATTTATAGGAAAATGCTTAGAACACCAAAGTAGAAAATTTAATATAATAATAATATATATATATTAATTTGTCTACGCTCACTTAGAATCATCTGAATTCAGCAACTTAGCATGTGTTAAAGATGCCCACCAAACACAAAAAACGTTTTTCTTATTTAAATTATTTTAAACTTCCAAAAATCAATTATTTCGGAGCTTCGGAACTTCGATAATTCATAATAAATAGCCCTTTTATCAGAAAATTCGAATCTCGCGAATTTTTATAGGAAATTCAATTCTCTACAATGTTGTAGAAGAAAGTTTTTCCAAATTCTAAACAAAAATTAACCGAAATCCATAAACGGGCGATTTTACAGGCTATAATCAAATTTCGGTCAATAATTGTGTCCACCAACACACAAAATATGTGTTAAACATTTAATGCCACAAAAATACTCTTCCTCTTCATATACTCATATACCCCACATTCATTATAAAAATATCACCGTTAATATATTATTAAAATAATATATTTAAATGAATTATTTTATCGTAAAAGATAAAATATTAATTTTCAACAATTGTCGCTTTTAAAATTTTCTCCATCTATATCCACATAAAATCAATATTTTCCTCATCATATAAATCAATAATTAATTATTCACAAATAATATTACGTAATCACAAGATGTGGCAACTGGCCGTTCTAGAAAAGAGGGCTTTCAATAAGGATCTCTCTCATTGGCGCATGCAATTAGTCGACTAAACATCTCCTTAGATGTAACTTTCTAGACATTGCCAATAATGTTATCCAATAATATTATTCAGATAATATGAATTATTGCTTCGATAATGGAAAAAATTGTGTGTAATGACAATTTATTGAAAACAACAGTAATATAAAATATCAACGCAAAGAATTATTGAATCAATAAAATAAAATCTTGAACAGTAACTACTGTAACAATTATTGAGTAGTGCCTTCTTACGTAAGAATCAATAATTTGTGCAATACCGTGTTCAACAACGCGTATTACTGTGTTTTAACCACCAGGTATTCCAACAGTATTAACGGTAACAACTACGCCGTTATTTATAAACAACTTATATTTGTCATTTTTTTCATCCAATCACTTTTCGTTATGGGGCCCACATAAAGATCGCTGTCGTCGTGCACGAATATTCCCCGACAAGCATTTAATATTCCCCGAGCGATAATGAATATTTTATAACCACTTGCTTATTCAAAATATTTATGTATTTTACCCAAAACTATCCACATTAATCAAATCAACCCTTACTATTTCAAAATAATAAATAGAGGAAAATAAATTTCATTTATTAATAATTTGGGGTCTTACAACCTCCCTCCTTATGAAATTTCGTCCTCGAAATTGACGACGATACTGGTGTTTCAAAAGATGAGAATACCTCGCTTTCATTTCCGTTTCCAACTCCCGTGTCATTTCCTCAATAGCATGGTTTCTCCACAAAACTTTAACTTGTGGTATAACCCCTCAGACATAGGACATGTTCTTTCCTATCCAAGATCTTGACAGTACCTCCTCGTGACGTTAAGTCTTCTTGGCTATCTCGTCCGGGTTCTAACTCAATGAGCGTGGTTGGGTCGTCCATATATTTACGTAACATCGATACGTGAAAAACGTTATGAACACGCGCGTACTTACTTAGCAAAAACGAGTCTATAGGCCACAATTCCTATTCGATCGAGAATTTCAAATGGATTAATAAATCGAAGGTTTGAGCTTTCCTCACCTCACCGATTCTCACTTTTGAAATAACAACTTCTTGCACCTCCTTCTTCAAATTCATCGACTCGATTGTGTAGCTTGAGCGACTTTAACTTTATCGATTAAAGTCGATTATACTCAGTATATCATCACGTGGATACCTAGAGTTTTCATCTCCATCTCTATTATTTGTAAATTATACTGAAATGAGTCTTTGACAATATCGTACTCAGTACTTGTATACGATCTTCTACTCAACACGTCACCTACCACGTTTCGCTTTTCCAGGATGGCATGGGTCGAACATGTCTTTGAAATGAGTCTCCTCTTGAGTTCTTCAAGCTCTTCCCACATTCCTTGCTTCTATTCGAATTTTGTATCTCTACGAGTCATTTGCGTTAATGGAATAACGATTCGAGAATATCCTTCAACGAATCTCCGATAATAACCAACTAAGCCTAGAAACCTATGTATTTTGATTACCGACTTAGGTTGTTTCTCAATATGTGACTCATATCCCAACCTTGGATAAGACGTTACAATGACACCTATCGGTTTACTATCGCACGAATATGGTGTCCCCTACGAGAAGTCGGCTTCGGTGCATTCCACAATGGAAGTCACCGGATAAAGGCTCGGTACCAAATTTATAGTTGAATTTTTAGCTCCTCGAGTTCAATAGAGCCATTCGATATGAGATTTTAGAAATGAGTTTTGTCTTAGGGTTCAAAGTCGATTCAAAATTTAATATCAGGCTTTGGGAGTAAGCCAAGAAATTCTTCAGGAAATACGTCAGGAAAAATTAATAACAACTGGAATATTATTCAAATCTGACGTGTCTTTATTCAAATCCATAACATGGACTAAGAACTTGACATCCGTAATAAACGAATGGCTTCATGGCTTGATATGAAAATGTTTGACTACAATGGTTTGATTGCTTGAATTGAATAACAAAGTTGCTTAAGAATATGAAAACTAACAACCTTACAAAAGTAATCAATTTTCGGCGTGATGAGTAGTTAACCTTAAAATCACATCAAAAGCAAATATTTCTATAGAAATAAGGTTAATGAGGTAATGTGATAGTGCCAACCGAATCAAGCAAGATTTCTAAACAACGGATGTAATGAAAGTTTCTCCTAACTGAGTCTCCATAAATAGGTCAAAGTCTAATTTCTCCGTAGTCAAGTTCAAACGTTGAGCTTAATCAAGAGAGATAAAAGAATGGGTAGAGGGGTATTCAGTAAGGTATAAACTTCGCAAGAATTTATAATTAACTAACCCGTGCTAACTTCGTCCGGGTTCCTCGCATTTTGACCGGTCACGACAAACGCTCTTCTAGGAATCGTTGACTTTGACTTTTCTGGGATAGTCTTTTGAGTCACCATTCTCGCTGGACTGGGTTTCGATATCATATAATCTCGAGCGATATGTCCTTCTTTTCCACAATTATAGCATACCCTAAACTATTGTGGGCAGTTTGGGCTGATATGTCCCTCTTTCCCGCATTTGTAACATACGACCGGTGGTCTTTCTCCTCCCTTGGAACCAGTTGCTACTGGCGCTAACGTCTTCACATGGTCGTTGTTGAATCTCCTCTTTTTAAAATCTCCTCCCGACTCGCTTCTTCTATTTTCATGGCCACGATTACACCCGAGTGGTTACTGACCTTTGTCCGTATTCTTCTTTCTCCATTGGTTATCGTTATTACGATGATCGCTATCTTCTTAGTATGATCCTCGGTTATGGTCCCTCGGTTGAACGTGCTCGTTATCTCGCTTCTAACAACCGAGCCTCGCTGACAACATCCGAATAGAGAAAAATTTATGAGAAATGAGATATTGACGTATGTCGGGTTTCAAACCTCTCAAAACATCCGCGTCATCGTTCCTCATTCTCCACCAAATGAGGTGCAAGCTCGATAACTCATGAACTTCACCTCGTCTTTGGGACACCGCCATGTTATTCTGCTCCAGTCTAATAAACTCCACTTCCTTCATATGACGAATACTTCAGGGAAGTACTTGTCATTGAACTGTTTCTGAAATGTCTCCTATGACATGCTGAGTGCATCTGGATGGTACGCTTCACAGATTCCCACCAATAATCTGCCTCGTTACGGAACATAAAAGTAGCAAATAGAACTTTCTGTTCCTCCATGCATCCCAAGACATCGAATATCTTGGTAATTTGTTTGACCCACGTCTCCGCCTTAATCGGATCCGACTTTCCCCAGAATTCTGGTGGTCCCAACTCTTTGAACTGCTTGGCTGTGACCACCCGTGGATTGCTATCATTTCCTCCTGTATTTTGAACACGAGTCTCCCTCGTCTTATTTTGCATGAACTGCAAAAAGCTTCTAAACATCCCTCGCTCATCATCTACGCCGCCATTGGTGTTTGTTGTGTGGAGGTACATTGCCACCTGTTGCACGTTCTCCTCGTTGGTAAATCTGAGGCATCTCCACGATCTCATTTACTCCTTGTTAATATTCTCGGTCGACATTCTCAAATCTTTGTCATAAAACAAGGGTTAATTAAGGAAATCAATATATCACATAATATCCCTATATACTAACCAACTAACAAATAAGCTTATGTAGGGACACTAGCGAAGGATTTACGTCTCTCCCCTACTAGTTCTATTCCCGATCTCCGCCGGAGATCATATCCCTAAGCTCGATACCATTTGTGACGCCCCCAAAATAGGTCCATTCCATCCAACCCATTATGAGTCGCCAAATACATGGTATGTAAATAACTACAACTTTATTATTACAACATATAAAGCGTGAGTTTAAATACGATATTGCTATCTGAGACAATGTCCACACGCAAATAAATCCCGATCATAATTATTGATACATTATTTTACAAAATGGTGAGGACTACTAAACAACTCTCTAGAACCTTCATTCCATACCCGACTAGTACTCGCTACATTCTCGCCTCCCGAGAAGAAGAATGGAACAAAAGGAAAAGGGTGAGCTCAACTAGCCCAAGAAGAATATTATGACTAAGATAATATACAACAAATTATCGTTAGTCTCCAACAGGAAAAATCTAATAGAATACAATAGACAAACCGGTTTTAAATCAATCTTCGCAATGGAAATAATAATTCATTAGAAGAGTTAAGTAGAGAATGCAAACTACTATCTTCTATATATGAATTTAAAAGTTCATCGTCGATATTTTATCCCTGTAACATCAATCAATATATATCCGAATCAAATATTCATCTTTGCACTACAGCCAAAGATATTAATTAGTCGGGTCATGTTCATCTAAACACTGTTCATCTTTTTGCTACGGGCCAAAGATATTAATCGATCGATCATGTTCATCTCAACACTGTTCATCTTCGCACTACGGGCCAAAGATATTCATCAAAAAAATCATTCATCTTTGCACTCTGTGCCAAATATATTGGTAATATCATAATTTAGGGTGAGGCGATGAAAAATATTTTAAAGGAAGCGAATCGATTGAAACAAAAGAACAATATTAAGGATTCAGTATTTTAAACAATCCAAGTTCAAAAATACTTCATAAGTAATCGAGTGGAGTAAAATTCAAGAATGATCAAAACATGGATACAATCAAAGTTAGTATCCATAATGATATATTTTGACAAAAGAAGAAATTTTATTTTTTGATTGAATAGTCTGTCAGTATTCGTGAATAGTACCGTATACGTGAATAGTGCCGTATACGTGAATAATAACTCCGACACCAAAAGATAGAAATTTCACAAAAAACATCTTCACGCTTCGTGAATAGTACTCGTGAATAGTAACTCGTGAATAGTAACTCATAAATAGTAACTCGTGAATAGTAACTCATGAATAGTAACCCCGACATGAAAAAGTTCCAAATTTGATAAAAACTTCCAACCAATATTTTGGCATAATGATATTGAAGAAATAATATCATTTTGAATAAAATAACATCCTTACCTCAAAAAGACAGTCTTTAGTTGAAACAACTGGGATAAAGGCTATGACTTGAACTTGCATAGTATAGCAATACTCAAAGTATACTCAAAATACTCACAAGAATACGCTCGATAATATAGAGAGAGAAAACTTCACTTTCTGGTGTGATTTTCAATTCTAACCTAAGTACCCTATTTATAGGAAAATGCTTAGAACACCAAAGTAGAAAATTTAATATAATAATAATATATATATTAATTTGTCTACGCTCACTTAGAATCATCTGAATTCAGCAACTTAGCATGTGTTAAAGATGCCCACCAAACACAAAAAACGTTTTTCTTATTTAAATTATTTTAAACTTCCAAAAATCAATTATTTCGGAGCTTCGGAACTTCAATAATTCATAATAAATAGCCCTTTTATCAGAAAATTCGAATCTCAAGACTCTTCATAGGAAATTCAATTCTCTACAACTTTGCAGAAGAAAGTTTTTCCAAATTCCAAACAAAACTTAACCGAAATCCATAAGCCAAGCGATTTTACTGTGTTTATAATCAAATTTCGGTCAATAATTGTGTCCACCAACACACAAAATATGTATTAAACATTTAATGCCACAAAAATACTCTTCCTCTTCATATACTCATATACCCCACATTCTTTATAAAAATATCACCATTAATATATTATTAAAATAATATATTTAAATGAATTATTTTATCAGAAAAAGATAAAATATTAATTTTCAACAATTGTCGTTTTAAAAATTTTCTCCATCTATATCCACATAAAATCAATATTTTCCTCATCATATAAATTAATAATTAATTATTCACAAATAATATTACAGAATCACAGTACTGGCAACCAGGACATTCCAGGAAAGATGGGGAAGGATCTCTCCTTACTGGCGCGCAATTAGGTGACTAAACCTCTCCTTAGACAGAACTTTCTAGACATTGCCAATAATGTTATCCAATAATATTATTCAGATAATATGAATTATTGCTCGATAATGGAAAATCTTTGTGTATGACAATTTATTGAAACAACAAGTAATATAAAATATCAATGCGTGAATTATTGAATCAATAAAATAAAATATTGAACAGTAATTACTGTAACAATTATTGAGTAGTGCCTTCTTACGTAAGAATCAATAATTGGTGCAATACTGTGTGCTACTGTGCAACAACGCGTATTACTGTGTTTTAACCACAGGGTATTCCAACAAGATAATCTGTGAATAACTACACCGTTATTTATAAACAACTTATATTTGTCGTTTTCTTCATCCAATCACTTTTCGTTATGGGGCCCACAAAAGACTGCGCCGTCGTACGAATATTCCCTGACAGTACGAATATTCCCCGACGATAATGAATATTTTATAACCACTTGCTTATTCGAAATATTTGCGTATTTTACCCATAACTATCCACATTAATCAAATCAACCCTTACTATTTTAAAATAATAAATAGAGGAAAATAAATTTCATTTATTAATAATTTGGGGTCTTACAACGTCATTACACCATATACACATTAACAACTTGATACAACATCCTATTACATATCCAACATGTTATCATTAGGTTATACTAATACACAAAGAATTACACTTGCATTCGCACATTCCGACGCCCTCCGATTGCCTCCAATTTAACAGTCCTAAAGATGGCCATTTTGACCCTTCATACCGACATCAAATCGAAAAACTTAAAGAATAAAAGTTATAGGTCTATTCATCCTCATTCCGGATAATCTTGAATCGCATCAATCGGAGTTTGTATGCAAAAGTCATGCTTATTTTAGTAAAACATGTTCTGTTAGTTTTTTTTTCCAAAATTTGGCTAGTAGACTACCCCCATTGAAATGGGGTTTTGTACTAGGGGGCGGCACAAGGCAGGGTCCCTTCGCTTTTTGCAATATTTGATCTAGAACACTACAAAAAGCCAAATTAGGCCTACAAACTCCTTTCTAACAACCATACCAACCTACCCAAGGTGTAATATGTTTTAAGAAACATAATCTAATGTTTTCTAACACGTTTTTAACTACCTAAACAACATAACCATCAAGATTACAACATTTAATTTTCACTATTTTTGCTAAAACTTCACTTTTTGAAAGTTTTAGTGAAAATCATCATTGTGATTTTGTTTTTCAACCATAACGGTTAATTCAACATACTATGTTTTAGTTTCTTCATCCTCTTTCAAAATCAATAGTCAATATATATATATTAAACAACTAATTAAACCTCAATTTTACTTTAAACTAAGCCATAATCACATATATTCATACCAATTCACTATAATATGGTTTTATTCACAAATAATTACATAACATGAATTAATTCATTTATAAACTTATGCAAACAACTTTTTAAACACTAATTTATCATATAAAACTATATATAACAAATAATTCAATGTCTACAAAGATTTTTCAGAGTATTTTGGAAGAGAATAAAATTATAAATTTTTTAAAAAATAATAAAAGAGTAAGATGATACCTTAGTTTTAGAAGATGATAGGTATTCTTTGAAAGATTTCTTTTCCCCAATTTCTCTCTCAAATTCTCTAGCCTTCTCCCAACTCCCTCTCAATTTTCTTTCTCTGCAACTTTTCTTCTCTTCTTTTTCTTCTTCTGAGTTCTTCCTATCTAACTCTAACTTACGTACTAACAAATATAACGTATAGGTAATAATATAGGTATTAATTATATAATATAAATATATGTATAACTGATATCAGTTATCTTATTTTTTAAAAATCAAAAGCCATAAGGCTTGTTTGGCTAACTACTTTAAAATTTAATCAATTAAATCCTTATGTCTTGTTTGGTAAAACATATTTAAATTAAAGACTTAATATGCATTAAGCCTTGTTTGGCAAAACTGAATTAACCTCCCTTAACTTATTTTAATAACTCCTTTATAATATAGTTTATGGTCACACTTAATTAAATTAAATTAAATTAAATTAAGAACATTATAATAATTCATTTAATCCCTATCATCTCTCTAAGTTAATTATTGAATTAGAATATTATCTCATAATAATTAATTTTCTTAACTCATTAATTATTTATTCAACAAATAAATAATCAAATCAAATCAAATTAAACAAATATTTATTCTACAATAAACACATCAATTAAATATTTATATAATTTAATAAATATTTAAAAATTACAATTTAAAATTCTGGATTGTTACATAGTCCATGCTATCACTCCTTCTCCCGCCCTAGCTTGATTTGTCTTCCACCAAAAATTCGCTTTTCCTTTCATCATATTGGTGGCAAAAGCTGTCTTTTGCCCCTTAGTTACCCTAGCGACTACAAAAGCTTTTTCTATTTCCTTAACCCAAGTTTGGGCTTCTATCGGTTCAGTTGTCCCCCTAAATTCTGGCGGTCCTACAGCCTTAAAGTTTTTGAAGTTTGCCAAACGATCGTCCGGCTGATTCCCCGAAGCTGGCATTCCATTCTACATGGCTTGAGCTACCATGTTCGCAAAATTCTGCATCAGGCCTGGTTATTGTCGTCCAACATTGTTGATAGATTCTTCTGCCCTTTGGTTTCGAGTTCGACGTCTTGGCGGCATTATCTGGTTAAATAAAACATAATCTATATTTTATTAACTTACATTCTAAACCCTATCATATAATTTTAATATATTAAACTTGTTTCATTAATCAAACATAGATTCATATTCATTCGACTATTTCACAGTACGTAGTATAACACATACTGCTTTAAGCATCCGATATCCCTTTGTGACAACAAAATTCGGGATACGCTGCTATAACTTATATAAAAAGTGAAAATATTACATTACACAAACATGCTTATCATAGAATACACATATTCAAACAATACTTATACTACTTTTTCACTACGCCTTTTCCTGATCCTGGACAACCTTTCGCCCGATGACCTTCCAATCCACAAATAAAACATGCACCCTGCTTAAAGTTGGGACAATGGGGAGAGATATGTCCCTCATGTCCGCAAATGTAACATATCTCTTTCCCTTTCCTGCATACGCCTTCATGTTTCTTGTTACAGTTTGTACCCTTTTCTATTTTGTTAGCGTTTCCTTGGTTAGATTCAGAATTTCCTATATCGCGGTCTTTTATCTTCCTTTTCCCTTTCTTGCTCGGAGCTGCACACGATATGTTGCTTTTGGTTCCCATCTGATCAATTTGGATTTTAAGCTTATCTTTTTCTTCCATTGTTTCGATTAATGCCTTTCGCAATTGACTATTTAACAACTTTTCTATTTCGCACAGCTTTTCTAGAGAAGAAACCTTGTTCCTCAGATTCTGCACTTCGGTTGATGCTTGATTAGCTCCAACTTCGGTGTTCGAATCACTATCTGTTAGTTTCACCATTTCTGGGTCCGGTACTATATTTTCCAAAATGATCACCTCATCGAGGCTACCTTCAACGTGAGCCTCTATTTTAGCTATTGGCTTGGTTATGGAGATTAGCTCATTCTTTACGATCTGAGGGTATCTTAATCCTTTTTCACCTAACATCTACACATAAATTATCTTGATTAGTATATAATATATATTATATACACACAACAAATAATAGTTTTATATAAGTTATCTTTTATTGGGTTTGATGATGAATTTATTCAATTCATCTCCTTTTAAACTATATATGAGTTATTTGTATTTTCAATGTTTCCCTCTGTCCTAAGGTTATAGCCTATGATCTACCCCCACATAAGATTTCTAACCCTAAAGCTCTGATATGAACCTATGACGCCCCCAAATTCAGGTGCTTGAAACCCGAATTCAGTGCTTCACGATACCATTTCTTTGATCGGAATAATAATAATAATAATGTCATAATTAGCAAACTTAATTTACATATCAGAGTTATCTAAATCCTAGGTACGCGACCTTTAATACATTCATTACATAGTAGATAATAAATATCATCATCTTAATTAAGTCTAGCTATTAATAAGATAACACAAACTTATTCTGTCAGCTTTCCTTTCCCTTTGTTCCTGGCAGAGCCTTCAGGTTGATCATACTTAACTGGAAATATTTAAATTAATAAGAATGAGCATTTGATTGCCCAACAAGTAATAACAGTCAATAAAAGTTAGCTTAAAGAATTTAATATTTTCTGTGAAGGGCACTTCTACAACGAATCAACAGTTGTGAAGTAAGCTGAAAAAATTCTAATCAACATATCAATTCTATTTCAAATTTTGAAACTACGTACGGACTATAAATAGAGAGCAGTTGACAGACTATGAACATAGTTTTCAGTTTTCAAAAAGGTTAAACAAAACTTCATCTGTAAACCGTCATAACTTATGAGCATGGGGGTGATCAGCCCGTTATGCCCTGTATTGATCAATACTACATAGCAGAACGATATTCTCGTTCATCTTATCCGCCTTGAGCGCACAAAAGTTTCCCAGATTCGGGATGTTCATACTTAGTCTGAATCCGAACCAAAACAATTTGGTTGGATATCAATAGGGTTCTATCATGCTCAACGATATTTTTAAATATATGTCTAGCCGAGTCAAATAGCTTAGACGACTTTTAATTAAGATATACATACTGGAAACCAATAAGTATATATCAACATGTGATTAAATACAATAATTATCCAAGTGAGGACACTTGTATAACCATACTTAGAAATTAATGAACATATATATATATATATATATATATATATATATATATATATATATATATATCTGAATCTTGATAATACTATACTAATAAACAATGAACGAATAAAGTTCGAGAACTTGCATGAATACGAATATTTGGATACATAATCAATAACAATAGAGTTAATAATCTGGCATAACGATAATATAATTCTAAAACTTTCTTACTCATGTCCATTGCATAAAGTAAATGCAAAGGTTAGGATACTTGCCTGGTCTGCTACTTACACAACTTAGTTCTATCTTTAATTCAACAACCTATCATTCATAAGATTATTCTATCGATTAGAATAACATATCATAACACATAGCATTATTATTTACAGTCAACATATAACCTAATCACATTGCCACATACGTTTAGCAGTCATTAGGACATAAATAAACTCTTATCAGATCAACCTATATAGGTTCGAATCAATTTCGGTAACATTTTGGTGTACCAACGGCTTTATCGGGTAATTATCTAGTTTATTGTTAATAAAAATCTAATTTGTATCTTAAATATTATTCTGGATAATTTAAACATCAATCATATTATTTTTGAATGACTTATAATAATTTTTAATTAATTATTATAGTTTATCATGATTCTTCAAACTCTGGAATCATTATTAAATGATTTAAATATTAAATAATTCTATTATCATTAATATTTAAATAATATCCAAATATTAATGAAACCATTGCTAAAATATTAAAGTTATTTATAATAACTCAAAATATTTTTAAAGTTTTAATATTACCCTTAAATGATTTTTAAAACATTTAAAATTATTTTTTAAATAATTACCATTAATATTTAAATATTAAGGTATTATTCACTAAAAAATATTAAAAGTCATTTATAATAACTTAAAACATTTTTAAACCATTTATATCCTTCTTTAAATGATTTTTAAATTAATAAAACCATTTTTAAATTATTTATTTAATATGATTATTAAATAAATCTAATATCATTAATATTAAATTATTAATGAAATTTACCTTAAAATATTAAAAGTTATATTTTATAACTTTAAATATTTTTAAACTCTTTATTTTCATTTAAAATGATTTTTATAATATTAAAATTATTTTTAAACTAATATATTTTAATATAATTATTAAATAAATCTAATATCATTAATATTAAATAATTAATGAAATTTGCTTTAAAATATTAAAAGTTACATTTTATTTTAAAATATTTTTAAATACCTTATTATCATTTAAAATAATTTTTAATATAATAAAATCATTTTTAATTAATTTATTTAATGTATTTATTAAATAAATTAAATATCAATAATATTTAAATAAATACTAATATTTATAAAAAATATGCCAAATTATTAAAAGTTAATTTTATAACTTAAAATAATTTTTGAAACTAATTTTGTAATTTTTAGAAACTATTTTCTATTTTAAAATGATTTTTGGAAATTGAAATAAATAAAATTAATAAGTCTGTCACTAAAGCCTTTAGTGACAGTAAGTGTCGCCTTAGGTGTTCTTGATCACCTAGAACATTCATAGATAGTTATTAAGTAGCTATGTTTGACCAAGCGCAATTCATAATCTATGATGTTTCTGGGCAAGCTTATGGTCGAATATTGTAGTATATATGTAGTACTACAAGTACATAACAATTTTTAGTTCATATCATAACACACGAGCAAGATCTAAGGCTCAGAACAAGCTGTTAGAGTTGTTCTTCATTTTCTAAGTTACTTAGAAATGAAGAACAGACCGAGCAGCCTACTTTGGGCTTCCACTACTTACTGTTCTTGTATCATTTTTGTTATCTAATGGTTCTAGTGTGTAGCCAACATGTAAAGGAAGAGATCTATTACATAAAAACAGTATAACAACAATAGAATCAACAGATATGGTCCGGTCAAACCATGTTAGAAATCATGTTCATACGTTTTCTGGGTTACCTAGAAAATAGAAATCGTGATCATCTTGCCTGGTTTGACCGCCCACTAAATCCACCTAGTTTGATGTTTATGTGTTCTAAAGGCATTAACATGTAGTCTAAACAACATATTACAACTTAGATGCAAAATCCATAACAAAGTAACAAACAAATGAAAGATCAGAGCCCAAGAACATCTTGTCAGACGTTTCTGGGCACGATCTGGGTTTTCTAGATTTACTTGGTCATGGTCGGTTAACCGACTTTGACTATAAATAAATGAAATCTTTACATGATCTGGACTTGATTCAAGTTCTAGATCAAAGCCTACATGACATACTACATATACAATCCTTTAAACAGGCAAAACTATACACGGACAAAGATCTATGTGGTCTGACATTCGGTTGTCAGACCATGTTTTCCAATTTTTCTAATTTTTTGAAAACATCAAAGTCGTGCATATAAATGTTATGGATCTACTATCTAGCAACCCAGATCACTTAGTTACACTATAAATAACATATTTAAACACAAAAACTTAACATCTAACATGACTTTAAAGATCAGATTTGGTTTAGAGTTTATACCTCACTATGAACTATCTCTTTATTCTAAGCTTCTGATCTATTAGTGGAGGTAGTGAGGACTTGTTTTGGGACTGAAGTACTACTAGAATTCGTGGGTTTAGAGAGAGAGGGTCTTGGTGGTGTGTTTGTGAAAAAAATGAACCTTGGCTGTAGCCTTCTTCTCTCTTGATATTTATATATAACATGAATGCAATGAGTTTGGCTGGTAAATGGCTGATCTTTTTGGTTTATAGGCACATGGCTAAGCTAGGGTTGTTCAACAACTAAAGTTATGGCAACCTCTACAAGTTATCTATTAAATAATGCAAGAAGGGCAATTATGTCATTTGGCTTTTACTTTTAGTGGCAAACTTGGCATCTCACTCCAACCCTTAGGGTTTAACCCTAAGGTTTCATAAGTTCATTTTCTAGGATTTTGTAATTAGGGCTAAAATGTAAATTTTAGTTTCTAAAAATGTGAATTAGGGTTCCCTAATTAAATTAGGTTTACTAATCACTTAGGACTTGTAAATTAGACTTTATAATTTACCAATTACCATTAAGCTTGCTAAATTAATAATTAGGGTTTATAACTTAGCAATTAGGGTTCTAATTTAGTAATTAAGGTTTCTAAATATTAATTAGGGTTTACCTAATTAACTTTAAATCTATAATAATTGTCATTAATTTCATAACACAACAACTTAACAAATCTTACAGTCGTAATTGACTTCTGTACTAGAGTTTGTTAGTAATGCTAGGGTTTTGTACTGTTTTACTATAACTGTACCACAAATTAACATTACACACATACCATACATGTTTATAGCACTGAAATAATATTATATTAATATTCTCATTCCTTATTCATAATCCAGAATTAGGGGTTTGAATCCATATCCGACATAACTTTCGTATATACTATTATTAATTAAGTTAAAATAATTAACTTAACTAATATAATAAAATACTTATCATAATAATCCTAATAATCATATCATATATACAATAATATTATTTTCATGGAAAATAAATAATAAAATATTTTTACTATAAAATTAATTTATTATAAGAATATAATCTGTAATGATCAATAATTCTTAAAAAAAAATTATTTACAATTATTCATGTAATAAATAAATTTTATTTATCACATATATACATACGCTTTACTTTGCACATATTCCCACCTTTATATATATAAAAAATTTATATGCAAAATTTCTTATTTAATTATATTGAAAAATTGGGTTATTACAGTAAGTACTTATCCCAACTCCTTTTGAAGTCCAGAACATAAAGTCTCAATAGATCTTTAAGACTTTGAATAGTCCTTTCTAATTGCCCATCCGTTTGAGGATGGTATGCCGAACTGAATCGTAAATCCGTGCCCATAGCTTTCTGCAAGCTAACCCAAAATCGTGAAGTGAATCTTGGGTCTCGATCAGAAACTATGGATACTGGCATACCATGCAATCTCAAAATCTCAGTTATGTACATACGAGCAAGACATTCAAGTGAATAAGTTTCTCGTTTAGGCAAGAAATGAGCAGACTTGGTTAATCTATCGATAATGATCTAAATTGCATTTATGCCTTGAGAAACCTTGGGAAGACTAGTAACAAAATCCACGTTAATGTGCTCCCACTTCCATTCTAGAATCTCAAGTGGTTGCAATGAACCCTTTGGCACTTGATGCTCCGCCTTAACACGTTGACAAGTTAAACATCTTGAGATAAACTTCGCGATCTCTCTCTTCATATTGCTCCACCAAAATGTATATCGAAGATCACAATACATTTTAGTACTTCCAAGATGAATTACAAATGGTGTGTTTTGTGTGCCTCCATCATGATTTTGTACTTCAAATTAGAGTCGTTAGGAACACAAAGTCTGGAGTTGACTCGAAGCATTCCTTCTTCATCGATTCTTGCTTTTGGAATAGCACCTTCTTGTACTTTCTTCTTCATACGCATCAACTCTAGGTGTGTGGCTTGAGCATCTTTAACTTTATTGATTAAATTCGACTGTAATCGTATATTTGATATCATCATGTGGGTACTTGGATCCTTTAACTCTATCTCCATCATTTGTAAGTCGTATAAAATAGGTCTTTGTATTAACAACATCGCACTCGTACCCACATACGATCTTCTACTCAATGCGTCATCTCCCATGTTTGGTTTTCTAGGATGGAATTGAATGGTATGGTCATAATCTTTCAACAGCTCGAGCCAACGTCGTTGTCGCATGTTGAGTTTCTTTTGGGTGAAGAAATATTTGATGCTTTTATGATCTGAATATATCTCCACTTTCTCCCCATATAGATAGTGCCTCCAGATTTTTAACGCGAAAACGACTACTGCCAACTCTAGACCATGAGTAGGATAATTCCTCTCATATTCTTTGAGTTGTCGCGAGGCATAGGCTATGACTTTCCCATGTTGCATGAGAACACATCCTAAACCTTTGCCTGAAGCATCATTGTAAATGACAAATCCCTCCGAACCTGATGGTATTGTCAGAACAGGTGCCGAAATGAGTCTCCTCTTGAGTTCTTGGAAGCTCTTCTCACATTCCTCGCTCCATTCGAATTTTGTATCTTTTCGAGTTAGCTGAGTTAATGGAGTAGCGATTCAAGAAAATCCTTCCACGAATCTCCGATAATAACCAGCTAAGCTCAGAAAGCTACGTACTTCGGTTACTGACTTAGGTTGCTCCCAACTTTGTATTGCTTCAATATTTGTCGGGTCAACTGATATTCCATACTTCAATACCACGTGCCCAAGGAATGCTACTTCCTCAAGCCAGAACTCGCATTTCTTTAACTTGGCATATAGCTTGTTTTCACGAAGCTTTTGGAGTATTAGCCTCAAGTGTTTCTCATTATCTTCACAACTTTTGGAATTGATGAGGATGTCATCAATAAAAATAACCACAAAATAATCCAAATATTCCTTGAATACTTGATTCATTATATCTATTAAGGCCGTAGGAGCATTAGTCAATCCAAAAGACATGACTAGAAATTCATAATGCTCGTACCGAGTCCTGAAAGTAGTCTTTGGAATGATATCAGTTTTAATCTTTAACTGATGATATCCGGAACGAAGATCAATTTTTGAGAAGAATTTAGCACCTTGCAACTGGTCAAACATGTCATCAATGCGAGGTAGTGGGTACCTATTTTTGATGCTGCATGGTTTAACTCCTTATAGTCAATGCAAAGTCGCATACTCCCATCTTTCTTCTTTACGAATAAAACAGCAGCACCTCAAGGAGATGTACTAGGACGAATGAAACTAATATCCAATAACTCCTGTAGTTGGGTTTTTAACTACTAAAGTTCAATAAGAGCTATTTGATATGGGGTTTTGGAAATGGGTTTTGTAACGGGTTCAAGGTCAATATAAAATTCGATATCACGCTCTGGAGGTAGGCCATGAAGTTCTTTAGGAAATAGGTCAGGAAATTCACTAACAACAAAAATATTATTCAAATCTGATGTATTTTTGTTTAAATCCATGATATGGGTTAAGAAAGATCGACATCAATTTTTTAATAAACAAATGACTTTATGGCTTTATATGACAATGATTGACTTTCGTGGTTTGGTTGCTTGAATTCTCATAACAGGTTGGTTACTAACGACCTTACAAAAATAATCAATTTTGGCATGATGAGTAGTTAACCAATCAATCCCTAAAATCACATCAAATGCAAGAATCTTTAAAGAGATGAGATCAACAGGTAATGTGATGGTCCCAACTTGAATCAAGCAAGATTTATAAACAGTGGATGTAATGAAAGTTTCTCCTAACAGAGTTTCAACAGATAAGTTAAAGTCTAATTTCTCAGGAGTCAACTTCAAACGTTGAGCACAAGCAAGAGAGATAAAAGAATGGGTAGAACCGGTATCTAATAAGGTATAAACTTTGCAAGAGTTTATGATTAGCTTACCCGTGATCACCTCATTCGGGTTCCTCGCATTTTGGGCAGTCACGACAAAAGTTCTTCCAGGAACCACCGACTTTGACTTGTCTGGGACAGCCTTTGGAGTCACTATCTCTGCTGGACTTGGTTTCTTTATAGGACAATCTCGAGCTATATGACCTTCCTTTCCACAGTTATAACACACCTTGAATTGTTGTGGGCAGTTTGGGCTGATGTGTCCCTCTTTCTCGCATTTATAACATACGACCGATGGTCGTTCTCCTCCCCTAGAAACAGTTGATGCTGGTGCTAACGTCTTCACGTTGTCATTGTTGTACCTTCTCTTTTTGAAATCCCCCCCTGACTAGCTTTTTCTACTATCATGGCCATGATACCACTAGAGTGGTTACCGCTTCTGTCCAGATATTTTCCTCCCCGCTGGTTGTCATTGCTTCGATGACTGCTGCCACTAGTACGACCCTGGTTGTGGTCTCCCAATTGAACAGACTCATTATCTCGCTCTAATAATTGAGTTCTATTCACAAACATCTGAATATAGAGAAATTTTGTGAGAAATGAGGTATTCACTACAAGAAAAAGACATATCAGCGATCGCCTATTAGCGATCGCGCCGATCATGAGATCTTAAGCAATGACCATGCGATCATGGTCGATAAGCGTCAGATAAAATCTGGTCATTTGGGATGCACATCAATCAAGCGATATCTAATGATCGATAGTAGCGACCAAATACGTCGCTAAGCTGAGTCAACATTGTAAGACCCCAAATTTTATGAATAAAGATGATTTTTCTATAATTATCATTTTTGAATATTATGGAATGAATTTGTTATAATGTTATAGTTATGGGTAGGATTTATAAATTCTGCAAAGTATGCAAGTTGTTATATTATATTCAATTGGTCGGAGAATATTCGTTTTAGCAGGGAATATTCATACAACGACACAATCATTGGTGGACCCCACAACAGAATTATTGTCGGATTGAGAAAACGACAAAAATATATTTATGAAAATAATGGCGGAAGTTTTACCGTTAATACTGTTGAACTACTCGGTAGTAAAAAAAATGCGATGTCTGGCGTGGTTGCATAGTAGCACACGATATTGATTATTGATGCTTACGTGAGAAGTCACTCAGTTATACTCAATTATTGCTACAGTAATTGCTGCATCATATCTCTCATATTATTGATTCAATTATTGTCACTATATCATCTGCATAATATGTTATTTTATTAAATCAATAATTGAGACGACAAAGTTATTCATATTATTAAATTGCAATATTTACAATGTCAGAAGTTCGTCAAGGAGAGGTTTGGTCACCTAATTATACGCATGATAGGGAGAAATCCTTATTGGAAAGCCTCATGTTTCCTGGGAATGACCTGGTTGATAAATATTGTGAGTTATAATATTAATGATGAATGTTATTAAAATTGAAGTTGTGCCCGGAGTTGAATTTGGAGACGCGGACGTGATATTTGATTCCGGAACGATGAAATTAGTAAAAATAGACTATAAACACAAAATTTGCTGGATTTTACTATTTGGTCAAAAAGTCAACAGTTGACTTTTTCAGGAAAATTCAAACTTCGAAATTTCAAATTTTATATTTTTGATAAAAATAGTTTCATTGTGTTGGAATTATTTGTGTTAGTAAAAATCAACATTTATTTCGATAATAATTGATGTCTGGAGGTTGTATTGACCAATCGGGTATTTAACCGGATAAATGAGCAATTGATTGCTATTATTTCACATGATTATAACTATTTGTTCACATGTGTATACTATTGTTTCACATTCTTGTTACTATTAGGGGAGTTGGTGCAAGATTGATAATACTTGCATGACTAAGTTAAAATGGAGGTATAGGTGGAGGTACTATATCACGTAATTCAGTATTTTCACATGTCTAGAACTATTGATTCACATGATTTACTATTGAATCACATTATTTACTATTAGGGAGGTGGTGCAAGTTTGATAATACTTGCATGACTAAATTAAAAATAAAGAAAAAGTTGGAGGTATTGTCTTTGTAATTTTTGAGCCCCAAAATGTGAAATTATTGAAACTATATTTTCTATAAATAGAAGCTCATTCTTCCTTCATTTCTCACCAATTCACTAAAGCTATAGAGCAATTATTATAGAGAGAAATTGTAGAGAAAATCCATAGAAGAAGAGAAGCCTGCTACCTCACTACCGCTATATCCAGTTTTTTTTCAAAGGTAAAGGGTATTATTTCTTTTTTCTTTCGTCTTTATGAAGAGAACTTCTGTTATTCCATTCTTTATTATTATGTTGGAATAACCTGGTTATGTGAAGTATCGCATACATGATTAAATTCTTCTGTTATTCCATTCTTTATTATTCTGTTGGAACATCATGTATACATGCTTTTACGTAGGACACGGTTAAAATCTTTATTATTCTGTTGGAACATCCATGCGTGCTTTCTTTGGACTGGTAAAATCTTTATTTATTCGTTGGAACATCCGTCATGCATGCTTTACATGGGACACGGGTTCTGCTTTTTATTATTCTCGTTGGAATATCACATTTATCGTTTCTACGCCGGACTTGGTTCCGTCTTTATTATTACATTGGAATATCCGTTCATGCGTTTTTACTGTGGGACTGGGTTCCGTCTTTATTATTTTGTTGGAATAACTCGCACTGTAAGGTCTCACCGCATGCTTGGTGATTACTTTTGTTATTCCATTCCTTATTATACTCGGTTGGTTAAAGTTTTGACTTTTATACTCCATGAAATTAGTAGAATATGCTTGATATTTGCGCTTCATCCAGTATCTTTTCATGGAAATATTCTTCTGAGCATTCTTGAATTTTACTCTACAAAGAAGTATCATGTTGACAATTTGGACGTTATTAGTTCCTGGATAAATTAATTCGTGAACTTGTTTTATTTAATTCTTATATCATTATCATCATCCTCATGTTTATATTTTTTTTGAAAGTCATCTGTGGCCTGTAGTGCATAAATGGACTTGGTATGATTATGACCATGGATTATTCGGTATAATCATGACCGTAATTTTATAAATGATGTGATAAAAGTCCTCATTGGCCCGTAGTGCATTGATGGACAGTTGTTGGCATGATCATGACCATTGATGAATACACGAATGTCCTTGGCCTGTAGTGCATGGATAATTGTGGTCGTGATACTAAAGAATATCCTTGGCCGTAGTGCAGGGGTGATTCGATGATGTGGATTATTTATTAAGCTGAGTCCCAGCGATAAAAGTGATGAAAAACCTTTTAAATCATTAAAGATAGTAGATTTTATTCTCTACTTGACTCTTTTAATGGATTGCTTGTTCCGCTGCAGTTAAACTTGATGTCTATTGTATTTTATCAGTTTAACATTGTTGAAGACTAATGATAATTTATTCTGCATTATCTTAGTCATAATATTTCTTACTGGTGCTTTCATTGTTCTCTTCAGGAAATGAGAATGTAGCGGGGACTAGTCGGGGAACGGAGTGACGGTCTAGAGGATAGCATTAGTAGTCCTCACTATTCTGTTAAATAGTGTGACAATAAATGTAATGAGGACTTATTCTGTGAGTGGATATTGTCTAGAAGACAATATTTGTATTAAAACTCACAGCTCTTTTTTTGTATATTAAAGATTGTATTTGTATTCTGTACCATGTATTTGGTGACTCAGGATAGGTGATGTATACGTATTTTGGGGGCGTCACAGTTGGTATCAAAGCTTAGGGATATGATCCCTGGCTAAGATGTGAGACAAGAACTAGGAGGGGAGGCACGGGAATTCTTCGCTAGTATGACCTACCTAAGTTTATTTGGTATTTAATTGGTCGGTCAGAGTATAGGGATAATATGTGATATGTTAATTAACCCTTGTTTTGTGGCAATATTTGAAAATGGCATTCGAGAATGTTGAGAACATCAATGGAGCACAAGAGACCGTTGAGTCTTCACAGATCAATAACCAGGACAATGTGCATCAGGAAGGCGACAATCCTCATGCAAACAACAACACTGACCAAATGATGAACGATGGAATGTTCCGAGGCTTCATGCAATTCATGCAACATCAAAGTAGAGGTGGCTCGCATCCAAAAATGTGTGGAAACACTGACAACTCTCGGACGGTCACCGCCAAACAGTTCAAGGAGCTGGGACCACCGGAGTTTTTTGGAGAACCAAAACCTCTTAAGGAGGAGACGTGGATAAAACAGATCAACAAGATATTTGATGTCTTGGGTTGCTCCGAGGAGCAAAAGGTTCCCTTCGCCACCTTCATGTTGCGGGCGGAGGCAGATTACTGGTGGGAATCTGAAGCGTACTCCAACTTGCTACTAATCGAAGACGTCTTGGGAGAAGTTTCAAGAATCGCATTCAACGACAAGTACTTTCCCAAAAGTATTTGTCATATGAAAGAGGTAGTAGTTCATTAAACCGGAGCAAAACAACATGACCGTGTCGCAAAGACGAAGCCAAGTTTGCCGAAATTTGTTCCGGTAAGCGTCCCATTTGGTTGATAATGAGGAGAGAATGACGCGAATATTTCTAAGAGGTTTGAAACCCAAGATACGTCAATATCTTATCTCTCATAAACTGTTTTTGTATTCAGATGTTTTTAATAGGGCTCAGTTATTGGAACGCGATAACGAGTCAACCCAACCAAAAGAGAGCAGCTGGCAAAATGATAATACCAGTGAGAGCAGTCATTGAAGCAGTGACAACAAGCGTGGAGGGAATCAACATGCCAGAAATGGTAACCACTTCGGTGGTAATCAGGGCCAAAACAATAAGAATGGACATTTCAAGAAGAGGAGATTCAACAATGATGGAAAGAGCGTCAAAGACCAAAGACCTGCAGTTGTGAAGGAAGGAGAACGACCACCTATTATATGCTTCAAATGTGGAGGGGAGGGACACATTAGTCCAAACTGCGCGATGCCGTTCAAAGCATGTTATAATTGTGGAAGAGAAGGTCACCTAGCCCGATTTTGTCGTTTATCGAAGACAAGTTCAGCTAGGATAGAGGCACCAAAGGCCGTTCCAGAAAAGTCAAAGCCGGTAGTGCAAGAGAGAGCGTTTGTTGTGACCTCCCAGAAATCAAGGAACCCGAACGAGGTCATCACGGGTAAGCTTACCATAAACTCTAGCAAAGTCTATACCTTATTTGATACCGGTTCTACCCATTCTTTTATTTCTCCTACTTGCGCTCAACGTTTAAATTTGACTCCGGAGAAATTGGACTTTAACTTATCTGTTGAAACTCCATTGGGAGAAACCTTCATTACATCCACTGTTTATAAGTCTTGTTTAGTTCAAATCGGTACCCTCACATTACCTGTCGATCTTATTTCATTGAAAATACTTGCATTTGACGTGATTCTAGGGATTGATTGGTTAACTACTCATCATGCAAAAATTAATTGTTTTCGTAAGGTTGTTAGCTTTCATATTCCTAACCAACCTATTATGCGAATTCAAGCAACCAAACCATTAAAATCAATCACTATCATCTCAAGCCATAAAGCTATTCGTTTATTGAAAAAAGGATGTCAAGCTTTCTTAGCTCATGTCACGGATCTAAATAAAAATACGTCAGTTTTGAATGATATTTCTATTGTTAATGAATTTCCGACGTATTCACGAAGAACTTCACGCCTACCCCAGAAAGCGTGAAATTGAATTTTGTATCGACCTTGAACGATTGCAAAACCTATTTCCAAAGCCCCATATCGAATGGCTCCTATTGAACTTGTGAGTTAAAGACCCAATCGCAGGAATTGTTAGACATCGGTTTCATTCTGGCCCCAAATACGTCTCCTTGGGGTGCTCCTGTTCTATTCGTGAAAAAGAAAGATGGGAGTATGCGACTTTGTATTGATTATCCGGAGTTGAACCATGTCACCATAAAAAATAAGTACCCATTGCCACGTATTGATGACTTATTTGACCAGTTACAAGGAGCCAAATTCTTTTCAAAGATTGATCTTCGTTTCGGTTATCACCAATTGAAGATTAGAACCGATGACATTCCAAAGACGGCTTTCAGAACTCGGTACGGGCATTATGAATTCCTAGTCATGTCTTTTGGATTGACTAATGCTCCTGCTGCCTTCATGGATATGATGAACCGAGTATTCAAGGAATATTTGGACCACTTTGTGGTCGTCTTCATTGATGACATCCTTATTTATTCCAAAAGCCGTGAAGATCATGAGCAACACTTGAGGCTGATACTCCAAAAGCTTCATGAATATAAGCTTTATGCCAAGTTGAAGAAATGCGAGTTCTGGCTTGAGGAAGTAGCATTTCTTGGGCACGTGGTGTCAAGTCATGGAATATCATTGACCCAAAGAAAGATTGAAGCTATTCAAAGTTGGGAGCAACCTAAATCAGTGACCGAAGTACGTAGCTTTCTCGGCTTAACTGGTTATTATCGGAGATTCGTAGAAGGGTTTTCTTGAATCGCTACTCCCTTAACTCAGCTAACTCGGAAAGATACAAAATTCAGTTGGAGCGAGGAATGTGAGAAGAGTTTTTAAGAACTCAAGAGGAGACTCATTTCAGCACCTGTTCTGACAATACCATATGGATCGGAGGGATTTGTCATCTACAGTGATGCTCGGGCAAAGGGTTAGGTTGTGTTCTCATGCAACATGGGAAAGTCATAGCCTATGCCTCACGACAACTCAAAAAATATGAGAGGAATTATCCTACTCATGATCTAGAGTTGGCAGCAGTCGTTTTTGCACTAAAGATTTGGAGGCATTATTTGTATGGGGAGAAAGTGGAGATCTTTACGGATTATAAAAGCCTCAAATATTTCTTCACTCAAAAGGAACTCATCATGCGACAGCGACGTTGGCTTGAACTGTTGAAAGATTATGATCATACCATCCAATACCATCCTGGAAAAGTGAACGTGGTAGCTGACGTATTAAGTAGAAGATCATATGCGGGTACGAGTGCGATATTGTCAACGCAAAGGCCCATTTTGTATGACTTGCAAAGTATGGAGATAGAGATAAAGACTCCAGGGACCCACGTGATGATGGCAAATATACGAGTAGAACCGACTTTAATCGATAAGGTTAAAGCTGCTTAAGCTACAGACCTGGAGCTGATGCGTATGAGAAATAAAGTGCAAGAAGGTGCTATGCCGGAAGCAAGAATCGATGATGAAGGAATACTTCGAGTCAACTCCAGACTTTGTGTTCCTAACGACCCTGAGTTAAAGTATAAAATCATGATGGGGGCACACAACACATCGTTTGCAATCCATCCTAGGAGTACCAAAATGTATCGTGATCTTCGACATACATTTTGGTGGAGCAATATAAAGAGAGAGATAGCGGGGTTTATCTCAAGGTGTCTAACTTGTCAATGAGTCAAGGCGGAGCATCGAGTGCCAAAAGGTCCATTATAACCACTTGAAATTCCAGAATGGAAGTTGGAGCACATTACCATGGATTTCGTTACTGGTCTTCCTAAGGTTTCTCAAGGCATAGATGCGATTTGGGTCATTGTTGATAGATTGACCAAGTCTGCTCATTTCTTACCGATACGAGAAACTTATACACTTGAACGTCTTGCTAGTATGTATATAAACGAGATTGTAAGATTGCATGGTATGCCAGTATCCATAGTTTCTGATCGAGACCCAAGATTCACTTCAAGATTTTGGGTTAGTTTGCAAAAAGCTATGGGCACAGATTTACAATTTAGTTCGGCATATCATCCTCAGATGGACGGACAATCAGAGAGGACTATTCAAACTCTTGAAGATTTATTAAGACTCTGTGTCCTTGACTTCAAGGGAAGTTGGGACAAGTTCTTACCATTGGTGAAGTTTTCCTACAACAACAGTTATCAAGCAAGTATTGGCATGGCTCCATTCGAGGCGTTGTATGGAAGAAAGTGTCGTTCTCCAGAATATTGGAATGAGGTGGGTGAAGCAACGTTGTTGGGACCGGATTTGGTACGTATGACTACGGAAAAGATTCAAACAATCCGACAACGTATAAAAACCTCACAAGATCGACAAAAGAGTTATGCTGATCTTCATCGAAAGGACGTGGAATTCGATATTGGAGATCATGTGTTGTTACGTGTTGCTCCATGAAAAGGAGTTACGAGATTTGGAAAGAGAGGAAAGCTTAATCCTCGATTCATTGGCTTATTTTTAATCCTCGATCGAGTATGAACTACGGCGTATAGACTCGCTTTACCGCCAAGTATGTCTCGTGTTCATAACGTTTTTCACATATCCATGTTATGTAAATATGTGGAAGACCCGAACCACATTATTGAATTAGAACCGGACGTGATAGAGGAAGATTTAACGTATGAAGAGTTACCTATTAAAATCTTGGATAAGAAGGATCATATTCTACGCTCCAAGGTTATACCTCAAGTCAAAGTTTTGTGGAGAAACCACGACGTGGAAGAAATGACTTGGGAGTTAGAATCTGAGATGAAGTCAAGATATCCTCACCTATTCGACATACCAGGTACGTACCCTAATTTCGAGGGCGAAATTTCATAAGAAGGGGAGGTTGTAAGACCCCAACTTTTATGAATAAAGATGATTTTTCTATAATTATCATTTTTGAATATTATGGAATGAATTTTTTATAATGTTATAGTTGTGGGTAGTATTTATAAATTCTGCAAAGTATGCAAGTTGTTATATTATATTCGATTGGTCGGAGAATATTCGTTTTAGCGAGGAATATTCGCATAACAATGGTAGCAATCATTAGTGGACCCCACAATGTAATTATTCCGGATTGAAAAAACGACAAAAATATATTTATGAAAATAACTGCGAAAGTTTTACCGTTAATACTGTTGAACTACTCAGTAGTAAAAGTACAGTAATACGCTTGGTTGCATAGTAGCACACGGTATTGATTATTGATGCTTACGTGAGAAGTCACTCAGTTATACTCAATTATTGATACAAGAATTCACGTGATCATATCTCTCATATTATTGATTCAATTATTGTCACAGTATCATCTGCATAATATGTTATTTTATTAAATCAATAATTGAGACGACAAAGTTATTCATATTATTAAATTGTAATATTTACAATGTCTAGAAGTTCTGTCAAGGAGAGGTTTGGTCACCTAATTGCGCGCCAATAGGGAGAAATCCTTATTGGAAAGCCTCATCTTTCTTGGGAACGACCTGGTTGATAAATATTATGAGTTATAATATTAATAATGAATTTTATTAAAATTGAAGTTGTTCTCGGAGTTGAATTTGGAGACGCGGACGTGATATTTGAGTCCGGAACGATGAAATTAGTAAAAATAGACTATAAACACAAAATTTTCAGGATTTTACTATTTGGTTAAAAAGTCAACAGTTGACTTTTTCGGGAAAATTTAAACTTCAAAATTTATATTTTTGATAAAAATAGTTTTATTGTGTTGGCATTATTTGTGTTAGTGAAAATTGACATTTATTTCGTTAATAATTGATGTCTAGAGGTTATATTGACCAATCGGGTATTTAATCGGATAAATGAGCAATTGATTGCTATTATTTCACATGATTATAACTATTTGTTTACATGTGTATACTATTGTTTCACATTCTTGTTACTATTAGGGGAGTTGGTGCAAGATTGATAATACTTGCATGACTAAGTTAAAAATAGAGGTATAGGTGGAGGTACTATACTGTAATTCATATTTTCACATGTCTAGAACTATTGATTCACATGATTTACTATTGAATCTCATTATTTACTATTAGGGGAGGTGGTGCAAGTTTAATAATACTTGCATGACTAAATTAAAAATAAAGAAAAAGTTGGAGGTATTGTACTGTAATTTTTCGAGCCCCAAAACGTGCAATTATTGAAACTATATTTTTCTATAAATAGAAGCTCATTCTTCCTTCATTTCTCACTAATTCACTAAAGTTATAGAGCAATAATTATAGAGAGAAATTGTAGAGAGAAAATCTATAGAAGAAGAGAAGCCTGCTACCTCACTACTCCTATATCCAGTTTCTTTCAAAGGTAAGGGGTATTATTTCTTTCTTTCATCTTTATGAAGAGAACTTCATTATTCCATTCTTTATTATTATGTTGGAATAACTCAAGTTATGTAAGCACCGCATACATGGTGAAATTCTTCATTAGTCCATTCTTTATTATTCATTGGAACATCATGTATCATGCTTTCTGCTTTGGGACGGGTTCCGCTTTCTTTATTATTCTGTTTGAACATCCACATGCGTGCTTTACGCCGGACTTGGTTCCGCCTTTATTATTCTCGTTGGAACATCCACGCTCAGGCATTTTTACTTGGGACCGGTTAAAATCTTTATTATTCTCGTTGGAATATCCTCGTCATGCGCTTTTTTTGGGCCGGACTGGTTAAAATCTTTATTATTTTGTTGGAATAACCTGCCTGTGCGGTCTACCGCATGCTTGGTGATTACTTTTGTTTTCCATTCCTTATTATACTCAGTTGGTTAAAGTTTTGACTTTTATACTCCATGAAATTAGTAGAATATCCTTGATATTTGCGCTTCATCCAGTATCTTTTCATGAAAATATTCTTCTGAGCATTCTTGAATTTTACTCTACAAAGAAGTATCATGTTGACAATTTGGACGTTATTAGTTCCTGGATAAATTAATTCGTAAACTTGTTTTATTGAATTCTTTTATCATTGTAATCATCCTCATGTTTATATTTTTTTTGAAAGTTATCTGTGGCCTGTAGTGCATAGATGGACTTGGTATGATTATGACCAGGGATTATTCGGTATAATCATAACCGTAATGTTATAAATGATGTGATAAAAGTCCTCATTGGCCCGTAGTGCATTGATGGACAGTTGTTGGCATGATCATGACCATTGATGAATACACGGATGTCCTTGGCCCGTAGTGCATGGATAATTGTGGTCATGATACTAAAGAATATCCTTGGCCGTAGTGCAGGGGTGATTCGATGATGTGGATTATTTAATGTCGAGTCCCAATGATAAAAGTGATGAAAACCTTTTAAATCATTAAAGATAGTAGATTTTATTCTCTACTTGACTCTTTTAATGGATTGCTTGTTCCGCTGCAGTTAAACTTGATGTCTATTGTATTTTATCAGTTTAACATTGTTGAAAACTAATGATAATTTATTCTGCATTATCTTAGTCATAATATTTCTTACTAGGCTAGTTGAGCTCACCCTTTTGCTTTCATTGTTCTCTTCAGGAAATGAGAAAGTAGCGGGGACTAGTCGAGGAACGGAGTGACGGTCCAGAGGATAGCATTAGTAGTCCTCACTATTCTATTAAATAGTGTGACAATAAATGTAATGAGGACTTATTCTAAGAGTGGATATTGTCTAGAAGACAATATTTGTATTAAAACTCACAGCTCTTTTGTTGTATATTAAAGATTGTATTTGTATTCTGTACCATGTATTTGGCGACTTAGGATAGGTGATGTATACCTAGTTTGGGGGCGTCACAAACATGGTTCAGGGCAAAGTCTTACATGGGCAACATGTTAGCGACTACTATCAGCGACCGCACACGGTCGCTGATAACATCAAATGCTTTCCAGTCGCTAATACTTATCAGCGACCTCATGCGGTCACTGATGTTAAAAAAACTAAAAACCATCTTTTTCCTGTTTTGTAGAATTCCCAAAAAACTGTACTTTGTACCTGCTTTATCCCAACACACATACACAACAATATAAACAATGTGCACAACAATATAAACATCCATCGTCCATATATATATACCGATACATACACCAAACTAGTATATAAACTATATAAACCTTTAAAAACCTATATGAATTGAATAAATATAAACAAATCTAATGTTTAAGTAACATACAAAAATTCAAAGAATGAATATAAAAGTACAAGATTCTTAAATAACTATAAAAAAAACTAAATCGGTCGTCAGGCATCATTGTCTTGATTAGCTTTTCCTTGATCACCCTGTAATTAACAAAATAATAAAACAAGTTATAAATATAGTAACTATGTTGATACTGGTATTACGACAATATACAACAAATTAATTACCTCATCGCCATCCCCATGTTGTGCTACTGCTGCTGCCGCCACTGCATCAGCTAACTTATCAGGACTCAGAGTCGCCAGATGCCCGCCCAGTATCTTTAGAAGATCGCGATCTTGACATATAGCTCTCACACAGTCAGCGGGAGTATGAAAAGCTGGATGACTCGATGACTATGAAGGCTGGGTAGCAGAGCTGCCTGAGCCACTGAAGGATGGACGTCGTCGTTGTCTTTGACCTTTAATGTAGTTCTTCTTCACACCAGACGCCCTCTCCCACAACTCTTGATCAATTGGCGGATGTGGAGTGCCTTCAGGATAGTGCTCATTCAATAAACGCTTATAAGTATCATGTCATCATGTTAACAATTAAATAGTTAAAAATAAATTTTGTAAGCATTGATAAACAAGATCAAGTTGTTAAAACTTATTACCGCTATCTGGATAGCATCAAAGCGGAACCATCACGGTACAAGCACGCATACATCCAAACCCAATGGATAGGGTGACCTTGAGACTGAGACTCCTACACAAAAAATATTCCAATATTACTAAGTAAAAATGTGATATATATTCTACAATTCATGATTGTAAACATATTAAAACTATTCATACGCACATTCTGGCAAAGTAATATGTCAGAATCGTGAAAATCGCCGCCCTTGTATGTTCCTTTAGCCTTTTCGCCATCGAGTACACCCGAGGATCTGTTAGTGGCAGCAGTCTTGCGTCTTTTCACCCAGCTCTCAACTCTTCATTAGGCACACATCTCAACCCATATGGACTGGGTGCACCACCAGGGGCTAGGCTCGTGCATGTAATCCTATCCCTGGCCTGGATGGTCGATCGATGCATTGTGAAGGGCTTTTTGTCATTCTTTGTTCAAATTATCTTTTAATACAGACGACGACTTTTGCCGTAATAATGTCTCGTATCCTTTGAAATCTCAAGCGCCCTCCTATCTATACCTTTTCTGCAAATAAAACAACAATAATAATATTAAAACGATAATTTTAACATATAATCCAACGCTACTAAACAATTATCCTTAGAATATTATATTATCTGTCATAATTAAAAAAAATACCTGAAATTTAGCCCAAACTGCATCCTTGTTGGCGATAGGTGTGCTCATACGTAATAATCATAGGGTGGGCCAATTTGTATAATACAATTGTGAAATGCACTTCACGATCTTATTATCTGAAAAATCACTACAATATACAATAATTTACATCAAAGATAAGTAGATATATTAAAACAATTTACATTAGTTATACATCTTGTATAAATGGAATCTAAAATGCTTATATATAAATGATGCGAGACGTACGTGCTATTCGAAGGAGGACGAATCTGAATAAGAATTTGATCATCCAAATTAGTAAGGGCCTTTGGCACATGATTAAGCCCCCTACCCAAGCCGCGTTTTTTCTGCGCTGCTTCAAAAGCCATCTATATATTATAAATTTCAAGATGTTAGTATGAGTTATATTTGATTACATGTATATATGAATATAAAATGACAATAATGATAAGAAATTGCATTTAAATAGTTAAGTACATAAACATGACAGTGATATAAAGATGTTGGTATGGGTTATATTTGATTACATGTATATATGAATATAAAATGACAATAATGACAAGAAATTGCATTTAAATAGTTAAATACATAAACATAATAGTGATATAAAGATGTTGGTATCAGTTATATTTGATTACATGTATATATGAATATAAAATGATAATAATGACAGAAAATTACATTTAAATAGTTAAGTACATACATTTCATTTGTTCAAGTGTCAATGTTTGATTCAGAATCTTCTTGTATACGTATTGAAGATTCATAACCATCATCTGCTTCAGACTTAGTGTCAGATTCAGTCAATAACTCTTTCTCCTCAGTATCAATTTCATCTGACACAAGTATTGACTCAAGATCTAATTCATGTGGTTCATCTCCACCATCTAACTGGATTAGTTCATTGTCGTCCTCCACATTTATTATAGTTTGACTATGAAGCATTTGCTCTTGGTAAATCTCCCCATCAACTACTTCTACATGACTGCGCGCGGGAGTATGAATTACAACTTGCCAATCTGTTGGCGGTCTATCCCTTTTCCTAATAGGACTAGGAGTGTAGTATACTTGTACTGTTTGCGTTGGTAAAACAAACGGTTCGTTAGAGTACGCAGACCTATGGAGGTCAATATCGATGATTCCATGTCTGTCAACATGTATCCTTTTTTATGAATCAAACCAACGACACTTGAACAAGGTAATATAACCCCTGTACGTGCCCTTGTACGACAACTCTACGATTTCCTCCAACTCCCCATAAAAGGCACGACTAAGCTCATTGTAACAATCTCCTTGGACACACACTCCAGATTTTGTTGTTCTTTTACCGTGCCCATATGCCTTTGTATGAAATTCATAACCACGTAACATAACTGCAAAACGTGCACCTTGTCATCTGTTTATTTTCCTTATAAAATAACATGCAATCATTGGGAGATGCATCGATCTTTTGGTATCCATGACCCAACTTCTTCACCATTTTCTTACAAAAGTAATAATTACTAGGTAATTTCTCACCGTCAGGTAACATACTCTTAAAGGCCTTCAAGAGCGACTCAAAACACTCATGGCTTATATTGTGATCAGCCTTGATGTTAAGTAATGTCACCACTATAGATAATGTAGTGTATTTTGGTGCAACCATGCCACAATAGCTCGCTACCCTCGTCTAACAACTTAAAGAAGTCTTTGGCATCATAATTCATAGGTTGCTCCCTGCCTTGTTCCCAATCAAAATCTGGCCCTGCAATATTATGAACCATTTCATTCATACGATGAGTACTACTGCCCGAATTGTGTACTTCTGTGATGCCACCATCTCTTCTCTGCCCATGTGCCTACCAACATTCTTCGTAATTTTTCATGAACCCAAAAATATGTAAATGATAGTTTACCACGTCTTTGTCCATATAATTTACATTCTTACACTTCAAGCATGGACATCGTATCTGTGACTGACCATTCATAAATTCTGGGTGACTATATGCATACTCCAAAAACACTTAGCAACCAAACTCTAAATTCAAACCAGTAGACCTATTCAGGCACTTGACTTTGGGTCGTTCCAAATTAACTACTACATTCGAATAGAGGTCCATGATACTTCGGTACCTACTACAGATAACATTTTAAATGTTAACATATGACTTGAGCATACTTGTAAGCATATGATTAACATTTAATCACACTTGTAAGCATATGACTTGAGCATACTTGTAACCATATGACTTGAGCATACTTGTAAGCATATGACTTGAGCATACTTGTAAGCATATGATTAACATTTAAGCATACTTGTAAGCATATGACTTGAGCATATTAGCTAACTAACTATTGACGACATCTAAATTCGTTAATAGTAAGCACATAAAGAGCTCGTTAATATTATAAATGTTCGCAACTACCCGACCAACAAAAAATTTCGCCAGATTCTCCCCTATAATATGGACTAGCCACATGCACGACGACATGTATATATGGTCATTTCTAGGCACCCAAGACACAAACCAAGAGAAATATACAAATTCCCAATACAAGAAGACCAAAACAATAACGAATGAATGCAAATTAAAGCAGTAAAAATTTCAGGAGTATACTACAAATTCCCAATACACATATTCTTTGTTGCTGAAGTGACGATTTTTTTGTAATATTCATTTAGTGATTTGACTTTATATTATTTCGTTTGATTTGAGGTCACGTATCTTGGGATGTCGCAAAATAATTTATCTCATTCTATCTCCATTTCTGTATTCAATTATCTCTCTATGACTCTATCCATTGGTTTGTACGGAAGTGTAAAGTACTCGCATACTTCTCCTAAAACTATATTCTTAATTTGAAGATAGGTTGCATTGAAATTTTAGGTTGGATAAAGTTTATCTTAGTTTGAAGGTGAAGAGTGCCTTAGTGACTCCAGATATTCATATTCAAGTGGAAAATTAAAGAGAAGGGGTTATTTTAAGAATTTGTTCGTAACTCTATTCCATTAGTTTGAAGGCGGCTAACATGTTTTAAGATTATACCCAAAATAGTCCCTTTCTATATAATCTTATATGTTTTGGGATATTCACAACTTGGTTGAGCAATTTATAGTTTCTATAACATATTGTAGCTTTATTCTTGTATACATAAGTTTGTGAAATAAATCGTGCAATTTCACTACAAAATGAGTTAGCCTAATTCTTGTAGCTATTGTAGCCTTATTCTTGTAGCTTTATTCTTGTGCAATATTGTAGGTTTATTCTTGTATACATAGCCTTTTTGAGTTGGATGACGAGTTCGGGTATAAAAACATTGATCAATCCTATAAAATTAAATACATTAGCTTAGCTTAGCTTAATTGAGTTGGTTGGATATGCATGTTAATAGTGTAATTTTGCCCATGCCGACAACCAACTAGCTTAAAAAGTAATTTCTCTTGGATTTCATAATTTTGCCCATGCCGACAACCAAGCTTAGCTTGGCCCCGTGAGGCTTGGCTAAGCTTGGCGTGGCCTCGCAGCCCCAAGCTCAGCCCATCAGCTCCAATAGTCCCTTAATATTTGCTTAATATTTGGATATTAACAATGTAGTATTACTATATATATTTGGATATCCAACTCATTTGCAATGTATTATTACTATATATATTAACTCCCAATCTATATACCACATTCACAATATTTGGATATGATCAAATCCAGAAAATATTAACACACCCAATCTATATAACATATATATTACTATATATATATATATTCACACCCAATCTGCAAAATATTACTATATATATTAACACCCAATCTATATACCACATTCACAATATTTTGTATTGTACTATTACTATATATATATTAACACCTAATTTATACCACACCCAATCTATATAAAGTAACACCCAATTTATATACCACGCCAAATTTATACAAAGTAACATCCAATCTATATCAAATTCAGAAAAAAGAGAAGTTAGGGTTACCGGTGGTGGCGACGATGGCAGTGGGCAGTGGACAGTGGTGGCGAGCGAGCTCCTTTTTCTCCTTTTTCTCTTCCCCCCTTTCTCCCTCTTTTCTCTATTCTGAGCTCCCTATTTTCTTTCCTTCCTTAGATCATCACAGTCGAAAGCGAATACGTGTATTGATTACATTAAGTTTGATCAATGATCATTATATGCCAATCGCACGCGCCGCTTAATTTTTAATGACATTGACTTATCAGCGACTGCATGCGGTCGTTGATATTAAGTGGTCGCACAAAACCTTGGCGCCAACATTTCGTGCCAAATTTTACGAGGCAAATTTGTGCTAGAGACCTCTCAGCGACCGCGTGCGGTCGCTGATATTAAATAGCGACTAGATTAAATTACGGTCGCAGATGTCAGTCGCTATTAGTATTATCAGCGACCGCATGACTGGACATGCGGTCGCTGATATTATTGTTCGCTGTTAGGCCTTTTTCTTGTAGTGATTGATGAATTTTGGGTTTCAAATCTCTCAGAAACATCCGCATTATACGTCCCTCATTCTCTACCAAATGAGGTGCAAACCTAGATAACTCTGCGAACTTAACCTCGTACTACACAGTCATGTTGATATGTTCCAGTCTGATAAACTCTACCTCCTTCATATGACAAATACTTTCAGGAAAGTACTTGTTATTGAACAGTTTCTAGAACGCTTCCCAAGATATATTGAAAAGCGGCAGTGTGGTACGCCTACTGATTCCCACGAAGAATCAAATTTCAAAGACAAAACATAAAGGTGGCGAATGAAACCTTCTGTTCCTCCGTGCATCCCAAGACATCAAATATCTTAGTAATTTGCTTAACCCACATTTTTGCCTTGATCGGATCCAGCTTTCCCAAAAACTCTGGTGGTCCCAACTCCTTGAACTACTTAGCAGTGACCAGCCATGAGTTGCCATTGTTTCCACCTGCATTTTGAACAGGAGTCTCTCTCATCTAGTTTTTCATGAACTGCAAAAAGCTTCTAAACATCCCGCCATTCATCGTTTGATCGGTGGTGTTGTTTACAGGAGGAATATTGCCTTCCTGATACACATTATCCTGGTTGTTGATTATCGGTGTCTCAATGGTCTCATGTGCTCCATTTCTCATCTCAACATTTTCAAATGCCATTCTCAAATACCGCCACAAAACAAGGGTTAATTAAAGAAATTAACATGCCACATAATATCCCTATATTCTGACCGACCAACAAATAAGCTTAGGTAGGACACACTAGCGAATGATTTACTCGTCTCTCCCCTCCTAGTTCTAATCCCAGATCTCCACCAGAGATCATATCCCTAAGCTCTGATACCAACTGTGATGTCCCTAAAATAGGTCCACACAACCCATTCTGAGTCGCCAAATACATGGTATAGAAAACAACTATAACTTCATTATTACAATTGTCGTGCAAAATACGACAACACATATGCTGTGAGTTTTAATACAAATATTATCTTCTAGACAATATCCAAACTCAAATAAAGTCTTCATTACAATTATTGATACACTATTTTACAAATAGTGAAGACTGCTAAAACAACTGTCTCGAACCATCACTCCACACCCCGACTAGTTCCCGCTATATTATCGCCTCCTGAGAAGAAAAATAGAACAAAAAGGAAAATGACGAGCTCAACTAGCCAAGTAAAAAATATTATGACTAAGATAATGAAAAACAAATTATCGTTAGCCTTCAATAAATCAGATAAAATATAATGGACAACAAGTTTAGATCAATATTCGCAGTGGAAATAATAATTTATTAGAAGAGTTAAGTAGAGAATGAAGTCTACTATCTTCTATGATTTAAAAGTTCATCATCAATATTTTATCCCTGTGACATCATTCAATATACATCTTGAACCAAATATTCCTCTTTTCACTACGGGCCAAAGATATTCATTTGTATCACCAGTTAGTCATGTTCATCTCAACACCTGTCCATCTTTGCACTATGGGCCAAGGATATTCATCAAGTAATCATTCATCTTTGCATTACAGGCCAAAGATATTCATCAAGTAATCATTTATCTTTGCACTAAAGGCCAAAAATATTCAGTTATATCACCATTTAGAACTGATGATGATAAAAAATATTTTAAAGAAAACGAATCCAGTGAGATAAAAAGGACAAAGATTAGGGATTTGTACTTTAGTTTATCCAAGTTCAAAAATACTCCATAATAAACAATTGCGGAGCAAAATTCAATAATGAAGATTAAAACATGGATACAATCAAAGATATTAACCATAATAGACAACTTGGACAAAGAAAAGAAAATTTAATTTTTTTATGAAATGTGTTGTATTCGTGAATAGTACCGTATACGTGAATAGTAACCCCGACACGAAGAGGTAAAAATTTCACAATAAAATTTATATCAATATTTTTGTATAATGATATTAAAAGAAACAATATCATTTATAAAAAATAACATCCCTTACCTCAAATGAATAGTACTTCTGGCTGGAATATTGGATATAATACTGAAGGAAACTTGCACTGAATAGTAACACTCAAAATATTTAAACACTCACAAAAATACGCTCGATATTATAGAGAGAGAAACTTCTAATTCTGGTGTGATTTTCAATTCTAACATAAGCACCCTATTTATAAGAAAATGCTTAGAACGCAAAAACAAAAAATTTAATAAAATATTATATTTATAAAAAAAAAATTCACACACCTCCTTGACCATTTCATCAGCCCACATAAGTTAGGGCCCACCTCACAAAAAATGTTTTTTATCAAGAAAATATTTATAACCCCAAAAATCAATTCAAACTCAATATACCGGAACTTCAATAATTCATAATAAATAGATATTTTATCAGAAAAATATGAATTTTATGTCCATTCCATAGGAAATTTAATTCTCTACAACTTGGTAGAAGAATTTTTAAATGGAAAATGACCGAAATCCACATACGGATGATCTTGCAGGCTATAAACAAATTTTAGTCAAAAATGGGGCCCACCAACATATTTAACATATTTTTTTGTAACAAAAATATTCCGGACCCAATTTGCTCTCTTCCTCCTCATTTATTCATATATCATGCATTCATTGTAAAAATATCACCGTTATTATATTATTATATTATTACATCATACATGTGACACCCCCAAATCTAGGTACTTCATTCCCATAAGATTTGGTGTTCACTATCCAATCATTCATATCTATCTACCCAAATAAAATAACATTTAACCATAAATTCTCCCTTTAAATAGGGATACATTATTAAATAAAAATCTTCCCAGGTTGTCTAACCTTAAACATCATTCAAGTGCAGAAATAAAATTATTACATTACATCATTATTTAAAAGTCTATTACCATCACAATAAATAAAATTACAAGTCTGCATCACTTGTACATTTTTCCCTTTCCTTTGCTAGTTGAAGGCTCATCTACCTTCTCAACTTTAGCTACAATGAGTGTATAAATATGCAAGAGTGAGCAAAACAAATGCTCACTAGATATATCAATGAGTCAACAAGAATATAATAGCTGCCAATAAATTGGCTCATCAAAACTGAATAGTACTCTATCAATGATAACCAAAGACTGGAATCAAAATATGGAATATAAATATTTGAGGGTCATAAGACCACGAACTATGCCCACAGTTGTGAGTAATCTTTCAACTCCAACTTTAACAGTCATAAGACTATAAGGACTCCTCGTACATAGGGGGATCAGCCCTTCGTACAATGTATTGTGCACAAATATTTCAACGCTAAGCGTAAATTTCCCCTAATAATAGGGTTGTTCATCTAAGTATTTAGAGTACAAGTCTGCACCAAAGAAAGTTTGGTTTGGATAAGCTTTAAAGGGTAATTTGAAGTTTATCGATCATCAACTAGAGGAATAGTTGAATCAATAGTGTTTGATAACACAATAGTTGATCAATAATAATATAATATGGAACAATGAATAAGTGTAAGCGAACTAACTATATTTCGAACTCATGCTTAGAAACAACTTCAATGCATAAGTACTAAATGACAATAAACCTTGCTTAAACAATATTAAGCTAGGACTATGAATCATTAAATATACATTAAGTAATAGCAAACTAAAAAATAAAGCTTGCTCAATATGAGAATAGCTTGTGTCAAGTAAATGAAATAAGATAATTCAACAATAGAATTAGAATTCAAGAAAATTTCATTCATAATACACGAATGACAATAACGAAACTTGTCTAACAATAAACAAGTTAGAATACATCAAAAAATATTGGAATTCAAATCTTGTTTGAATGAAGTCAAAGTGTAGCTAGCTTGCTCAAATAATGATTAAGAATACAAGAGTTCGCTTAAATGAAAGTTTAAAGTAAGAAACTTTCTTAATGTAAAAAGATAAGGTTTAGAAACTTACATCGAGCGTAAGTTATAATATTAAACTCACGTTCACCTACACATAGGTTTAGAACCACAATACCTATTAGATATGCTAAAATACCATAACATGTATATTTCTAACTAAACTTATCATCTTAGCACAAGTCTTATGCTACCATATATATTTCAGAATTCCCAGGTGTTAACCTCACAACACTTATCTAACGTTCATTGTATAAACTAATTTATAACATAACACGTTCATTACTTAATAATCATTTGAAACTTTAAATTTGCTAACCACATCACACGACTCTGTTTTAGCCTTGTTACTATATATTTATCTTACTAACACATCATTAGTTCAATGTATGTCGCTATTCCATAACTGCAGCAGCAACAAAAATGACTATCTCAAACCAGGGTATGACGCAATTTGCATATACACAAAGCTTGGGACAATGCAATTTGCACCATTTGCCTTCTTCGCAAGTGGCCAAGTTGTTTGGGATGCATAGATAGAGGCGTAAACTTGCATGAACGATGGCAGACTTTAGCCCAACAAACACGAATTTCACCCACTAAACAGTAATATTAACACGTATAATTGATACAAAACCATCATAAGCATGTTTGTTAACATATTCAACCAATTAGAACAATTTAACATCAACTAAAACTAGTTTAATTTCTCAAATTTCATGTTTTCATATAAAAACTCAATTTTTTTTGATATCTCTTGCAAAAATCATCACTGTAATCTCTATACTTGGCCAAATCACTTCATTCAATTTATGTTATGCTCGTTTCTTAATGAACTAGCATAAACAAGCCTCAATTTACAATTTCACATATAATTTGACCACTAAAAATTGTACTTACATAAGCCACATACCAAAATATATACTGTCATTATTTTCTTTTACTTCTAACTATAATTAGCATACAATTTCTTGTTTAAACATAAACTTCAATCATCATAAACACGTATAAACACCATTACCAAATATATGCACCCACAATTCAACAATTGATTTTGCAGAACATAAGAAAATTCTTATCGTGAAACACATATACATGTATATACACATATATATAACACTAAAGTTGTGAACATACCTTCAAATGGTCGAACAATTCTTGCTAAACTCTAAAGTTGCTGGAAATTTCTTGATTTCTCTCTCAATTGTCTCAACTCTCTCTGTATTTCTCTTTTCTGAATTCTCATCCCTCTTCTCAGTAGACTAAACCATAAGCTAACTTAAGCGTAAACTAAAAACTGATAACCTTAATAATCATAATAACTAATATCAATTACTAAAAGAAACGTATATATTATATTTATTATTTTATTTATTTTATTTATATTATTTATTTTATTTAAATTCAAAAATTAGAAATCCAAAAGCCATAAGGCTTTGTTTGGCAAAACCCTTTAAATTTTAAAGAATTAATATATTTAATCCTTGTTTGGCAAAACAACATTATACTCCTTTATTTTATTTTATTAAACAATTTAGTTTATAATTTATAATTACATCTTATTTGTTTGAATTTTCATATCCAACATTATTCAATAAATTAGTTAAACACTATATTTTAAATAAATTTCCCACTTTATCAAATACCACAAAATTATAATTTCATTATAATTTCATTTTATAATTTAATATACCATTTTAAATTATTAAAAGCAATATAACACCTCATGTTATATTACAAATCTCTAAATTATAAATTAATTTAATTTATAAATTTATCTAATAAATTTAGATTCATAAATATTTATTAACAACCATCACATCAATAAATATTTATTCAACAATAAACACCTCAAATAAATATTTATATAATTCAATAAATATTTAAAATTACAATTTGAAATTCCAAATTTCGGATCGTTACATCCTTCTCTCCTTACAAGGATTCTATCACCAGAATCACAATTCAAACAATCAAATCGTCACATTCTTCCCTCCTTACAAAGATTTTATCCCCAGAATCGAAGACACAGACTAAACAAATAACTCAGGGAAATTCTTCATCATATCAGCTTCGAGTTCTCACGTAGCTTCTTCGACATTATGGTTCTTCCATATCACCTTCACAGAAGGTATCACTTTATTCCTGAGCACTTGTTCTTTCCTGTCGACTATCTGGATAGGAATCTCTTCATAAGACAAATCTTTACTGAACTGTAATGGTTCATACTCGATCATATGCTTGTAATCGGGTTTATACGGTCGCAACACCGACACATAAAAAACGTTGTGCACATGTTCTAATTTTGGAGGTAAAGTTACCTCGTAAGCTACCTCTCCCACTCTTCGTAGAATCTCGAAAGGTCCAATAAACCTTGGGCTGAGCTTTCCTTTCTTGCCAAAATGAATTTTCCCCTTCCAAGGAGAAACTTTCAGGAATACGAAATTTCCTTCTTCAAATTCACGACTCTGCTGGTGTTGATCAACATACTTTTTCTGTCGATCTTGAGCAGCTACTAGTCTTGCTCTGGTGAGTTTGACAACTTCAGCGGTTTGCTGTACCAGTTCTGGTCCTAGCAGTTGACGTTCACCAACTTCATCCTAGCATAGTGGAGTTCTGCATTTCCTGCCGTATAATGCCTCGTATGGCGGCATACCAATGCTTGCATGGTAACTATTGTTGTATGCAAATTCCACTAACGGTAGATGATCATCCCAGTTTCCTTTGAAATCTATGATGCACGCTCTAAGCATATCTTCTAGCGTCTGAATTGTTCATTCGCTTTGCCCATCGGCTTGCGGATGATATGCTGTACTCATCTTCAATTGCGTTCCCATACATTCTTGTAGTCTCTATTAGGTTTGTTATATTCTTGGACGCAATCAAATTGCACAAATTAAGCGAAAACGTGGAAAATCAGAGTTTTAAAATTTTACAAACCATATACCCAGATCATCCTTTATGCGCAATTATTAATTAAACGAAAAGATAAAGAACAAGAATCAAACCCTTGAAGATCCGAGCTTCCTCAGGTACAAGTTCACCTCCAATCCTTTTCGTGTTCAACTTGAATCCATCGGGTTTGGTTCCTTCCTTTGATCAACGTTAGCCACCCAAGTGTTTGGCCTCTAGAGGCGATCCACCAAGGAAGAAGAAAGCTTCAAGAAGATGGGTGTTTGGCAAAACCCTAGTTTTTCTATCTCTCATAGAAAAAGTGTACTCTCCCAACTATTGGAATTACGTATGTTGTGAAAAAATCAATAACCACTCTACACCAATAATAAGACTCCTCTTATTTATAGATGTTGGCAACCCTCCTTAACAATTAAGGATTTGAGTTTTATTTTAATTAATTAAACTCTTTTAATTAATTATGCTCCCAATATTATTAGGAATAATTAATTATTTTTTTTAATTAATTAGCCTCCTAATCATATTAGGAATAAATGAGAGTACTAATATTAAATTAATTTCCAACTCTTTAGAAATTAAAATAATTATAATTGTAATAATATTAATAAGACTCCTCTTATTAATTTATATATTTAATATTTTCAAAATATTAAATAATAATATTAAGCTATTTAATTTATTCTATTGCCATAGATTAAATTAAATACACTTAACATAATATTACGATTATGCCATTAACTTCTTAAATAATTATTCTTCCTTTTATGGTGTGACCCTTTAGGTTCTCTATATTAAACCAAGTTATGAATAAATCAATTAGAACAATTCTAATCTTATTTAAATAAATAAATTAAACTATTAATTTATTTAAATAAATAATATTTATTCTACAATAAGGATAAGCCTCCCTAGCGATTAACGACTTTTCAGATAATATAGATTTCAACATTAATCATAAAAGAACCTTTGAGTAAATAATAGTTCGCATAATTCAATCCTTCTACCATACAATGTCCCAATTAAATATAAGATATGGAATTACTGTCAAGTCTTATTTTATTTAATTATATGTATTTCGACTATTAAATGCATAACTCTAAATAATGCAACTTAAAAACTCCTTTCTAATTTCATTCTGCCTTGGCCAAGGACTACTGGGTTGTCATTTATCGAATCACATAGGACATTTCTCTTCTTTTACTAGAAATGGTAGATTATTTATTGATCATACATTATCTCCATGTACAACTTATTATACCCAAGCATACCCTTTGATATACCCTAAGGGTCTTAAGGAATAAGTGAAAGTATAACTCATCATTCACAAGATACTATGTTGATCTCAAGTCCAAGGATCACTTGTACTACTATCACTACAGGAATTCCTATTGACAGGCAAGTAAAACTCCATTAGGTATTCCTTAGCGAGCCACGTTCAATGAACTTATTCTCTAATAAGCACCTACATACTTGCTTTAATGTCTCCACACAAATGATCATGAGATCAATCATCCTCATCCAATGAGCAAGCAACGTATGTACCAATCTATCCGGATTCACTAATCCCCAATTTAGTAATCTAACGATTGGGAACTATTTTAGTTTCAAGCTTTTTAAGAATTTAGATCTCATTAGAATGATCATCATCATTATTTTAAAAGCATTACTTAAAATTATGGGTTTATCACATATTATAAAACACCATCATGTAGATAATTAAAGGCCTTTAATAAATTAATGCTTTTTATTAATAAATGAATAAGATTGTTATAAAGTATATGCTTTATCATCAAATATGATTGACTTGTGTCCATACTACTTTCAATCTCTTCCGAAATTTGATGTGAACCTCGGGTCTCGATCGACATATAATAGATCTTTGGAACTCCATGTCTCGTCACGATCTCGTTAACATATAATTTCGCCAGCTAATCAAGATTAAATCTAATCTTTATTGGCAAAAAGTGTGCAGATTTTGTCAGTCTATCCACTATCACCCATATCACATCATATCCTTTTTGAGTCGTTTGAAGGCCTACCACAAAATTCATTGTGATATGCTCCCAATTCCATTCTGGTATTTCCAACGGTTGAAGTAATCCGCTTGGTCTTTGATGCTCGACCTTGACTCTCTGACATGTCAAACACTTTGCAACGCATTTTGCAACGTCTGTTTTCATATTTGGCCACCAAAAATGTCACCGCTAATCTTGATACATCTTTGTACTTTTTGGATGAATCGAGTATCTTGAGCTATGAGCTTTTGTCAAGATTTCTTCTTTAATATCTTGTATTGTTGGAACCCAAATTCGTCCCTCGAATCTTAGTATTCCCTCAGTATCAACGTTGAACTTCACTTCTTTTCCCTCGACCACGCTTTCCCTTATTTTTCTACATTCTTCATCTTGTAGTTGAGCATTCTTCACTTTGTCTACCAAAGTTAGACTACCTTCCATCTGGTATAATTTTTCATCGGATTCTTTTGGAAATTTGATTTCCAACTCTAACCTTGCCATTGCTGAAATAAGCTCCTCCTTATCAGTTAACAACATCAACTTCTCTCGGCCTTTCCTACTCAAGGCATCTGCAACAACATTTACTTTGTCTGGATGATAAAAGATCTCGCAATCGTAATCCTTTATCAATTCCATCCATCTCCTTTACCGTATATTCAGGTCCTTTTGTGTGAAAATATACTTCAGACTCTTTTGGTCTGTGTAGATCTCACACTTCTCTCCATAGAGATAGTGTCTCCTTCTCTTCAGAGCAAACACTACTGCTGCCAGCTCTAAATCATGAGTTGGATTCCCTTTCTCGTAGTCTTTCAATTGTCTTGATGCATACGCAATGACTTTGCCGTTCTGCATTAGGACACATCCTAAACCCTTGTGTGTAGCATCACTATACACCACAAAGTTTCCTTTATTATCTGGTAATGACAACACAGGTGCCACACTAAGCCTCTTTTTCAATTCCGCAAAACTTTCTTCACACTTCTCCGTCCAAACAAATTTTAAAGATTTTCTCGTCAAATTTTTTAACGGAGTGGCAATCTTGGAAAAATCCTGGATAAATTGTCTATTATAACCTTCCAATCCCAAGAAACTTTTTACTTCTGATGGAGTTCTTGGTGGTTCCCAATTTATCACAGCTTCGACTTTTGATGGATCTACGGAAATCCCATCCTTATCAATTACATGCCTAAGAAATTGTACACGTTCTAACTAGGATTCACATTTAGAGAATTTCGCATACAACTTTACTTTTCTTAGCGTCTCCAGCGTCAGACCTAAGTGTTCTGTGTGTTCTTGTTGAGACTTAGAGTACACCAGAATATCATCGATAAATACCACCACAAACTTGTCTAAAAATGGTTTAAACAACCTGTTCATCAAATCCATGAACGCTGCAGAGGTGTTTGTCAAACCAAAAGACATAACTAAAAATTCGTAATGTCCATACCGAGTTCGGAATGCCGTCTTTGGTACATCCTCCTTCCTCACTTTTAATTGATGATACCCACTTCTTAGATCTATTTTTGAAAAATATCTAGCACCCTTCAATTGATCAAACAAGTCATCTATTCTTGGCAATGGATATTTGTTTTTAATAGTGACTTTGTTTAATTCTCTATAATCAATGCAAAGACGCATTGACCCATCCTTCTTCTTCACGAATAACACCGGTGCTCCCCACGGTGATACACTCGATTGAATGTACTTTTTATCTAACAGTTCTTGCAGTTGCACCATCAATTCCTTCATCTCTACCGGAGCCATTCTGTACGGGGCCTTCGATATCAGAGCGGTTCCTGGCGCTAAGTCGATCACGAATTCGATCTCTCGGTCAGGCAGAAGTCTTGGCAAATCTTTTAGAAACACATCCCCGAATTCCCTAACCACTGGTATTTCCTCCAATTTCACACCCTTCTCCTTTTGAGTATCGACTATGTAGGCTAAGTACCCTACACAACCTTTACTTAATAACTTCTTAGCCTGCATCATCGTCAGACATCTCATTTGTCTAGGCGATTTACTACCTAGTATGGAAAGAAAGTTCTGCTAATGCTAGTGGTAGTTGCTTTGAGAAAAGTAAAACAAAGAGCAGAGCTGAGTTTGATTCTTGGGCTCAAGGTATGGACACTGTTACTCCTATTAAATCTGATCTGGATGCATATCTTGAAGAGGGTAGGTATATATGTAATGATGATTAGTCCTTTGATGCTTTACTTTGGTGGAAAGCAAACACATTAAAGTTTAGAATTCTTTCAAAAATGGCAAGGGATATACTATCAATTCCTGTTAGCACTGTGGCATCTGAGAGTACTTTTAGTGCTGGTGGAAGGGTAGTAGATCAATATAGGAGCTCTCTCAAGCCTGAAACTGTTCAAGCTCTTATATGTACTTCTAATTGGCTAAGGTGTGATTATAGACTAAATAAAATGAGTGATGCTATGGTATGATTTATTTCTTATCAACTTTTAGTTTACTTTTTTTATTGTTATTGTTTATGTATGTAATAAATTGGTTTAACACTTTACACTTAATAGGTTGATGAAGATGGTGTTAATGACATTAATTTGGAGTGAATTGTAGTTGTGTTGCTACTAGATTGCTGCTTTCTGCAGTGTTGCTGTTTTTCTATTTTTTTCCTTAATGAAATTGAGTGGAAGTAAGGATTTAAACTTATTTTATGGGTTGTAATCTTTTGTTAAACTTGAATTGTTGTTGGTACTGTTATTTGGGTTTTGTTGAACTGCAAAATTGGTGTGTTGGACTGTAGAACTGGTTGTGTTGAACTGCAAAATTGGTACTATTATTTGGGTTTTGTTTGAATTGGTTGTGTTTGAATTTTGTTATTAGATTATAAATTGCTCAACTTATTATTTCTTTTAATAATTATTAGATGATTACTTAATATTGAAGACCTGAGGTAAGGAACTAAGAATCCAAATGTTTATTCTCCTATATTTTTAAAGTTCTGATATTGACTACTGTTTCTTGTTTTATTTCAAGAATTGAAGTATAAAGCAGATTTGAATTTGATGCCTTGAAGGTTGAAGGCCTGAAGCAGTTGCAGTTTTATAGTGCACTCCTGTAACCTGTTGAAGAGCTGCAACTTCCACTTGGAACACCTTGTTTGACATTTTAAATTTACTTTTTCTCAAATAGTTTTGGTGTTCATTGATCCTCACTTATCTCTAAATTTCCATAAAGAAGTACAGTTGGGCGGCAGGCTCTTGTATATCCTGAAGAGATGATTGAAGCTTTGTTCAAACCTTCACCGGATGGGAAAGATTTTGGCATCATGAGGTATGTAATTCATGTTTAGAGCTTCTTTTTTATTTTTCCCAAACCTTTTGTTGGTTTTCTAACTTTTTGTTTAGTTAATTATTTCATGATGTAGTCTCTTGTACATAGTCCAACCATTGTACTATCATTTTGATATCAATTAAGTTATCTTGCCAATGAGGTCATAATTGCGTCTTCATGTAGCTAAATTATAGACCAAGACCTACATGTGGAACTCTGAACATACTAACTACAATTTTGAAAGCTGCTTGATGTGCCAAATAATTCATTTTCTTTCTTAGATTTACACTTGAGCATATGTTGAGTTTAATTTTTATATAAGTTTTGAACCCAAATTACTGGCATACTATATGATAGGCTATTGATTTTCGTCTTTGGCATTGTGGTCATATATAGCAGATGTGAGAGAGCTGTTTTATTTTTGGTTAAAGAGAGTACACATATTAAAGTATCCATCATCTGCTAAAAAAATTGAAGTTAGATAATAATATCCATCTGACTTGCAGATTAGCTTATGGCATCAAGTGTCATTTTGTTGGAAAGAGCTGGACAACTGTATGTCCCTTCTTAATAGATATTACAGGAACATCCTTGTCCCTTCTTATTATCCAACATTTAACTGAGAAAACATGAAAAGAATATAAAAGGAAGAAAAAAAAATGGAAAAATGAAAGTTCAGAATGTGTTTGACATTATTAAACATCTGTGTTTTTGTCTGTGTGAGAGAGGGAGAGAGATAGAGAAAGGGTAAGATTATTAAATACAGGGCTTTATCTCTTTTTTATCCATAAAAATACTAATGGTTTGATGTTTTCATCCCAGTCTAGCTTGGCTCAGTCACTGAGAAAATTGTAATATCTGCTCTCTTGTATTAGTATTTGTAATCTATAGATATGGATGACCATCTAGATTGTGCATATTTTTGATTTATAGAACAATGAAATCAAAGTAAGGAACTTATGTATAGGCATTGTCATACATATTTGTGGTTCAAACCACAAATGAAATCAAAAGTTGAGATGATTAAAGCTTTGTTCAAACCTTCACTGGATGGGAAAGATTTTAGCATCATGAAGTATGTAATTCATATTTGGAGCTTCTTTTTTATTTTTTCCAAACCTTTTGTTGGTTTTCTAACTTTTTGATCCTGCGTTGACTAATTAGATTGTGCTAGTGGGATACTTTGTGGATTATACATGCTACTACTGGTGATCTTGTATGCCATATCGCAAAAAACAAACTAGCGATAATTCTCATCCCCGGACTTGGACACTTGAATGAATCAATGTTAATGTCAGCGCTATTGGAAACTTGAATCCTTGTGATGTTGCTTGTTGGATAATCTTGGTGCTAGAAACTTGAATGTTAATGTTGTTCTTTGCTACTAATGTGTATTTTTTAATTCATATGCCTAACTTTTAAAATTGTATATTGTAAATTGTAAATTTGGAATCAATACTATGATATAAGCTCGTTTTTACTCGAGTTCGATTCAAAACAAGTAGTTCGAATATAATTTTGAGTCGAGTCGAATCGAACTTCGAGTATCATTTTTTACATCGAGTCGAATACGAGTACATTGTTTAAATTTTATTTCGAATTCGAATCGAATACGAGCAAGACATTTTTGTATCGAATCAAATTTGAGCATCCTAGAATCCGGATCGATTCGACTCATTTACAGCCTTACCCATAATAAGACTCCTCTTATTTATAGATGTTGACAACCTTCCTTAACAATTAAGGATTTGAGTTTTATTTTAATTAATTAAACCCCTTTAATTAATTATGCTCCCAATCTTATTAGGAATAATTAATTATTATTTTTTAATTAATTAGCCTCCTAATCTTATTAGGAATAAATGAGAGTACTAATATTAAATTAATTTCCAACTCTTTAGAAATTAAAATAATTATAATTGTAATAATATTAATAAGACTCCTCTTATTAATTTATATATTTAATATTTTCAAAATATTAAATAATAATATTAAGCTATTTAATTTATTCTATTGCCATAGATTAAATTAAATACACTTAACATAATATTACGATTATGCCATTAACTCTTAAATAATTATTCTTCCTTTTATGGTGTGACCCTTTAGGTTCTCCATATTAAACCTAAGTTATGAATAAATCAATTAGAACAATTCTAATCTTATTTAAATAAATAAATTAAACTATTAATTTATTTAAATAAATAATATTTATTCTACAATAGGGATAAGCCTCCCTAGCGATTAACGACTTTTTTAGGATAATATAGATTTCAACATTAATCATAAAAGAACCTTTGAGTAAATAGTTACCGACAATTCAATCCTTCTACCATACAATGTTCCAATTAAATATAAGACATGGAATTACTGTCAAGTCTTATTTTATTTAATTATATGTATTTCGACTCTTAAATGCACAACTCCAAATAATGCAAATTAGAAACTCCTTTCTAATTTCATTTCGCCGCCAAGGACTCTTGGGTTGTCATTTATCGAATCACATAGGACATTTCTCTTCTTTTACTAGAAATGGTAGATTATTTATTGATCATACATTATCTCTATGTACAACTTATTATACCCAAGCATACCCTTTGATATACCCTAAGGGTCTTAAGGAATAAGTGAAAGTATAACTCATCATTCACAAGATACTATGCTGATCTCAAGTCCAAGGATCACTTGTACTACTATCACTACAGGTATTCCTATTGACAGGCAAGTAAAACTCCATTAGGTATTCCTTAGCGAGCCACGTTCAATGAACTTATTCTCTAATAAGCAGCTACATACTTGCTTTAATGTCTCCACACAAATGATCATGAGATCAATCATCCTCATCCAATGAGCAAGCAACGTATGTACCAATCTATCCGGATTCACTAATCCCCAATTTAGTAATCCAACGATTGGGAACTATTTTAGTTTTAAGCTTTTTAAGAATTTAGATCTCATTAGAATGATCATCATCATTATTTTAAAAGCATTACTTAAAATTATGGGTTTATCACATATTATAAAACAACATCATGTAGATAATTAAAGGCCTTTAATAAATTAATGCTTTTTATTAATAAATGAATAAGATTGTTATAAAGTATATGCTTTATCATCAAATATGATTGACTTGTGTCCATACTACTTTCAATCTCTTCCAGAAATTTGATGTGAACCTCGGTTCTCGATCTGACATAATAGATACTGGAACTCCATGTCTCGATACGATCTCGTTAACATATAATTTCGCCAGCTAATCAAGATTAAATCTAATCTTTATTGGCAAAAAGTGTGCAGATTTTGTCAGTCTATCCACTATCACCCATATCACATCATATCCTTTTTGAGTCGTTTGAAGGCCTACCACAAAATTCATTGTGATATGCTCCCAATTCCATTCTGGTATTTCCAACGGTTGAAGTAATCCGCTTGGTCTTTGATGCTCGACCTTGACTCTCTGACATGTCAAACACTTTGCAACGCATTTTGCAACGTCTATTTTCATATTTGGCCACCAAAAATGTCGCCGCTAATCTTGATACATCTTTGTACTTTCTGGATGAATCGAGTATCTTGAGCTATGAGCTTTTGTCAAGATTTCTTCTTTGTTATCTTGTATTGTTGGAACTCAAATTCGTCCCTCGAATCTTAGTATTCCCTCAGTATCAACGTTGAACTTCACTTCTTTTCCCTCGACCACGCTTTCCCTTATTTTTCTGCATTCTTCATCTTGTAGTTGAGCGTTCTTCACTTTGTCTACCAAAGTTAGACTACCTTCCATCTGGTATAATTTTTCATCGGATTCTTTTGGAAATTTGATTTCCAACTCTAACCTTGCCATTGCTGAAATAAGCTCCTCCTTATCAGTTGACAACATCAACTTCTCTCGGCCTTTCCTACTCAAGGCATCTGCAACAACATTTACTTTGCCTGGAGGATAAAAGATCTCGCAATTGTAATCCTTTATCAATTCCATCCATCTCCTTTACCGCATATTCAGCTCCTTTTGTGTGAAAATATACTTCAGACTCTTATGGTCTGTGTAGATCTCACACTTCTCTCCATAGAGATAGTGTCTCCATATCTTCAGAGCAAACACTACTGCTGCCAGCTCTAAATCATGAGTTGGATTCCCTTTCTCGTAGTCTTTCAATTGTCTTGATGCATACACAATGACTTTGCCGTTCTGCATTAGGACACATCCTAAACCCTTGTGTGTAGCATCACTATACACCACAAAGTTTCCTTTATTATCTGGTAATGACAACACAGGTGCCACACTAAGCCTCTTTTTCAATTCCGCAAAACTTTCTCCACACTTCTTCGTCCAAACAAAATTTAAAGATTTTCTCGTCAAATTTTTTAACGGAGTGGCAATCTTGGAAAAATCCTGGATAAACCGTCTATAATAACCTGCTAATCCCAAGAAACTTTTTACTTCTGATGGAGTTATTGGTGGTTCCCAATTTATCACAGCTTCGACTTTTGATGGATCTACGGAAATCCCATCCTTATCAATTACATGCCCAAGAAATTGTACACGTTCTAACTAGGATTCACATTTAGAGAATTTCGCATACAACTTTTCTTTTCTTAGCGTCTCCAACGTCAGACCTAAGTGTTCTGTGTGTTCTTGTTGAGACTTAGAGTACACCAGAATATCATCGATAAATACCACCACAAACTTGTCTAAAAATGGTTTAAACAACCTGTTCATCAAATCCATGAACGCTGCAAGGGCGTTTGTCAAACCAAAAGACATAACTAAAAATTCGTAATGTCTATATCGAGTTTGGAATGCCGTCTTCGGTACATCCTTCTTCCTCACTTTTAATTGATGATACCCACTTCTTAGATCTATTTTCGAGAAATATCTAGCACCCTTCAATTGATCAAACAAGTCATCTATTCTTGGCAATGGATATTTGTTTTTAATAGTGACTTTGTTTAATTCTCTATAATCAATGCAAAGACGCATTGACCCATCCTTCTTCTTCACGAATAACACCGGTGCTCCCCACGGTGATACACTCGATTGAATGTACTTTTTATCTAACAGTTCTTGCAGTTGCACCATCAATTCCTTTATCTCTACCGGAGCCATTCTGTACGGGGCCTTCGATATCAGAGCGGTTCCTGGCGCTAAGTTGATCACGAATTTGATCTCTCGGTCAGGCAGAAGTCTTGGCAAATCTTTTAGAAACACATCCCCGAATTCCCTAACCACCGGTATTTCCTCCAATTTCATACCCTTCTCCTTTTGAGTAACGACTATGTAGGCTAAGTACCCTACACAACCTTTACTTAATAACTTCTTGGCCTGCATCATCGTCAGGCATCTCATTTGTCTAGGATATTTACTACCATAAAAAACTACCTTTGACAGAGTCATAAGGTTTACACATTTCTTTTGGCAATCAATTATCGCTCCATAATTGAATAACCAATCCATTCCCAATATCACATCAAACTCTCCGAGTTTTATCGGGATTAAATCTACTTTCATAACATTCCCCTTAATGTTCACCATACAGTTCTTGTATACGAACCTAACAGGAATCACTTCCCTATTCGTAATTTCTATGTTTAAAGGGAAATTCAACTCTTCACTAGGTATTTCTAACTTCTTAGCAAAATCATCAGATATAAACGAGTAAGCAACACCCGAATCAAATAATACACATGCATTTATATCATTGATTGAGATAATACCTAACACGATATCTTTTGATTGCACCGCGTCCTGCACCGTCATGTTGAAGGTTCTTGCTGTTGGCTTATTTGTTGACGTTGGTCCAACAAAAGTCAGTGTACCTCCACCAACATTTCCCTTGCTTCCATTTGCCTCACCAAATCTCTTCTTAGGGCATTCACGAGCAAAGTGATCCTTGGACCCACTCGTGAAGCAAACGTTCTTCTTAGGTTGATTGCAATTTGGGGTGATATGACCCTCCTGGCCACAGTTGAAGCATACTCGTTTCCCCATCAAGCACACACCCTTGTGAAACTTCCCGCATGTAGCATATGCTTCGAACTTCTTATTTTGTCGATTACCTTGCTGGCTTCCTGAACCCACATTTCCATTCCATTTCCTCTTTAGGTTACTGTTACCATTTCCACTGTTACAACCTCCACCATTCTTAACTTCGCCCTCATTCTTCTTCTTTCTCTGCTCTTGGTTGTGTTTTTGTTCTGACTTTCGCTCTACTCTCGCCGAGAATTGCCTTCTCCATCATCACGCAAACGTCTTTAATTGGAACAGGGAGACCTACTTGCATACAACTAGGGCTTGGTCTACGCTTTCAATCCTCTTTGCCTTGCTCGTTAAATGCTGTCTTTGACTTGATATGGCAAAAACCTCGCCAACTCGTTGAATCTTGCGGCATACTCAGACACCGACATCGTTCCTCGCTTGGGCCCAAAAGCGCACTTCTAGCTGACTCTTTGAACTTTCTGGGAAATAGGTCTCGAAGAATATCTCCTTAAACCTTTCCCAAGATATTACCCCTTGACCTCCTCGGGTTTTATTGGCTTGCCACCAATAACTCGCCTCTGCTTTTAACATGAATGTTGCAAAAGCAGTCTTCTGGTTGTCCCCTACCCTAGCAACATCGAAAACCTTCTCTATTTCCATGATCCAGGTCTGTGCCTCAACCGGATTCATGGTTCCACGAAATTCTGGTGGTCCAACCGTCTTGAAATCCCTAAACGTTGTACCTTGGTTCTGAGGTAGATTCTGCAAAGCACCCGTCAGTAACGTCACTAGCTGCTGAATTGGGTTATCTTCAACATTATTGTTATTGGTGCCTTCAGTGACTCTCTGTCGGGGTGGTTGACGTCATAGTGGCATTTTCTATTAAAAAAATACACTCATTAGACTATTACTCCATTTCTTTAAGTATATCTACTTAATTTACACACAAAAAAAATTTATCACGTAACACATAACACTTTGAATAAAATAATAACTTTTATTCATTCATAATCTTTTAAAAAACATCAACACAATAGTATTACTGCTATTTACATTACTTCCCTGAACTACAAGAGTTGCAGGATTACTTCATCATCATCACATCCCAATGGTTGCGTTATACTCGGGATTTACATCTTATTTACTCATCAATCACATAATAGTTACATATCAACCTACGATGTCCTACTAAGATGATGCGTAGCCTTACGACGCTTTTCGTCCATAATTCAAAACATTGTTCGGCGATCCAATATGTATGATGGCAGCACCTCGAACTGAATTGGATAACACATGACCCGATCTTGAGCTCGATTGATCACGGTGTTGAATACGTTATTCATCTCTTTCATCTTCATCCTCTTTGCTTGTGCGTCTCTCTCTGCTATTCTGGCTCGTTGATAAACTTCATTGTACGCATCTTCAGCTCTTGCCCTCTTAGTAGATTCATCTTTCAACTTGTTCTTTAACTCTGCAATCTCTGCTATCATACGCTCATTCTCTCCTTCGGTGTGAACCAACTTTTCTTCAACGTTATTCAGGCGTTCCTCTCGATCCTAGATCTCGTCGTCCTTCTGTGCCATCGAGGTCTGTTGTTTAGCTACTATCTCTTGCAACTCCTCGATGGTATCCTGAAGTTCCACATTACGGTCTTACACCTCGTCGTACATACGGGCAACGATCGAGTTAAGTGGAATCTCTTCCTCGTCGTTCTCCTCATCCGACTGTGGCAGCTCCACAGGGTCTTCCTCATCCGTCTCTATCTCATCCTCCTCATCAGGTCCTCTCTTCTGCTCAACTACTATGACCGGCGGAACTATTTCTCGTGGCAGTAGTTGTTCCCAAATCACCTGAATATCTCGAGGCTCCTCATCTCTAGGCATCTGGGATCCTTCCTCCCTAGTCTGACTGGATCCTCCTGCATTAGCCATCCTGTCAATCAAATTTTAAGTTTTAATTACTAATCATTACTACTCGACACTCACGAGCACATAAGTTATAATCACATAAGCACATAAGTATTTTATTACTTCTTCCTTAAAACTCGATAAGAATTTATCACCACTATCTTTTCAAAGGTTACTTCCTTAGGCTTTTCCCCACCTAAGGTTTATAACCTAAAGCTTTGATACCAACTTGTGACACCCCCAAATCTAGGTACTTCATTCCCACAAGATTTGGTGTTCACTATCCAATCATTCATATCTATCTACCCAAATAAAATAACATTTAACCACCTCCCTTTAAATAGGGATATATTATTAAATAAAAATCTTCCCAGGTTGTCTAACCTTAAACATCATTCAAGTGCGGAAATAAAATTATTACATCACATCATTATTTAAAAGTCTATGACCATCACAATAAATAAAATTACAAGTCTGCATCACTTGTACATTTTCCCTTTCCTTTGCTAGTTGAAGGCTCATCTACCTTCTCAACTTTAGCTGCAATGAGTGTATAAATATGCAAGAGTGAGCAAAACAAATGCTCATTAGATATATCAATGAGTCAACAAGAATATAATAGCTGCCAATAAATTGGCTCATCAAAACTGAATAGTACTCTATCAATGATAACCAAAGACTGGAATCAAAATATGGAATATAAATATCTGAGGGTCATAAGACCACGAACTATGTCCACAGTTGTGAGTAATCTTTTAAATCCAACTTAATAGTCATAAGACTATAAGAACTCCTCGTACTTAGGGGGATCAGCTCTTCATACAATGTATTGTGCACAAACATTTCAACGCTAAACGTAAATTTCCCCTAATAATAGGGTTGTTCATCTCAGTATTTAGAGTACAAGTCCGCACCAATGAAAGTTTAGTTTGGATAAGCTTTCAAGGGTAATTTTAAGTTTATCGATCATCAACTAGAGGACTAGTTGAATCAATAGTGTTTGATAACACAATAGTTGATCAATAATAACATAACATGGAACAATGAATAAGTGTAAGTGAACTAACTATATTTCGAACTCATGCTTAGAAACAACTACAATGCAGAAGTATTGAATGACAATAAACCTTGTTTGAACAATATTAAGCTAGGACTATGAATTATTGAATATACATTAAGTAATAGCAAACTGAAAAATAAAGCTTGCTCAATATGAGAATAGCTTGTGTCAAGTAAATTAAATAAGATAATTCAACATTAGAATTAGAATTCATGAAAATTTCATTCATAATATAAGAATGACAATAACGAAACTTGTCTAACAATAAAAAAGTTAGAATACATAAATAAATATTGGAATTCAAATCTTGTTCGAATGAAGTCAAAGTGTATCTAGATTGCTCAAATAATGATTAAGAATACAAGAGTTCGCTTAAATGAAAGTTTAAAGTAAGAAACTTGCTTAATGTAAAAATATAAGGTTTAGAAACTTGTCTCGAGCGTAAGCTATAATATTGAACTTACGTTCACCTACACATAGGTTTAGAACCACAATACCTATTAGATATGCTAACATACCATAACATATATATTTCTAACTAAACTTATCATTTTAGCACAAGTCTTATGCTGCCATATATATTTCAGAATTCCCAAGTGTTAACCTCATAACACTTATCTAATGTTCATTGTATAAACTAATTTATAACATAACACGTTCATTACTTAATAATCATTTGAAACTTTGAATTTTCTAACCACATCACACGACTCTATTTTAGCCTTGTTACTACATATTTATCTTACTAACACATCATTAGTTCAACATATGTCACTATTCCATAATCAAGATGAAGATTAGAAGAGATCTGTCTCAAACTGCGGTATGGCGGCATTTGCGCCAAACACACAAGCTTGGGACCTGCAAGCATGGCTGCGCCATTTTTTGCCTCAAGACAACGTAAAATTGCTTATTGGGTGCCTGAACAGAGGTAGAAACGACATGAACAGTACCCGACTTTAGCCCAACAAACACAAATTTCACCCACTAAACAGTAATATTAGCACGTACTATTGATACAAAACCATCTTAAGCATGTTTGTTAACATATTCAACCAATTAGAACAATTTAACATAAACTAAAACTAGTTTAAATTCTCAAATTTCATGTTTTCATATAAAAACTTAATTTTTTTGATATCTCTTGCAAAAATCATCATTGTAATATCTATACTTGACCAAATCACTTCATTCAATTTACGTTATGCTCGTTTCTTAATGAACTAGCATAAACAAGCCTCAATTTAGAATTTCACATACAATTTGACCACTAAAAATTGTACTTACATAAGCCACATACCAAAATATATACTGTCATTATTTTCTTTTACTTCTAACTATAATTAGCATACAATTTATTGTTTAAACATAAACTCCAATCATCATAAACACGTATAAACACCATTACCAACTATATACACCCACAATCAACAATTGATTTTACAGAACATAAGAAAATTCTTGCCGTGAAACACATATACGTGTATATACACATATATATAACACTAAAGTTGTGAACATACCTTCAAATGGTCGAACAATTCTTGCTAAACTCTAAAGTTGCTGGAAATTTCTTGATTTCGCTCTTAATTCTCTCAACTCTCTCTGTATTTCTCTTCTCTGAATTCTCTTCCCTTTTCTCAGTAGACTAAACCATAGGCTAACTTAAGCGTAAACTAAAAACTGATAACCTTAATAATCATAATAGCTAATATCAGTTACTAAAAGAAACGTATATATTATAAATATATTATATTTATTATTTTATTTATATTATTTATTTTATTTAAATTCAAAATTAGAAATCCAAAAGCCATAAGGCTTTGTTTGGCAAAACCCTTTAAATTTTAAAGAATTAATATATTTAAGCCTTGTTTTGGCAAAACCACATTAAACTCCTTTATTTTATTTTAATAAATAATTTAGTTTATAATTTATATTTACATCTTATTTATTTGAATTTCCATATCCAACATTATTCAATAAATTAGTTAAACACTATATTTTAAATAAATTTCCCACTTTATCAAATACCACAAAATTATAATTTCATTATAATTTTATTTTATAATTTAATATATCATTTTGAATTATTAATCACAATATAACACCTCATGTTATATTACAAATCTCTAAATTATAAATTAATTTAATTTAGAAATTTATCTAATAAATTTAGATTCACAAATATTTATTAACAACCATCACATTAATAAATATTTATTCAACAAGAAACACCTCAAATAAATATTTATATAATTCAATAAATATTTAAAATTATAATTTAAAATTCAAAATTTTGGATCGTTACAATACAATTATAATGTAATATTATAATAATATATTTGAATGAATTATTTTATTGAAAAAGATAAAATATCAACTCTTAATAATTGTCTCTTTAAAAATTTCTCCATTAAATAAATATTTTCTTATTATTTTTATCAATAATTAATTATTCACAAATAATATTATAGAATCACAACAATGACAACCAAGTCGTTCCGAAGAAAGAAATGGGCTTTCCAATAAGGATTTCTCCTTACTAGCGCGTAATTAGGTGACCAAACTCCTTTCTTAGACAGAACTTCCTTAGACATTGCCAATAATGCTATCTAAATAATATTATTCAAATAATATGAATTATTGATCTGATAATGGGAAATACTGTGCAGTGACAATTATTGAATCAATAATATAAAATATTGAATAGTAATTACTGTAACAATTATTGAGTAGTGACTTCTTACGTAAAAATCAATAATTAGAATTATTGTGCAATACCGTGTGCTATTGTGCAACACCACGTATTACTGTATTTTAATCACCGGGTATTCTAACAATTTTAACGGTAACAACTACACCGTTATTTATAAAAAAATTCATACTTGTCGTTTTCTTCATCCGATAGTTTTATGTTATGGGGCCCACAAATGGCTGCGCCGTTGTACAAATATTCCCCGACAGCAAGAATATTTCACGACCAAACGAATATTCCCTGACAACAATGAGTATTTTATAACCACTTGCTTATTCAAAATATTTGTGCATTTTACCCATAACTAACCACATTAATCAAATTAACCCCTTACTATTTCAAAATAATAAATAGAGGAAATTCAGTTTTGTAAAAAGTTGGGATCTTACAGTAGTTGCTGCATAATATCTCATATTATTGATTCAATTATTTTCACAGTATCATCTACATAATATTTTATATTATTAAATCAATAATTGAGACAGCATAGTTGTTCATATCATTATTTGCATTATTGAAAATATCTAGAAAGTTCTGTCGAGGAAATGAGTTAAGTTATTTAATTGCGCGCCAATAAGGAGAAGTCCTTATCGGAAAGCCCCCTCTTTCCTGAGAATGATCTGGTTATCAATATTGTGAGTTATAATATTAATGATGAATAATTGTTGAAAGATTAAAAATGTGTTTATTAACGATAAGTGATTTGTGGTAATTATTTATTCAATTTTTGATATAAATAGAGGAGTTTTACATGAAGTATTTGTTGTAAGTTTGGCTTATTACATGGACCCCCACTTACTCATTTTTCAAAATCGCCGGTAGAAAGTTATCTTAGTTTTGTTTTATTATTATTATAATAGTAATAAAACTGAAAACTTTTTATATAAAACATAATACTTTTTATATTATATATAAAGTTATTTGTTTTATTAGATTATAAATAGAATATATTATATTTATATAAATTTTTTATTTTATTAAAATATTTTATTGCATAGTAATGAATAGTAAAAATCAGATTTTCGCCAAATTTTCTGCATCCGTGAATTCGCTTCTGTTCACCCGTGAAAAATTCTAAATAGTGCCGTGCCATTCTCCTATAAATATGATGTTTAGTTAAGAAATGAAAATCACACCAGAATCAGAAAATTCTTCTTCTATAATATTGTGCGTATTTCTTTTTAGCATAAATATACTTTAAGTGTAGCAAATCGTGTAAGTTTTCTTCAAGAAAATCTCAGCTATACCAATCGGAATTACTCTCCTACTAAGGTAAGGGATATTATTTTCGTTCAATATTTGTAAGAAATATTATTTTTTCCATACTCTATAGTGTGTAAGTAATATTATTTCATTTCATATTCCTTAATCTACACTTATTTTGATAAGTATTACTTATTTACTCCATGAAATTAGTAGAATATTCTTGAATTTTGCGCTTCATCTAGTATCGTTGCACTGAAATATTTTTCTGAACTTTCTTATTAAATTTTAATCTTTTCATGTCGGGGGTACTATTTACGGGGTACTATTCACTTGGGTACTATTCACCCAGGGTACTATTCACGACAAAATTGGTTTCTTTTCTGTCCAAATTATTTTTGATATATGAATATCATTCTTGAATTTTTCTCCACAACTAATTATCATGTTGACAATTTGGACATTCTTAAACTCTTAATAAATTGAATTATAAATCTTTAATATTAATTCTTGATCTCACTTGATTGATTTCTTATATCATTGTCATCATCCTCATGCTTATATTGTGGTGAAAGTCATTTTTAGCCTGTAGTGCATAGATGGACTGTTGATTGGTATGATTATGATCAGAAATTTGTGTATTGGTATAATCATAACCTGAAATTGTGATAGCCGAGATTTTGTAATTTAATTTAAATATTTATTGGATTAAATAAATATTTTTCGATGAATTAATTATTTGATTAATTAATTAATTGATGAAGTTGTGATAAATTAATTTAATTATATGTGTTATATTTATTAAATTAAAGTGGAGAATTTTATTATTCGATGTATGTATTTATGTGAGCTTATTGAATTAAAAGAAATATTTAATAAGCCTTTGTTATTTTAATTAATTTAATTATTAATTAGAGATTTAATAATTGATATTATTATTAAATGAGAAAATTTAATCATGTGACTATGTGAATTAATGAGAAATTATTTTATTTTATTTAAATAAATTAAACTAGATATTTGATTTATTTTATAATGGATGTGACATTTTTTAAAACTATATGATAAGGTTTTATTAAAATAATGGTTTGAAACCTAGTATGCTAGCCAAACATGGCCTTAATGGGAGTTGAGGGAAGTTACCCATGACTGGGTAACTGACCACCAACGCGCGTCAGTTCTTCTCCTTATTAACAATACGTCTTCTTCTTTCTTCTTCATTATTTGCCTAAGTCTAGAGAGCTTAACAGAGAGAATCAAAGAGAGAGTTTGAGAAATTTTGAGAGAGATTGGGAGAAACTCTGTGATTGAAGTAGAGAGAATTGTCATTTTATTTAATCTACGCTTGGGTAATTCTCTTCAACCCAAATTCTTATTTTACGTCTTTTAAGTTTCATGAATATGGCTTAAAGTCTTCTATGAATCTCTGCAAATTGGAAAGTTGTTATAAGAATATATGTAATAATTCGAGTAGTGGCATGTTTTATATATATATTGCATAATTCCATATCATCAGTTTCATGAAATTTTACAGTATACGATTACTGATGCATTGATATGGCCATATGGCCTTATATGTGATTTTTATATGTCAAATATAATTTATTTTGCAAAATTCACACATTGATATGATTATGCATGTTAAAATGAACAAAATGAAACTTGAATGGTTGAATTTGGCTTTATAACGAATCCGTAGCATTAAAATCCATGTTTTTGTTCAAGAACATCAAGAACATCAAGAACAGTACAATTTGCATGCTCTAATTCTATGATTATGTGTTTTAATGGGTTAAAATCACTCTATATATGTTGGGTAATGGTTATGTATAAATTCTAGCATGTGGGTATGTTTAAATTGGTAAAATTAATGATCACGTAGAGTTTATTTCGCTGAATTCTGTGTTCTTCGCGAACTGGAAATTTAGAATCTGGAGTGTCAGCCATGTGGCCAACTCTAGGTTCGAGACTCATGTGCATGGCCACTTACCATAGTAGTGCCGGACACTGTGCAAGCCACCAAGACATAGTATAAAAGTGGTGCCTCTGCGCCACTTAGCAGAATGGTCAGAAATGAGTTTTTAAAAGTGTACAAGTATGGAAATGTGATAGCAACTTAGTCTAATGATTATAATGACTTGTTAGACCTATAATGAGATGTTAAAATAAATTCTTAACATGTCCATAACACAATTACATGTGAATTGAATGATCAAATGCATAGTTACCTTATTATTTGTGAAGTCTTAATTTTTGACAATAAGTGTAGTAATTGACTAAGTATAGTCATGAACTCGAGTTAGACAAAGAATAAACTTGTGATGTTTATTATGTGATAATTAATTTGTGTTGTGAACATGAATGATATGTAGGATTTAAATCAAAGAACGAGTTTTATTAACGTGTAATCTACGCGCGAGGCAAGTTTCTAAACCTTATCTTGTTACATTGAGAAAGTTTCTTACCCTAAACTTTCGTTGAGCAAGTTTCCTAACCCTACTTATTATCGTTATATAAGTTGATTAATTCATCTTTCGATATTGAGCAAGTTCTCATTATTATTGATCAAGTCTGTCTTGTATATTAAAGTTTATTAATCTTTAAGCATGATGTTGTTATATAATAATTATTCTATTGTATACCTTTTGAGATGTTATTCAAGTTAAATATTCGTTTACTGTTAAACCTTGTTAGACTAGCAAACCCTTATTGATTCGACTAGTCCATAGTTGATGAGCGTTCTAAATTTCAGTATCCCTTGATGAATTATCCAAACTAAACTTCCTTTGGTGCGGACTCGAATGTCAAACTGAGATGAACAACCCTCAGATAGGGATTATTTATGCTTTAGCGTTAAGATATTATCCACGTGATGGTACTAAGTTTCGATCCCCTAAGTACGAGAAGAAGAGTCCATAGTCTTACGAGTGTTAAAGGTTTCAAGTAAAAAAACACTTGACAACCTAGGACATAGTTCAAGGTCTTATGACCCTCAGAATTTCTTTTGATTCTTGTTATCCATTCTTGATTCAAAAGTTGAGCTTTATATCAGAAGTTATTATTTCTCTCGCATGTTATTATTCATTGTTATATTGTTATACTTGTGGGCAATCGTGCTCACTCTTGCGTAATAATAACATTGCGTTAAAACGAAAAGAGCGTATTTAACCTTCCACTAGTAAGGGCAAGGGCAAGATTAGCAAGTAATGAAGACTGCTTTATTATTGTGGTTATGTAATAATGATTAGAATTGATGTTACTTAAGACTTATTTGTTTATATTTTCCGCACAGATGATTTAAGGTTATAGTAACCTTGGGATTTATTTATTATGTAGTTGATGTAACCCCCTAAGGGAGAGATTTTATTATTTATTTCTATCTATTGCATGGTTTGCATTTATTTATGGGTAGATAGATAGATGATGTTTGTACAGTGAACACCAAATCCTGTAGAAATGGAAGTACCAGATTTGGGGGTGTCACAGAAATGTTACAGACAAATGATGTGGTGAAAGTCCTCTTTAGCCCGTAGTGCATAGATGGACAGTTGTTTGGCATGATCATGAGCACTGGTGATACTAACGAATATCCCTTGCCCGTAGTGCATGAATAATTCGTTGATGTGAAATATTTATTGAGTTGTGTTACATAGATAAAATATTGATGATGAACTTTTAAATCATAGAAGATAGTAGACATCATGCTCTACTTGACTCTTCTAATGGATTGCTTGTTCCGCTGCATTTATTGATCTAAACTTGTTGTCTATTGTATTATATCAGATTTTACACTGTTGAAGGCTAATGATATATTATTCTATATTATCTTAGTCATAATATTCTTTACTGGGCTAGTTGAGTTCACCCTTTTCTTTAATTGTTCTCTTCAGGAAATGAGAATATAGCTGGGACTAGTCGGGGAATGGAGTGATGGTCCAAGATGGTGGTGGCTATAGTAGTCCTTACTATTCTATAAAATAGTGTGATAATAATTGTAATAAGGACTTCATTTGAGTTGGATATTGTCTACGAGACAATATTCGTATTAAAACTCACAACTTACGTTTTGTCGTATTTTACACGACAGTTGATAATTGTATAAATTAAGTTTGTATTTGAATTCTGTACCATGTATTTGGTGACTCAGAATGGGTTGTATGGACTTATTTTGGGGGCGTCACAATTGATATCAAAGCTTAGGGATATGATCCCTGGCAGAGATCTGAGGCTAGAACTAGGAGGGGAGAGACGAGTAAATCCTTTGCTAGTGTGTCCTACCTATGCTTATTTGTTATTTAATTGTTTTGTGACAGTGTTTGAGAATGACATCTAAATTTTTTGAGATAAGCAATGGAGCACATGAGACCGTTGAGACACCACCAATTAATAACCAGGATAATGTGCATCAGGAAGGCAATAATCCTCATGTAAACAACAACACCGACCAAATGATGAACGATGGGATGTTTAGGAGTTTTCTGTAATTCATGTAACACCAAACGAGAGAGATTTTTGTTCAAAATGCAGGTGGAATCAATGGCAACTCACGGCTGTCACTACTAAGCAATTCAAGGAGTTGGGACCACCAGAGTTTTTGGAAAAGCCAGAGCCACTTAAGGCAGAGACGTGGATTAAGCAGATCACCAAGATATTTGATGTCTTGGGATGCTCAGAGGAGCAAAAGGTTCCCTTTGACACCTTTATGTTGCGAGGAGAGGCAGATTATTGGTGAGAATCTGTAAAACGGACTCATCTTTTCGCACTGAAGATGTCTTCGGAGAAGTTCCAGGAATTATTCAACGACAATTACTTTCTAGAAAGTATTCGTCACATGAAGGAGGTGGAATTCATCAAGCTAGAACAAAATAATATGACCGTGTCGCAATACGAGGAAAAGTTTGCGGAGTTATCCCGGTTTACATCCCATTTGGTAGATAATGAGGAACGTATAACGTGAATGTTTCTGCGAGGTTTGAAGCCTGAAATTCGTCAATACCTCATTTCTCAAAAACTTTGTTTATATTCAGATGTTGTGAATAAGGGCTTAGTTATTGGAGCACGATAATGAGTCAGACCAACCAAAAGATAACATCTGACAAAATGATAATGGTCATACCAGTGGCAAAAGTCATTGAAGCGGTGATAGTAAACGTGGAAGAAATTATCATGCCAGAAATGGTAACCACTTCGGTGGTAATCTTGGCCAAGATAATAGAAGAAAGGAGTCAAGTGGAAATTTCAAAAATAAAAGGTTCAATAATGATGGAAAGACATCAGCACCATCACCTATTTTTAAGGAAGGAGAACAACCACCGGTCATATGCTACAGATGCGGAGAGGAGGGACACATCAGTCCAAACTGTACGCAACAACCCAAAGTGTGTTTCAATTACGGAACAAAGGTCAACTAGCTCAATTTTGTCGTGCAGCGAAGTCAAGTCCAGCTGGCATGATGACACCAAAGGCTGTTGTAAGACCCCAACTTTTATGAATAAAATGGAATTTCCTCTATTTATTATTTTGAAATAGTAAGGGGTTGATTTGATTATTGTGTTTAGTTATGGGTAAAATGCGCAAATATTTTAAATAAGCAAGTGGTTATAAAATACTCATTATTTTTAGGGAATATTCGTTTGGTCGTGGAATATTCTTGTTGTCGGGGAATATTTGTGACACCCCCAAATCTGGGTATCTTCCAACTCGACATATGGTGCTACACGGTACTCATAACTATAAAATCATTCCATTGAAATCACAACATAATGAATGTATTAACTATCTTTTTATTACAATCATAGTGAAATCCTTTCCCAGGTTCTTAATCCGATTACATCATTCGCTGTTTGTAAGTATAATACATACAATCATACTACTCTATTACAAGATGTTTAACTATCCATCTTAGCCTTGCCTTTATCTCTCTTAGAATTCTCAGTACGCTCGGCTTTAACTGCAATCATATAATTCACGCAAGAAGTAAGCATAACAAGCTCAACAAGTCTAACAAAGAATACTATCAATACCACATTCGTGAATTATATGACAATCTTCCATAACTAAAGAAATAGTCATGAAGTATTATGAAACATTAATACTTAACAATTCATAATATCAATTCCCAAAGTATATAATAGTTTAGGAATTCTGAACCGGTCGAAAGGCCATGAACAGTCTCTTTCTATTTTTATACTTGAAAAGGACATCACAACACTAAGGCTGTACATCCGACATTTCTTACGAGCACTTCTAGGTGATCAGCCTATAGTACTTTATGTTGATTAACATTCATCCGTTAAACATATTTATGTTTAAGTTTTGGCAAACTCGCGTGCCCATCGAATAATCGATGAAAAAAAATACTTTTGTTTGTTCATAGACAAACTTACCTTTGAATCCGTACTAAATACTTGGCATAGGATAGCATTATCATTTCTATATAGAAAGATATGTATACAAATTAATCTATCTTTTACAAATAGTCTAGCCGAGTTAAAACTGGCATTGAACCTTTCTTTAAAATCATTCATGCAACTCATTACAATGAATCACAGAAAACTCGACTAACACAAAGGTTAGAAAAGCGTTAAGAAAACTTGCCTTCAAGCGTCTTTGAAATAACTTATTCAACAGTTCTCAGTCTTTACAGTATCTACATGATATATTCACATAGCACACTATAATTAGCTACCAACAATCAATCACATTGTTTCTACCAACTTCTTTCTCTTTTATGTTTTAATTGACTTTATTTCATTAATACTGTTAATTCAACTTACTACACTTTGTCACGGCTTGTTAACGTTCTTATGTTATTAACCGGACTTGATCATCATTGGTGAAGTACCAATGTTGAATACCGTTCATGGTTTAATTATTAACACTTAGTGTTCTTGGTTTCCATACCAATAACTCGCATTCAATTCCTAAGTGCATCACAATATAAACTAGTATATGTAACATAGGAATGGTTTTAGAATGCTTATTAAGTATATAAACTTAACGTATACAGGTCTTGAAATATTAGAGTTCAAACCTAACTTGTCTATCAACTCCCCTGTCTTGGCGCCACGGCGTGGACTCTATATGCAACATCATGGCCATGACGCCTTGGGATTTCTGATACTCTAAACTTTCGATTCAAGGTTGCGACGCCTTGAAACTTAAAAGTGTGAGTGGCGTTGCGACGCCACTCTATAGTAGCTCCCTACACTGTACATGGTACTGCGGTGTGACATGAATAACTTTGTCTGGCGCTGCGGCGCCAGACCTCAAACTCAAAAAAAAAGTACAGATAAAAATTTTAGTGAACTTCCCGGCTTCATAACTTCTTCGTTATAAGCCCGAATTCTTTCGTTCAAAAGCCTACAACTCATAAATTACATACTCTATGCGTTCAAATAAGAATTTTACATTTTTTGAATCTGTTAACTCGAAATTCACTTTTAAGTTCATTATCGAGTGTTCGTTTAACGGTATTGAGCGTTCAATACTCGTTTTCTTCGTTCTAAGTCGAAATTCGACGATTCTTGAGTCCGCAACTCTTAAATACCATATCTTATATGTTGACATTGAAAACCAATGTTTCCAAGTCTCATAACAACTTTTGACTACTAATCCGGGATTTCTACGTTTTTGACGTTTAACGTCTAATTCCGTAAAATTCACCATAACTTCGTTACTCGTGTTTTATTTGCCAAATCAAATGGAACAACTCCATTGATTCCATATCTACATCCTAACTAAGCAAGATGCACATATCCTAATAGCGATGGTTTTCAATTTGTCCATCAACAACCATGTTCATCATTCAATTATTTCCTATGATTTATACTTACGTAAACCCTTACGATTTCTATTTATACATGACTTAGAAAGGTTTTACTCCGTACAAGCCATCCTTATTCCTCCATAAGAGGCATGCTCCACCAATCTATGATTCTTTATAACAAAGAAATCAAAAAAATGGGAAAACTAATATTAATGGAATATTACCTTTCCATTCTTTACGTTCTTGCTAAACTTCTAATGAAAAGCTTCAAAGTAGGATGATTGCTTGTTTCTAGCTTTTTCTCTCTCTCAATATAAGTTGGACAATATTTGAAAAACCATCAAATGACCAACATAAGCCTTTCTTTTATAGGCAACCAAATGGAGGGCATTATGGTCAATAAGTAACCTCCTTACTATTCACTTCTTCTTCACCAAGTAATTTACTTGGTCATCAAGTAGGATACTTTACTTGACCACCAAGTGGCCAGCCCACATGGTCTTGTGGGTCATCCCCATGGGTTGCCCCATGGGTTTTACCCATCTGGTGACCCATCGGTTCGATCCGCGGTTCAGTTTCTTGGATCGGGCTTAATTAAACCTAACATTGGGCCTTGACTTGGGATTAAATATATAAATCATTGGGCTTGATTAGTCAATTACTTGGGCTTGATATAATCCAAATCCAATTGGATCATATTAAGTCCTTAAACTCTAAATCCAATAACACCAATCGTATTCTACACGTATAATTCACGTATTCTCTTCGTATAGTACTCCTACAATATTTGTATTATACGTCATATTAAATTCTCATACTATATTCATATACTAATTAGTATCATATTAGATATAGACGCGATATGCGACGCCCCAAATTTGGGTATCTTCCAACCCATATATGGTGCTCTCATCAGATTAACATCCATACAATCATTCCATTGAAATGCAACAAAATGAATGTATTTACTATCTTTTATTACAACCAAAGTACAATCCTTCCTAGGTTCATAAAACGGTTACATAGTTCATTGTTCATAATGTATAATACATACAAACTTTCTAAACTATTACATAACGACTAAGCATCCATCTTAGCTTTGCCCTTATCTCGTTTGGCATTCACAGTACATTCATCCTTAACTGCAGTTATATAATTCACACAAGAAGTGAGCATGACAGCTCATCAAGTTTAATCAAGGATAACAGTAATACCAAATTCGTGAATTATATAACAATTCTGACATAACTGAACAATAGTTATGAAGTATTATGAATCAATAATACTTTAACAGTTCATAACATCAATTCCAAAAGTATAGAATAGATTAGGAATTCTGAACCAGTCGATAGACCATGAACAGTAACTTTCAGTTTTCATACTTGAAAAGGAGTCCACAACACTAAGGCCATTCATCCGATAACTTACGAGCACTTCTAGGTGATCAGCCTATTATACTCTATGTTGATCAACACTCATTCATTAAACATATTTACGTTTAATATTTTTGGCAAACTCGCGTGCCCATCAAATAATCGATGAAAAAAAATACTTTTGTTTGTTCATAGACAAACTTTACCTTCACATTCGTACCAATCACTTGGCATAAGAGAGCGTTAACATTTCTATATAGAAAGATATGAATAATAATCAATCTATATATTACTTAATAGTCTCAAATTAATTAAAATCATCATCGACCCTTTCTTTAAAACAAGTCTTGCGATTTAGTTCAACGAATCACATAAAACTTGGCTAACATGGATGTTAGACAAGCGTTAAGAAAACTTGCCTTTCAGCGTCTTCAAATAATTTAATCGACTGACCATAGCCTTTACAGAATCTACATGATATATTCACATAGCACACTGTAATTAGCTATTAAACAAATGCTCACATTGTTCCTACAAGCTTCTTTCTCTTCTCTGTCTTTGTTATCTTAATATCATTTACTAAAGTCAACATGACTTATTACCCTTCGTTCCGGTTTATTACTCAACTGATGTTTATTAACCAGACTCAAACATCGCTGATAAGGTACCAACTTTGTTCATTGTACATATCGTATTAATAGGCATTACATTCCTAAGTTTCATACCATATACTTTAGTATAGGTAGTATATGAATAACTTTAATACACTTATGAAGTGTACAAACCTTATCCCTTTAGGTCCCCAAACAATTGAAGTTCAAAACCTAAATTAGAATCCAAGGCCTTACACTAGCGTCATATGCATGACTCCAAATAGAGATTAGACTAATACATGCGGCTGATTAGCGATGGTTAACTCCCGATTCTCGGCATTGCGGCATGAGACTCTATACTATCTGTGGTGATGTGGTGCCATTTAGCAGTGTGCAATATTATCGTGTCACACTGCCGCGACGCGATGATTTATATTTATATATGGCGCCAGCGTCGCGGACTCTCGATTCTGATTTCCCAGAATTTTGAAAAATTTTGTGAAATTCCCGGGGCTGTAACTTCTTCGTTATAAGCCCAATTTGGTCCATTCAAAAGCCTAACCGTCATAAATGACATACCCTACGTGCTCATATAAGAATTCGACACTTTCGAATCCGATAACTCAAAATTCACTATTGAGCTCATTTTGTAAACGTTCGTAAACGTTAATGAGCGTTCAATGCTCGTTTTCTTCATTTTAAGTCGGAATCCGACGATTCTCGAACCCACAACTCTTAATAAATCTATCTCATGTGTTGACATTGAAAACCAATGCTTTCAAGTCTCAAGGCAACATTTGACTACTAATCCAGAATTCAACGTTTTCAACGTTTAACGTCTAATTACGTAAAATTTGCCATAACTTCGTTACTAGGGTTCTCTAAGCCAAATCACATGGAATACTCCATGGATGTCATATCTACATCCTAACCAAACAAGATGCATATATTAACGTATTGATGGAGTTCAATCGTTTATAAACGATCAATCTCAACAAACAATATTTCATGGTTCAATACTATATTAAACCTTATAATTCTTATAATCTCATGGCTTGTAGAGATTGAATCTATGGTAAGCCATCTTTAATCCCTCATGCAAGACATATACCACCCATCTATGATTCTCCAAGATAAAAGAAAAATCAAAAAGAGATGGAGATAAAAGGTAAGGATTATACCTTAAGAATCCTTGTGAAACTCTCTTGAAAATCTATAAGATTAAGCTTCCAAAGTGCAGGATTTATAAGTATACCTCTCTTTCTCTCTCAAATAATCTAGGTTGGAATTTGTAAAACTCTCAAATGGCCAACCTTGCCTTCTTATTTATAGGAAATTAGAATGGAGGGTAACTTGGACATTACACACACTAACCTCCTTACTATTAACTCTTGGTCACCAAGTAAAATACTTGGTGACAAAGCCTTATGCTTGGAGTCCACACCAAGGTGGCCGGCCCACCACAAGCCATGGGTCATCCCATGGGTTGCCCCATGGGTTTTACCCATTCGATGATCCACCGGATCGATCCACGGTTCGATTTTAACGAATTGGGCTTAACTAAATAAACATTGGGCCATGACTTGGGCTTAACCAACTAATCTCCTTAGTCTTGGTCATTTAACAATTGGACTAATAAAATCCAACTCAAATGACTTAGTCATTAAGACTTAATCTTAATACTATAATACGAATCATATTCTAAACGCATAATTCGCATATTCTCATCAGATACTACACGCATAATAATCGATCAGATTTTCAGATTTACACATCGACACACATAGATACTAAATTGTACCATAAATGTATAACACTCGCATTAACTCTAACGCCATTCCTTCTACGCATATTATTTCCTCCTAGAAAATTAATATACTCAACCCTTAGGTTTTAAGTCCGCAGGCGAAAACTGCGTTTGTCATAAATGAAATATTATCAGATATTCCTTCTTATCACGATATTCCATCATTACGCGTTTCTCATAATTTCAAAATAATTCCCCGAACAGAAACGGATGAATAGTATTTTTACGAAAATTTCTCGAAAAATATTTATTTTAGTCTTGGAAATTCCAAACAAATATTCCTAGCACGTAACCATAATACTAACCATGTTAGCACATTCTAGGTTATAGAATAACCTTCACATAGCTTACTCACAAAATAATCAATTAAATTCATTTAATTCACATAATCAAATAGAAATTTAATTGTCATATAAATCCAATTTTTCAAGGCGTTACATTCTCTCCCCTTATAAGGATTACCGCCCCGTAATCTTAGCTTATAATTACATAAACAAATGAGGAAAATCTTCCATCATTTTACTTTTGAGCTCCCACGTTGCTTCTTCAGCATTGTGGTTTCTCCATAACACCTTCACTGAAGGTATTACCTTATTTCTTAAAACTTGTTCCTTCCTATCAATAATTTGAACTGGAAGTTCCTCATAGGACAAGCCTTTCTATATTTGGATAGATTCATATTCTATCACGTGTTTATAGTCCGATTTATAAGGACGCAACACTGACTCATGAAACACATTATGAATGCGTTCCATCTCAGGAGGTAAAGCTACTTCATAAGCTACTTCTCTTACCCTTCTTAAAATCTCAAAAGGTCTTACAAACCTTGGACTTAACTTCCCTTTCTTCCCAAAACGTATCTTCCCCTTCCAAGGCGATACTTTTAGAAAAATAAAAGATCCTACATCGAATTCTCTCTTTTCTCTATGAGGATCGGCATACTTTCTCTGCCTATCTTGAGCAGCAACTATTTGAGTACGTATTAACTTCACCATGTCCACCGTCTGCTGTTCCATCTTAGGTCCCAACATCCGACGTTCGTCTACCTCATCCCAACACAATGGAGTTCGGCACTTCCTTCCATACAACGCTTCGTAAGGCGGTATGCCTATACTAGTGTGAAAATTATTGTTGTACGAAAATTCCACCAATGGTAGATATTCGTCCCAACTCCCCTTGAAATCCATAACATAAGATCTTAACATATCTTCTAGCATTTGAATTGTCCTTTCACTCTGACCATCCGTCTGAGGATGATACGCCGTACTCAGTCTTAACTGCGTTCCCATTTGCTCTTGCAAACTCCTCCAAAAGTTCGATGTGAATCGTGGATCACGATCTGACACAATTGAAACAGGTACTCCATGTCTGGAAATAATTTCCTTGACATACAACTTAGCTAACTGATCCAAGTTATACTTGACTCCTATTGGTAGAAAATGAGCCGATTTCGTCAATCGATCCACTATCACCCAAATAGCATCGTATCCTTTTTTGGTTGTCGGAAGTCCCACCACAAAGTCCATCGTGATGTGCTCCCACTTCCACTCTAGAATTTCTAACAGTTTGCAACAATAACCCGCTAGGTCGTTGGTGTTCAGCCTTAACTTTTTGACAAGTTAAGCACCTACTAACGTATTCTGTTATCTCCCTCTTCATGTTTGGCCACCAAAAGTTCTGACGAAGGTCTTGATACATCTTCGTACTATCGGGATGTATCGAGTACCTTGAACTACGAGCCTCCATCATTATTTCTTCCTTTAATTCGGGATCATTCGGAACCCAAATTCCTCCTTCAAAATGAAGTAATCCCTCCTTATCGAGGTTATACTTGGTCTTCTCTTCATCTTCTATCCTCTTCTGTATCTATTGGCATTCCTCGTTACTCAATTGTACTCTCCTAACCAGTTCCATTATAGTCGGTTAGGTTTCCATAGAAAATAACATTTCCCCAGCTTCTTCTGGTAACTTAACTTCTAGCTCCATGCTTGCCATTGCTGTTATCAACTCATTCTGAGTTATTAACATTAACAGTTTCTCTCTACCCTTCCTACTTAACACATCGGCTACTACATTTGCTTTCCCCGGATGATATAAGATATCACAGTCATAATCCTTTGTTAACTCTAACCACCTTCTCTGCCTCATGTTCAACTCCTTCTGTGTAAAGATATATTTCAGACTTTTGTGGTCCGTGTATATCTCACACTTCTCACCATAAAGATAATGCCTCCATATCTTTTAGGGCAAAAACTATACCGCCAATTCCGTGTCAGTCGAGTAGTAGGATAGACGTTCTTATAATCCTTCAATTGACGTGGACGATACGCAATGACCTTTCCATGTCGCATGAGCACGCAACCCGATCCTTTATTCAAGCATCGCTATATACACTACAAAATTTCTCAGATCGTCTGGTAAGGATAATACAGGTGCCTCACTTAACCTCTTCTTCAACTCCTGAAAACTGTTCTCACATTTTTCAGTCCACACATACCTCACCGACTTTCTTGTCAGATTTGTCAACGGAGTAGCTATTTTAGAAAAGTCTGGAATGAACCTTCTATAGTATCCCGCTAATCCCAAAAAACTCCGAACTTCAGTTGGTGTTTTTGGTTGCTCCCATTCATTAACTGCTTCCACTTTTGTCGGATCTACGAAAATGCCATCCTTATCGATAACATGCCCTAGAAATCACTTTTCTTTCGAGCCAAAATTCACACTTTGTGAATTTTGATACAACTCCTCCTTCCTTAGTGTTTCCAACACTATTCTTAAATGTTCTGCATGATCTTCTGACGTCTTAGAATAGACTAGAATATCATCAATGAACACTACTATGAACGTGTCCAAATATTGTTTGAACACTCTGTGCATCATATCCATAAATGCGGCTGGCGCATTAGTCAACCCAAACGACATCACCAGAAACTCGTAATGACCATAACGAGTCCTGAACTCCGTCTTAGGTACATCTTCCTTCCTCACTTTTAACTAATGATACCCCGTGCGTAAATCTATCTTAGAATAATACTTTGCCCCTTTCAACTGATCAAATAGATCATTGATCCTGGGCAAAGGGTATTTATTCTTAATCGTTAATTTGTTCAACTCTCGATAGTCGATACAAAGCCTTAACGACCCATCCTTCTTCTTTACAAACAACACTGGTGCTCCCCAAGGAGACACACTCGGTTGAATGTACTTCCTATTTAATAGTTCTTGTAATTGAACCATTAACTCATTCATCTCAACTGACGCCATTCGATATTGTGCCCTTGAAATTGGTGCCATTCCCGGTAACAGATCAATTACAAACTCTACCTCCCTGTCTAGTGGAATACCCGATAACTCCTCCAGAAATACATCCACGAACTCTTGCACTATAGGTATCTGGTCCAAGGATGTTCCCACTCTTTGGGTATCCACAACATGGCACAGATAACCTACACACCCTTTTCTCAACATCTTCCTAGCTTCAGGTCATGCATGCACAACAAGAGCATCTCGTTGATTTACTACCGAAGAACACTACCTTGGTTTTCTTAGAAAATCGAAGGTTTACACTTTTCTTATGGCAATCTATTATCGCCTTATGGTTAATCAACCAATCCATACCAAGAATTACATCGAATTCTTTTAACCTTATCGGTACCAAATCTACCGATAACTTATTTCCTCTAATTTCTACGCAACAATCCTTATAAATATGTTCAATGGGGATTATCTCTTCGTTTGCTACCTTAACGTCTAAAGGTATAGGTAACTTCTCAGGGATTAAACCTAATTGCTTAGCAAATTCACATGCTATAAAAGAACAAGTAGCACCCGAATCAAATAGCACATAAGCATTTATCTTATCGACCCGGAATGATACCGCTACCACATCCATTGATGCAACCGCATCTTGGACGATCATATTAAACGCGACGAAATGAGGGTCTACCCACCGATGGTGTTGGTCCGAAGAATGGCTAATTTACCACTACCAGAACTCTTATTCCCCTCTAAACCCTTCTTCGGACAATTTCTTGCCATGTGATCCGCTGACCCACAGACAAAACATCCCTGGTTCTTCTTAGGGTTAGGACAGTTGGGTGACAAATGTGATGCCCCCAAAATAGGTCCATTCCATCCAACCCATTCTGAGTCGCCAAATACATGGTAAAGAAATAAGTACAACTTTATTAATACATTTGTCGTGCAAAATACGACAACATATATACTGTGAGTTTGAATACAGATATTGCCATCTAGACAATATCCACACACAAATAAATTCCCATCATAATTATTGATACATTATTTTACAAAAATGGTGAGGACTACTAAACAACTTTCTCTATAACCATCATTCCATACCCCGAGGCAGCATTCGCTACATTCTCGCCTCCCGAGAAGAAAAATGGAACAAAAAGGAAAAGGGTGAGCTCAACTAGCCCCAAAGAAAGAATATTATGACTAATATAATATACAACAAATTATCGTTAGTCTCCAACGGGGAAAAATCTAATAGAATACAATAGACAACCGGTTTTAAATCAATCTTCGCAATGAAATAATAATTCATTAGAAGAGTTAAGTAGAGAATGCAAACTACTATTTTCTATATATGAATTTAAAAGTTCATCGTCGATATTTTATCCTCGTAACATCAATCAATATGTATCCGAATCAAATATTCATGTTTGCACTCTGTGCCAAAGATATTCATCAGTTGGTCATGTTCATCTAAACACTGTTCATCTTTGCACTACGGCCAAAGATATTAATCATCGATCATGTTCATCTCAACACTGCTCATCTTCGCACTACGCGGCCAAAGATATTCATCAAGAAATCATTCATCTTTGCACTACAGGCCAAAGATATTCAATAATATCATCATTGAGGATGATGAAAAATATTTCAAAGAAAACGAATCCAGTGAAACAAAAGAACAAGTATTATGGATTCGTACTTTAAACAATTCGAGTTCAAAAATACTTCATAAATAATCATAATCAAGTAAAATTCAAGAATGATCAAAACATGGATACAATCAAAGCTAGTATCCGAATAGATATTTTGACGAAAAGAAAAATTTTCATTTTTCTATTGAATAGTCAGATTCGTGAATAGTGCTTGAGTATACGTGAATAGTAACTCAGACACCAAAAGATAGAAATTCCACAAAAACATCTTCACGCTTCATGAATAGTACTCGTGAATAGTAACTCATGAATAAGAACTCGTGAAGTAACTCATGAATAATAAAACCCGGATATGAAAAAGTTCCAAATTTGATAAAAAGTTCCAACCAATATTTCAAAGATAATGATATTGAAGAAATAATATCATTTGAGAAGAAAATAACATCCCTTACCTCGAAAAGACAGACTTTTAGTCAAACACAGGATATAGGCTATGACTTGAACTTGCATCAGTATAGCAATACCAAAGTATACTCAAAATACTCACAAGAATACGCCGATAATATAGAGAGAGAAAACTTTACGGTGTGATTTTCAATTCTAACCTAAGCACCCTATTTATAGGAAATCGCTTAGAACACCAAAGCGTAAAATTGAATATAATAATATTATATATAAACAAAATTCATACGCCCACATCTTGAATCTGAATTCAGCCACCATGCACATGTTAAATATGCCTACAACATATAAAAAACGTTTTTCTTAAAAACATAATTAAAACTTCCAAAAATCAATTATTTTGAAGACTTGAACTTAAATAATTCATAATAAATAGCCCTTTTATCAGAAAATTGAATCTCATGAATTTTTATAGGAAATTCCATTATCTACAACTTTGCTGAAGGAAGTTTTCTAAATTCCAACAGAAATTGACCAAATCCACATACGGACAATTTTACTGTGCTATAATCAAATTTCACCAAGAAATGGGGTCCACCGACATGTTTAACATGTTTTAAACATTTATTGCAACAAAAATACTCTTCCTCCTCTCATATACTCATATATCCCACATTCGTTGTAAAAATATCACCGTTAATATATTATTAAAATAATATATTTAAATGAATTATTTTATCAGAAAAAGATAAAATATTAATTTTCAACAATTATCATTTTAAAAATTTTCTCCATCTATATCTACATAAAATCAATATTTTCCTCATCATATAAATCAATAATTAATTATTCACAAATAATATTACAGAATCACATTATTGACAACCAGGCAGTTCCCAGGAAAGAGGGGGCTTTCCAATAAAGATCTCTCCTTACTGGCGCGCAATTAGGTGACCAAACCTCTCCTTAGACAGAACTTTCTAGACATTGCCAATAATGTTATCTAATAATATTATTCAGATAATATGAATTATTGCTTCGATAATGGAAAATACTATGTAATGACAATTATTGAAACAACAACAATATAAAATATCAACGCAACAATTATTGAATCAATAAAATAAAATATCTGAAAGAATTCATCGTAACAATTATTGAGTAGTGCCTTCTTATGTAAGAATCAATAATTGGTGCAATCTGGTGTTATTCTTGTTCAACAACGCAGTATTAGTGTGTTTTAACCATCGGGTATTCCAACAAGATTAATACTTGTGAATAACTACGCCAAGTTATTTATAAACAACATATATTTGTCATTTTCTTCATCCAATCGCTTTTTGTTATGGGGCCCACAAAAGATCTGGCGTCGTGCATACGAATATTCTCTGACAAAGACGAATATTCCACGACCAAACGAATATTCCCCAAACAATAATGAATATTTTATAACCACTTGCTTATTCGAAATATTTGCGTATTTTACCCATAACTATCCACATTAATCAAATCGACCCTTACTATTTCAAAATAATAAATAGAGGAAAATAAATTTCATTTATTAATAATTTGGGGTCTTACAACAAATGTCCCTCCTGTCCACAGTTGTAGCATACTGCTTTCCCCTTTAAACAGACTCCCATGTGAGGCTTTTCACATGTCTTACATGCTTCCGTCCTTTGTTTGGGATCTCCCTACTTTACCCCGGTATTCCCAGGGTTAAAATTCTTTCTCTTTGGCAAATTGCCACTTCCTAGTGGCAACTTCCTACTTACTACCTCCCCTCTAACTTGCTCTTGATCTTTTCACTCTTTGTGGTAATGAGACAATGCCTCACCACCACCTTTAGCTATTATCGCCTTTTCCAGAATGGTCCCGTAGAAAGCACTCTGGAAAACCGATATCTCATCAGAGCTGTGGTTTTAAGCCCGCTTAAACTCTCAAGACCTTTCTCTCCTCTGTATCCACGGTGTGGAGCAATCCGCCAATTCGTTAAACTTGGCGGCATATTGGGGGCTATATATCCCCCGCTTAAGTTCTAGGAACTTAATTTCCATCCTACCCTGCATGCTAGTAGGGAAATAGTTTTTGAAGAAGACCTTCTTAAACTGTTCCCACGTAACAGCCTCTGTCCTAGCCCCACCCTGGTGAGCCTCCCACCAGTAGTTGGCTTCCCCCTTCATCATGTAAGTCACAAAAGAAGTCTTTTGTGCCTCACCTACGTTTGTTATCACAAACGCCTTCTTAATCTCTCTTACCCACGTCTGGGCTTCTAACAGGTCCGTCATTCCTCGGAACTCGGGAGGACCCAAACTTTTAAAGTCCTTAAAGGTAGTTGTTCTTGCTACCCCAGGAGCTACAGGAATCCCACCCCCACTTGATTAAATGCAGCTGTTAATAAATTAACGAACTCTTGTATAGGGTTATTAGGACCCCCCCTGATTCTCATTATGAAACTCGGCCTCTTAATTACGTTGTCTCCTTCTCGGCGGCATAATTCTGATTAAATAAATAAAGCTTCGTTATTATCTATTTAACTACTCGGTTATCATTCTCAATCAATAACAACCATTCATACCACAACAAGCACATTTAATAAAAACTTCATTATATAAATATGCTTTCATAGTCAAAACTATTTACATCATGTTCCCTTAGCCAAAAGCTATTACATACTATCCCGCAATTGCCTTCTATAAAAATTGGGATTTACAAAAAGACTACCATTTAATTATACAAAAGAGGGCTTTACGTCACTACCACCATATACAAAAGATCTAACGATCTACTAACACTGTCGAACGACATTCTCATATTTTTGATTTGCCAGAATCGACACTATATCTCGATTTATGAAATGTCGAATCTGCCCTCACTCAATAGAATAACAAGCAAATTTCAGCTTGAAATCCTCATGAGCGCATTCGTGGATGTATGACATTCTAGCTATCTTCTGGTCTTTCTCAACTAGTTTCTTCTGTAGCTCAAGGACCTCATCCTTATAGTCACGAGCCTTATCAGTCATAAGCACTTTCTCGTTGTGATCTAACTCAAAGTCTGCCTCTGCAGATTCCTTCGCCTCATAAAGGGCGGTTATCTCTTCAATCTGAGTCTCTACTACTGTGCGCAGATGCACATTCCAATCCAACACATACAGATATAATGCTCTCATTGCAATCGGAGGTGTCGGCTCCTGAGTAGGCACCACCGTATTAACCGACGTCACCTCCATTTCCTCCTCCACGTCTAGCATCTCGTTAAGGTATGATGCTAAACCCATAGTCTCCTCAGAGTATTCCTCCTCAGAGATGTACTCCTCAATGTCTGATTCATCTAGTACTACTATTGGTACCTTCGCCACTGGCATTAGTAACTGCGCCACTGGCATTGGTACTATCTCAACTTGATTCACTGAATCCTCACTTATCATTTCCACGTTTCTAAACATCAAGCTATCGGTTGACATCTACAAACACGTAACACGTTGATTAGTACATAATACACAATAGTATAAACACAAATCACATTTAATATCTTTAAGATTAATTTCCATCTTTTAATCCTTTCGATATTGAGTTATCTCAATATCTTATTAATTCAATGGACTTGAATTTTATTCCTCGGACTTTATCTTCCTTACGAGGTTATTAGCCTAAGGTTTCCCCCCCCCCCCTTAAGTTTTATAACCTAAGGCTTTGATACCAACCTGTGACGCCCCCAAATTCGGGTATCTTCCAACCCGACATATGGTGCTCCACTGTATTAACATCCATATAATCATTCCATTGAAATACAACAAAATGAATGTATTTACTATCTTTTATTATAACCAAAGTACAATCCTTCCCAGGTTCATAAAACGGTTACATAGTTCATTGTTCATAATGTATAATACATACAAACTTTCTAAAGTATTACATAACGACTAAGCATCCATCTTAGCTTTGCCCTTATCTCGTTTGGCATTCACAGTACGTTCATCCTTAACTGCAGTTATATAATTCACGCAAGAAGTGAGCATGATAGCTCAGCAAGTTTAATCAAGGATAACAGTAATACCACATTCTTGAATTATATAACAATTTCGACATAACTGAACAATAGTTATGAAGTATTATGAATCAATAATACTTTAACAGTTCATAACATCAATTCCCAAAGTATAGAATAGATTAGGAATTCTGAACCAGTAGATAGACCATGAACATTAACTTTCAGTTTTCATACTTGAAAAGGAGTCCACAGCACTAAGGTCGTTCATTTGATAACTTACGAGCACTTCTAGGTGATCAGCCTATTGTACTCTATGTTGATCAACACTCATTCATTAAACATATTTACGTTTAATATTTTTGGCAAACTCGCGTGCCCATCAAATAATCGATGAAAAAAAATACTTTTGTTTGTTCATAGACAAACCTTAGCTTCACATCCGTACCAATCACTTGGCATAGGATAGCGTTAACATTTCTATATAGAAAGATATGAATCATAATCAATCTATATATTACGAATAGTCTAGCCGAATTAAAATCTGGCATCGACCCTTTCTTTAAAACAAGTCTTTGCAATTCAGTTCAACGAATCACATAAAACTTGGCTAACATGGAAGTTAGACAAGCGTTAAGAAAACTTGCCTTTCAGTGTCTTCAAATAATTTAATCGACTGACCACAACCTTTATAGAATCTACATGATATATTCACATAGCACACTGTAATTAGCTATCAAACAAATGTTCACATTGTTCCTACAAGCTTCTTTCTCTTCTATGTCTTTGTTATCTTAATATCATTTACTAAAGTCAACATGACTTATTACCCTTCGTCCCAATTTATTACTCAACTGACATTTATTAACCGGACTCAAACATCGTTGATAAGGTTCCAACTTTGTTCATTGTACATATCTTGTTAACAGGCATTACATTCCTAAGTTTCATACCATATACTTTAGTATTGGTAGTATAGGAATAACTTTAATACACTTATGAAGTGTACAAACCTTATCCCTTTAGGTCCCCAAACAATTGAAGTTCAAAACCTAAATTAGAATCCAAGGCCTTACACTCATGGCTCACGGCTTATTTATCTATGCGAAGATTAGACTAGCGTTGCGGTAGCCAATTAGCAGTGGCTAATTCTCGGTCTCGGCGCTGTGGCGCGAGACTCTATACTATCATGGCATATTTATGCGGTGCCATTTAGCGATGTGCAACATTATCGTGTTAAGACCTTGGTAGTGCGGTGATTTATACTATGTATGGCGCCGCAACGCCAGACCTCAGTTATAGATTTCCCAAAATTTTGAAAAATTTTGTGAAATTACCGGGGCCGTAACTTCTTCGTTATAAACTCAATTTGGTCCATTCAAAAGCCTTCACGTCATAAATGACATACCCTACGTTCTCATATAAGAATTCGACACTTTCGAATCCAATAACTCAAAATTCACTATTGAGTTCATTTTCTAAACGTTCATTAACGTTAAAGAGTGTTCAATGCTCGTTTTTTTCGTTTTAAGTCAAAATCCGACGATTCTCGAACCCACAACTCTTAATCAACCTATCTCATGTATTGACATTAAAAACCAATGCTTTCAAGTCTCACGGCAACATTTGACTACTAATCCAGAATTCAACATTTTCAACGTTTAACGTCTAATTACGTAAAATTCGCCATAACTTCGTTACTAGGGTTCTCTAAGCCAAATCACATGGAATACTCCATGGATGTCATATCTACATCCTAACCAAACAAGATGCATATATTAACGTATTGATGGAGTTCAATCATTTATAAACGATCAATCTCAACAAACAATATTTCATGGTTTAATACTATATTAATCCTTATAATTCTTATAATCTCATGGCTTGTAGAGATTGAATCTATGGTAAGCCATCTTTAATCCCTCATACAAGACATATACAACCCATCTATGATTCTCCAAGATAAAAGAAAAATCAAAAAGAGATGGAGATAAAAGGTAAGGATTATACCTTAAGAATCCTTGTGAAACTCTCTTGAAAATCTATAAGATCAAGCTTCCAAAGTGTAGGATTTATAAGCATACCTCTCTTTTGCTCTCAAATAATCTAGGTTGGAATTTGTAAAACTCTCAAATGGCCAACCTTGCCTTCTTATTTATAGGAAATTAGAATGGAGGGTAACTTGGACATTACACACACTAACCTCCTTACTATTCACTCTTGGTCACCAAGTATTTTACTTGGTGACCAAGCCTTATGCTTGGAGTCCACACCAAGGTGGTCGGCCCACCACAAGCCATGGGTCATCCCATGGGTTGCCCCATGGGTTTTACCCATTTGGTGATCCACCAGATCGATCCACGGTTCGATTTTAACGAATTGGGCTTAACTAAATAAACATTGGGCCATGACTTGGGCTTAACCAACTAATCTACTTAGGCTTGGTCATTTAACAATTGGACTAATAAAATCCAACTCAAATGACTTAGTCATTAAGACTTAATCTTAATACTATAATACGAATCATATTCTAAACGTACAATTCACATATTCTCATCGTATACTACACGTACAATAATCGTATCATACTTCGTATTTACACATCGTATTACACATAGATACTAAATAGTACCATAAATGTATAACACTCGCATTAACTCTAACGTCATTCCTTCTACGCATATTATTTCCTCCTCGAAAATCAATATACTCAAACCCTTAGGTTTTAAGTCCGCAGGCGAAAACTGCGTTTGTCATAAATAAAATATTATCAGATATTCCTTCTTATCATGATATTCCATCATTACGTGTTTCTCGGAATTTCAAAATAATTCCCCGAACAGAAACAGATGAATAGTGTTTTTACGGAAATTTCTCAAAAAATATTTATTTTAGTCTTGGAAATTCCAAACAAATATTCCTAGCACGTAACCATAATACTAACCACGTTAGCACATTCTAGGTCATAGAACGACCTTCACATAGCTTACTCACAAAATAATCAATTAAATTCATTTAATTCACATAATCAAATAGAAATTTAATTGTCATATAAATCCGATTTTCTCAGGCGTTACACATAATCATCGTAATTCATTATACGTATCTCATTTCCTTCTCAGAAATCATTTTTCCTAACCCTTATGTTTTAAGTCTGCAGGCAAAAACTTCATTTGCCATAAATGAAATATTATTAAATATTCCATCTCGTCCTCATATTCTATCATTATGCGTTTCTCGGAATTCCAAACTTAATTCCCGAGCAGAAACGGATGAATAATGTTTTTACGGAAATTTCTCAGAAAACTTTTATTTCCGTCTTGGAAATTCAAAATAATTAATTCTAGCACATAGCCAGAATACTAACCACATCCGCACATTCTAGGTCATAGAATGACCTTCACATAGATTACTCACATAAATAATCAATTAAATTTATTTAATTCACATAATCAAATAAAAATTTAATTCTCATATAAATCCGATTTTCTTGGGCGTTACATTCTCCCCCCTTATAAGGATTCTGTCCCCAGAATCTAGCTTATAATTACATAAACAAATGAGGAAAATTTTCCTTCATTTTACTTTCGAGTTCCCTCGTTGCTTCCTCAGCATTGTGGTTTCTCCAGATTACCTTCACCGAAGGTATTATCTTATTTCTTAAAACTTGTTCCTTCTTATCAACAATTTGAATTGGAATTTCTTCATACGATAAATCTTTTTCTATCTGAATAGATTCATACTCTATTACGTGTTTATAGTCCGCTTTTATAGACGTTAAACACGCATGAACACGTGAAACACATTGTGTATACGTTCCATTTATGGAGGTAAGGCTACTTCGTAAGCTACCTCTCCTACCCTTCTTAAAATCTCAAAAGGTCCTATAAACCTTGGACTTAACTTCCCTTTCTTCCCAAAACGTATCTTCCCTTTCCAAGGTGATACTTTCAGAAAGACATAAGACCCTACATCAAATTCTCTCTTTTCTCTATGAGGATCAACATACTTCTTTTGTCTATCTTGAGCCGTTACCAATCGAGTACGTATTAGCTTTACCATGTCCGCCGTCCGTTGTACCATCTCAGGTTCCAACATTCAACGTTCACCCGCTTCGTCCCAACACAGTGGAGTCCTACACTTCCTTCCATACAACGCTTCGTAAGGCGGCATGCCTATACTAGCGTAAAAACTATTATTGTACGCAAATTCTACCAACGGTAGATGGTCATCCAACTCCCTTTGAAATCCATAATGCAAGATCTTAACATATCTTCAAGCATTTGAATTATCCATTCACTATATCCATCCGTCTGAGGATGATATGCCATTTTTAATCTCAACTGCGTTCCCATTTTCTCTTGCAAACTCCTCCAAAAGTTCGATGTGAATCGTGGATCACGATCTCACACAATCGAAACAGGTACTCCATGTCTTGAAATAATTTCCTTGACATAAAGCTTAACTAATTGTTCTAGGTTATACCTAATTCCTATTGGTAGAAAATGAGACGATTTCATCAATCGATCCACTATCACCCAAGTAGCATCGTATCCTTTCCTTGAAGTAGGAATTCCCACCACAAAATCCATTGTGACATGCTCCCATTTCCACTCTAAAATTTCTAATGATTGTAACAACCTACTAGGTCATTGGTGTTCAGCCTTAACCCTCTTACAAGTTAAACATCTACTAACATATTCTGATATCTCCCTTTTTATGTTTGGCCACCAAAAGTTCTGACGAAGGTCTTGATACATCTTCGTACTACCGAGATGTATCGAGTACCTCAAACTATGGGCCTCACTCATTATCTCCTCCTTTAATTCGGAATTATTTGGAACCCAAATTCTTCCTTCAAAACGAAGTAATCCCTCTTTATCGAGGTTATACTTAGTCTTTTCTTTTCTATCCTCTTCTTCATATGTTCGCATTCCTCGTTGCTCAATTACACTTCCTTAACACGTTCCACTATGGTCGGTTGAGTCTCCATGGAAAATAACATCTCTTCTGCTTCATCCGGTAATTTAACTTCTAATTCCATTCTTGCCATCACTGTTATTAACTCATTCTAAGTCATTAACATTGATAGTTTCTCTTTACCCTTCCTACTTAGCACATCGGCTACTACATTTGCCTTCCCCGGATGATATAAGATATCACATTCGTAATCTTTTATTAGTTCCAACTACCTTCTCTGCCTCATATTCAACTCCTCCTGTGTGAAGATATATTTTAGACTTTTATGGTCCGTGTATATCTCACACTTCTCGCCATATAAATAATGCCTCCATATTTTTAAGGCAAAAACTACAACTGCCAATTCTAGGTCATGAGTAGGATAGGCCTTCTCATAATCCTTTAATTGACGTGATGCTTACGCAATGACCTTGCCATACTACATGAGCACGCAACCTAGTCCTCTATGCGAAGCATCGCTATACACTAAAAAATTCCCTGTATCATCTGGCAAAGACAACACAGGTGCCTCACTTAACCTCTTCTTTAGTTCCTGAAAACTAATCTCGCATTTTTCAGTCCACACATACTTCACCAACTTCATAGTCAAATTCTTTAACGAAGTTGCTATTTTAGAAAAGTCCTGGATGAACCTTCTATAGTATCCCTCTAACCCTAGAAAACTCTGAACCTCAGTTGGTGTTTTCGGTTGCTCCCACTCATTAACTTCTTCTACTTTTGTTGGTTCCATGAAAATGCCATCTTTATCAATAACATGTCCTAGAAACTGCACTCGTTTAAGCCAAAATTCACACTTTGTGAATTTCGCATACAACTTTTCCTTCCGCAGTGTTTCCAACACTATCCTTAAATATTCAGCATGATCTTCTGGCGTCTTAGAATAGACTAGAATATCATCAATGAACACTACGATGAACTTGTCCAAATACTGTTTGAACACTCTGTTCATCATATCCATAAATGCGGCTGGCGCATTAGTCAACCCAAACGACATCACTAGAAACTCGTAATGACCATAACGAGTTCTGAACACTATTTTAGGTACATCCTCCTTTCTTACTTTTAACGGATGATACCACATACGCAAATCTATTTTAGAAAAATACTTTGCCCCTTTCAATTGATCAAATAGATCATCGATCCTAGGCAACGGGTATTTATTCTTAATCGTTAACTTGTTCAACTCTCGATAGTCAATACAAAGTCGTAACGACCTATCCTTTTTCTTTATAAACAATACCAGTGCTCCCTAAGGAGACACACTCGGTTGAATGTACTTCATGTCTAATAGTTCTTGTAATTGAACCATTAACTCCTTCATCTCAACTGGCGCCATTCGATATGGTGCCCTTGAAACTGGTGTCGTACCCGGTAACAGATCAATCACAAATTCAACCTCCCTATCCGGCGGAATACCCGGTAACTCCTCCAGAAATACATCCGTGAACTCTTGAACTATAGGTATCTGGTCCAAGGATTCTCCCACTCTTTGGGTATCCACAATATGGCACAGATAACCCACACACCCTTTTCTCAACATCTTCCTAGCTTACGTCATCGTTAGACAACAAGAGCGTCTCGGTGATTTACTACCGAAGAACACTACATTGGTTTTCTTAGAAAGTCGAAGGTTCACACTTTTCCTATGATAATCTATTATTGCCTTATGGTTAATCAACCTATACATACCAAGAATTACATCAAATTCTTTTAACCTTATCGGTATCAAATATACCGATAACTTATTACCTCTAATATTTACGCAACAATCCTTATGAATATGTTCAATTGGGATTATCTCTTCATTTGCTACCTTAATGTCTAAAGGTATTACTAACTTTTTCAGGGATTAAACCTAATCTCTTAGCAAATCCACATGATATAAAAGAACAAGTTGCACCCGAGTCAAATAACACATAAACATTTATTTCATTGACTGGAATGATACCTGTTACTACATCCGATGATGCAACCGCATCTTGGACAATCATATTAAAAGTACGGGCTGAGGGTCTACCCACCGATGGTGTTGAACCAGTAATGGCTAATTTACCACTACCAGAACCCTTATTACCCTCTAACCCTTTCTTCGGGCAATTTCTTGCCATGTGGTCCAACGATCCACAAACGAAACAACCATGATTTTTCTTAGGGTTAGGACAGTTGGGTGATAAATGTCCCTCCTGCCCATAGTTGTAACAACCTGATTTTCCCTTTAAACAGACTCCCAAATGAGTCTTTCCGCATGTCTTGCATGCCTCCATCCTACGTTTAGGATTTCCTTGTTTCACCCCAGTATTCCCAGGGTTAAAGCTTTTCCTCTTTGGCATACTGCCACTACCGCTGGCAACCTCTGCCTTATTTCCTCCCTCTCCCTTATTCTTGTTCTTTCTTTCCTTGTGGTACTGAGTCAACGCCTCACTACCACCTTCAGCTATTATTGCTTTTTCCAGAATGGTCCCGTAGGAAGCACTCTGAAACACCGAAATTCTACTGTAGAGCCAGGGTTTCAGGCCCTGCTCAAACCTACGAGCCTTCCTCTCTTCTGTGTCCACTTGATGTGGAGCAAATCTTGCTAATTCATTGAATTTGGCTGCGTACTGGGGAACCGTCATTTCCCCTTGCTTAAGTTCCAAGAAATTAATCTCCATTCGCCTTTTAATGCTAGTAGGGAAGTAGTTCTCGAAGAATACCTTCTTGAACTGTTCCCATGTAACTGCCTCCATTCTAGCCCCACCCTAGTGAGCCTCCCACCAGTAGTTGGCCTCCCCTTTCATCATGTAAGTTGCAAAAGAAGTCTTTTACGCCTCACCCACTTTTGTAATAACAAACTCCTTTTCTATCTCTTTCACCCATATCTGGGCCTCTAATGGGTCCGTCGTTCCTCTGAACTCTGGAGGACCCACACTTTTGAATTCTTTAAAGGTAGTTGTTCTAGCTACCCTAGGTGCTACGGGAATTCCACCCCCAACTTGATTAAATGATGCAGTTAATAAATTATAGAACTCTTGCATAGGATTATTAGGACCCCCTTGATTTTCATTATGTGATTCAGCCTCTTGGTTACGTTGTCTCCTTCTTGGCGGCATAATGCTGATTAAATAAATAAAGTTTCATTATTATCTATTTACTTACTTAGTTATCATTCCCAAATAACAACTCATACCATAACAAGCACATTAAATAAAAACTTCATTATATTAATATGCTTTCATAGTCAAAACTATTTACACTTTGCTTCCATAGCCAAAAGCTATTACATTACTATCCCACGATTAACTTCTACAAAAATTGGGATTTACAAAAAGACTACCCTTTAATTATACAAAAGAGGGTTTTACATCACTACACATATACCAAAAAGATCTAATGATCTACTAACACTACCTTACGACATTCTCATGTTTCTGATTTACTAATATCGAAATAATATCTCGACTAATCGTATGACGAGTCTGCCCTGACTCAATAGAATAACAAGCAATTTTTAGCTTGAAATCCTCATGAGCACAGTCATGGATGTAAGACATCAGTGCAATCTTCTTGTCTTTTTCAACTAGTTTCTTTCGAAGCTCTACGACCTCTTCCTTATAATCCCTAGCCTTATCCGTCATCAACACTTTTTCATCGTGCTTTGACTTAAAATCTGCCTCTGTAGATTCCTTTGCCTCATATAGGGTGGTAATCTCTTCGTTCTGTGTCTGCACCACCGTGCGCAGATACACATTCCTATCAAGCACAACCAGGTACAATGATCTTATTGCATCCAGAGGTGTTGACTCCTGAATAGGTACCACCGTATTAATCGATGTTACCTCCATATCCTCTTCCACATCTATCATCATATTCAGGTATGATGCTATTCCCATTGTTTCCTCAGAGTAATCCTCCTCGGAAATGTACTCCTCGGGATCTGAATCTTCCAGGACCACTAATGGTACCTCCGCCACCGGCATAGGTACTATCTCTACTCGATTCATAGACTCTTCACTCACCACGTGAATGTCTCTATACATCAAGCTATCGTTTGACATTTACAATAACACATAACATGTTGATTAGTACATAATACACAATATTATAAGCACAAATCACATTTAATTTATTTAGGATTAATTTCCATCTTTTAAATCTTTCGGTACTGAGTTCTCTCAATACCTTATTAACTCATTCGACTCGAATTTACTTTCTTCGGACTTTACCTTCCTTACGAGGTTATTAGCCTAAGGTTATTCCCCCCTTAAGTTTTATAACCTAATGCTTTGATACCAACCTTTGACGTCCCCAAATCCGGGTATCTTCCAACCCGACATATGGTGCTACACGGTACTCATAACTATGCAATCATTCCATTGAAATCACAACATAATAAATGTATTAACTATCTTTTTATTACAATCATAGTGAAATCCTTTCCCAGGTTCATAAACCAATTACATCATTCGCTGTTCATAAGTATAATACATATAATTATACTACTCTATTACAAGATGTTTAACTATCCATCTTAGCCTTGCCTTTATCTCTCTTAGAATTCTTAGTACGCTCGGCTTTAACTGCAATCATATAATTCACACAAGAAGTGAGCATAATAAGCTCAACAAGTCTAACAAAGAATAATATCAATACCACATTCGTGAATTATATGACAATCTTCAATAACTGAACAAATAGTCATGAAGTATTACGAAACATTAATTCTTAAAAATTCATAACATCAATTCCCAAAGTATATAATAGTTTAGGAATTCTGAACCGGTCGAAAGACCATGAACAGTCTCTTTCTGTTTTCATACTTGAAAAGGACATTACAACACTAAGGCTGTACATCCGATATTTCTTACGAGCACTTCTAGGTGATCAGCCTATAGTACTCTATGTTGATCAACATTCATCCGTTAAATGTATTGACGTTTAAGTTTTGGCAAACATGCGTGCCCATCGAATAATTGATGAAAAAAATACTTTTGTTTATTCATAGACAAACTTACCTTTGAATCCGTACCAAATACTTAGCATAGGATAGTGTTATCATTTATATATAGAAAGATATGTATACAAATCAATCTATCTTATACGAATAGTCTAGCCGAGTTAAAACTGGCATTGACCCTTTCTTTAAAATCATTCATGCAACTCATTACAATGAATCACAGAAAACTCGACTAACACAAAGGTTAGACAAGCGTTAAGAAAACTTGCCTTCAAGCGTCTTCGAAATAACTTATTTAACAGTTCTCAGTCTTTACAGTATCTACATGATATATTCACATAGCACACTGTAATTAGCTACCAACAATCAATCATATTGTTTCTACCAACTTCTTTCTCTTCGATGTTTTAATTGACTTTATTTCATTAATACTGTCAATTCAACTTACTACACTTCGTCACGGCTTGTTAATGTTCTTACGTTATTAACCGGACTCGATCATCATTGGTGAAGTACCAATGTTGAATACCGTTCACGGTTTAATTATTAACACTTAGTGTTCTTGGTTTCCATACCAATAACTCGCATTCAATTCCTAAGTTCATGACAATATACACTAGTATATGTAACATAGGAATGCTTTTAGTATGCTTATTAAGTATATAAACTTAACGTATACAGGTCTTGAAACATTGGAGTTCAAACCTAACTTGTCTATCAAGTCCCCTATCTTGGCGCCGCGGCGTGGCCTCTAAAAGCAACACTAGGCAGGCAGCGGTGCGGTTACAATACCTAAACATTAGATTACGAGCATGTTGTGAAACTTATATGTGTGAGTATGCTGCGATTGCCACTCTTTAGTAGCTCCTACATTATGCATGGCGCTATATTTGACATGAATAAGCTTTTATGCAGCATTGTGGCTCAGGACCTCGAATTCAGAAGAAAATTATAGACAAAAATTTTAGTGAACTTCTCGACTTCATAACTTCTTCGTTATAAGTCCGAATTGGTTCGTTCAAAAGCCTACAACTCATAAATTACATACTCTACGTGTTCATATAAGAATTTTACATTTTCTAATCTGTTAACTCAAAATTCACTTCTAAGTTCATTATCGAGCGTTCGTTTAACGTTATTGAGCGTTTATTACTTGTTTTCTTCGTTCTAAGTCAGAATTCGACGATTCTTGAGTCCGCAACTCTTAAATACCATATCTCACGTGTTGACATTGAAAACCAACGTTTCCAAGTCTCACGACAACTTTTGACTACTAATCCGAAATTTTTACGTTTTTCGACGTTTAACGTCTAATTCCGTAAAATTCGCCATAATTTCGTTACTCGTGTTTTATTTGCCAAATCAAATGGAACAACTCCATTGATTCCTTATCTACATCCTAACCAAGCATGATGCACATGTCCTAATAGCGATGGTTTTCAATTTGTCCATCAACAACCATGTTCATCATTCAATATTTCCTACGGTTTATACTTACGTAAACCCTTACGGTTTCTATTTATACATGACTTATAAAGGTTTTTACCCCTTACAAGCCATCCTTATTCCTCCATAAGAGGCATGCTCCACCAATCTATGATTCTTTATAACAAAGAAATCAAAAGGATGGGAAAACTAATATTAATGGAATATTACCTTTCTGTTCTTTACGTTCTTGCTAAACTTATAATGAAAAGCTTCAAAGTAGGATGATTGCTTGTTTCTAGCTTTTTCTTTCTTTCAATATAAGTTGGACAATCTTTGAAAAACCATCAAATGACCAACATAAGACTTTCTTTTATAGGCAACCAAATGGAGGGCATTATGGTTAATAAGTAACCTCCTTACTATTCACTTCTTCCTCACCAAGTAATTTACTTGGTCATCAAGTAGGATACTTTACTTGACCACCAAGTGGCCTGCCCACATGGTCATGTGGGTCATCCCCATGGGTTTTACCCATCCGGTGACCTATCGATTCGATCAGCGATTCGGTTTCTTGGATCGGGCTTAATTAAACCTAACATTGGGCCTTGACTTGAGCTTAAATATATAACTCATTGGGCTTGATTACTCAATTTCTTGGGCTTGATATAATCCAAATCCAATTGGATCATATTAAGTCCTTAAACTCTAAATCCAATAACACCAATCGTATTCTACATGTATAATTCACGTATTCTCTTCGTATAGTACTCGTACAATATTTGTATTATACATCATATTAAATTCTCATACTATACTCATATACTAATTAGTATCATATTCTTATATCGTACGCATAATCATCGTAATTCATTATACGTATCTCATTTCCTTCTCAGAAATTATTTTTCCTAACCCTTAGGTTTTAAGTCCACAGGCGAAAACTTCGTTTGCCATAAATGAAATATTTTTAAATATTCCATCTTGTCTGCATATTCTATCATTACGTGTTTCTCGGAAGTCCAAACTTAATTCACGAGCAGAAACAGATGAATAGTGTTTTTACGGAAATTTCTAGAAAAACTTTTATTTTCATCTTGGAAATTCAAAACAATTAATTCTAGCACATAGCCAGAATACTAACCACATCCGCACATTCTAGGTCATAGAACGACCTTCACATAGCTTACTCACATAAATAATCAATTAAATTCATTTAATTCACATAATTAAATAAAAATTTAATTCTCATATAAATTCGATTTTCTCGGGCGTTACAATATTCATACGACGGCGCAGCCATTTGTGAGCCCCATAACGGAAAATTGTCGGATGAAGAAAATGACACGAATGAGTTTTTAAAAAAATAATGGTAAATCTGTTACCGTTAAACTGTTGAAATACCCAGTGGTTAAAATATAGTAATACGCAGTGTTGCACAGTAGAACATAGTATTGCACAATAATTCTAATTATTGATTCTTACGTAAGAAGTCACTACTCAATAATTGTTATAGTACTTACTGTTCAATATTTTATTTTATTGATTCAATAATTGCTACGTTGATATTTTATATTATTGATTCAATAATTGTCAATGCACAATATTTCAAATAATCAGATCAATAATTTATATTATTTGAATAATATTATTAGATAACATTATTGGTAATGTCTAAGGAAGTTCTGTCTAGGAGGGGTTATTTAATTGCGCGCCAGTAAGGAGAAATCCTTACCGGAAGGCCCCCTCTTTCCTGGTAACGACCTGGTTGACAATATTGTATTTCTGTAATATTATTTGTGAATAAGTAATTGTTGATTAATATGATATGAAAATATTTATTTAATGTGGATATAAATGGAGGAATTTTTAGAAAAGTGACAATTATTGAAAATTGATATTTTATCTTTTCTGATAAAATAATTCATTCAAATATATTATTATATTACATTATAAATGTATAATGTGATAATATAATAATATAATAATGGTGATATTTTTGCACTAACTTCACAGTATATGAATAAAATAAGGAGGAAGAGTGCAAATTGGGTCTGAATGGTATTTTTGAGGATTAAACGTGTAAAATATTTGGTGGAGGATTTTTCTAATTGAGTGGGCCTTACTTGTGTGTGAAATATGCTGATTTTATTGGCCAAAGTGGGTGTGCGGTGGATTTGATCTATAAGTAAATTTTCAAGGATGGAATGCTATGAGATTTCATCCGTATGTAAATTAGAGTCATTTTTCGTTCAGAATTTGGAAAAACTTTCTTCTACAAAGTTGTAGAGAATTAAATTACATATGGAATGGACATAAGGTTCGTATTTTTCTAATAAAATGGCTATTTATTATGAATTATTGAAGTTTCTGAATATTGTTTAAATTAAAAATAAGGGGTGGGACCCACTTGTCCTTTTTACCTCTTGATTTTGCTGAATTTGGTGGGGCCCACTTGTGGAGTGCTGAGATTGTGATGTAGTGTGCGTAAGAAAATAAAATAAAATAAAATATTAATATTTTATTAAATTTTCTACTTTGGCGTTCTAAGCATTTTCCTATAAATAAGATACTTAAGTTAGAATTAAAAATCACACCAGAATCAGAAGTTTTCTCTCTCTAGAATATTGAACGTATTTTTGTGAGTATTTAGATATTTTGAGAGTTGATAAGCAGTGCAAGTTTTGTTCAACATTATATCCGATATTTCAGTCAGAAGTACTTGTCTTTTGAGGTAAGAGATGTTATTTTTTTTTATAAATGTTGATATTTCTTTTAATATCATTATACTGAAATATTGATATGAAATTTTTACCTTTTTTGTCGGGGTTACTATTCACGTATACGGTACTATTTACGAATACGACACTATTTATAGAAAAATTAAATTTTCTTTTCTTTGTCTAAGTTTTCTATTATGGTTACTATCTTTGATTGTATCTATGTTTTGTTCTTCATTTCTTAATTTTGCTCCACAATTGATTATTATGGAGTATTTTTGAACTTGGACAAGTTCGAATCTCAAATCTTTGTTCTTTTATCTCACGGATTCATTTTCTTTAAAATATTTTTTTTATCATCCTCAGTCATAAATGGTGATATAACTTAATATCTTTGGCCTGTAGTGTAAAGATGAATGATTACTTGATGAACATCTTTGGCCTGTAGTGTAATGATGAATGATTACCTGATGAATATCTTTGACCTGTAGTGCAAAGATGAATGATTACCTAATGAATATCTTTGGCCCGTAGTGCAAAGATGGACAGGTGTTGAGATGAACATGACCAACTAGTGATACAAATGAATATCTTTGGCCCATAGTGCAAAGATGAATATTTTCTTTGAGATAATTATTGATTGATGTCACAAGGATAAAATATTGATGATGAACTTTTATATCATAGAAGATAGTAGACTTCATCCTCTACTTAACTCTTCTAATGAATTGTTATTTCTGTTGCGCATATTGATCTAAAACTTGTTGTCCATTATATGTTATCTGATTTATTGAAGGCTAACGATAATTTGTTTTTCATTATCTTGGTCATAATATTCTTTACTGGGCTAGTTGAGCTCATCTTTTTCCTTTTTGTTCCATTTTTCTTCTTAAGAGGCGAGAATATAGCTGGTACTTGTTGGGGTATGGAGTGATGGTTCAAGACAGTTATTATAGCAGTCCTCACTATTTTGTAAAATAGTGTATCAATAATTATAATGAGGACTTTATTTGAGTTTGGATATTGTCTACAAGACAATATTTGTACTAAAACTCACACCACATGTGTTGTCGTATCTTGCACAATAATTGTATTAATGAAGTCTATATTTAGTTTCTGTACCATGTATTTGACGACTCAGAATGGGTTGTGTGGACCTATTTTGGGGGTGTCATAGTTGGTATCAGAGCTTAGGGATATGATTCCTGGTGGAGATCTGGGACTAGAATTAGGATGGGAGAGACGAGTAAATCCTTCGCTAGTGTGTTCTACCTAAGCTTATTTGGTATTTAATGGGTCAGTCGGAGTATATGGTTAATATGTGATATGTTATTTTGTTTAATTAACCCTTGTTTTGTGACAGTATTTGAAAATGACAGCTGAAAATGTTTACAATGGAGTGAATGAGACCGTCGAGACACCGACAATCAACAACCATGATAATGTGATGTTAGGTGAAGAAGAAGTTAGAGGTTTGAAACCTGAAATTTGCTAACATCTTATCTCTCATAAACTTTACTTGTATTTAGATGTAGTGAATAGAGCTCAATTATTGGAGCGAGATTATGAGTCAGCTCAACTAAAAGACATCAACCGACAACATGATAATAGTCATACTAGTGACGACAATCATCGAAGCAGTGATAACCAACGTGCCAGAAATAGTAACCACTTCGGTGGAAATCATGGCTAAGATAATAGGAAAGGTGAGTCAAGTGGAAAATTCAAAAAGAGAAGATTCAACAATGACGGGAAGATATCGGTAGCAGCACTAACACCAGCACCAGCACCAACAACAAATTCTAGGGGAGGAGAAAGACCGCCAATTAGATGCTACAGATGCGAAGAGGGGGGAAACATAAGTCCAAACTGTTCATAACCTTCCAAGGTGTGTTTCAATTGTGGAAAAGACGGTCATATAGCCCAATTTTGTCCGGTAGCGAAGATAAGTCCAGCTGGGATGGTGGCACCAAAGACAGCTACGGACAAAACAAAGTCAGTGGTTCAAGGGAAAGCATTTGTCGCAACGTCCAAAAAAGTGAGGAACCTGAAGAAAGTTATCACGGGTAAGCTAAATATAAACTCTTGTGAAGTCTATACCTTATTAGATACCGGTTCTACCCATTCTTTTATTTCTCCTGCTTGTGCTTAACGTTTGAACTTGACCCCTGAGAAATTAAACTTTGACTTATCTGTTGAAACTCTGTTAGGAGAAACTTTCATTACATCCACTGTTTATAAATCTTGCTTGATTCAAGTTGGCACCATCACATTACCTGTTGATCTCATCTCTTTGAAAATACTTGCATTTGATGTGATTTTAGGGATTGATTGGCTAACCACTCATCATGCTAAAATTGATTATTTTCGTAAGTTCGTTAGTTTTCTTATTCCTAACCAACCTGTTATTACGGATAAGCTAATCATAAACTCTTGCAAAGTTTATACCTTATTTGATACCGGTTCTACCCATTTTTTTATTTCTCCTACTTGCGCTCAACGTTTAAATTTGACTCCGGAGAAATTAGACTTTGACTTATCTGTTGAAACTCCGTTGGGAGAAACCTTCATTACATCCACTGTTTATAAGTCTTGTTTGGTTCAAATCGGTACCCTCACATTACCTGTCGATCTTATTTCCTTAAAAATACTTGCATTTGATGTGATTTTAGGGATTGATTGGTTAACTACTCATCATGCAAAAATTGATTATTTTTGTAAGGTTGTTAGTTTTCATATTCCTAACCAACCTATTATGCGAATTCAAGCAACCAAACCACTAAAGTCAATTACTGTCATATTAAGCCATAAAGCCATTCATTTATTGAAAAACGGATGTCAAGCTTTCTTTGCCCATGTCATGGACTTGAACAAAAATACGTCAGATTTGAATAATATTTTTGTTATTAATGAATTTCCCGATGTATTTCCTGAAGAACTTCCTGGCCTACCCCAGAGCGTGATATCGAGTTTTGTATTGACCTTGAACTCGGTACAAAACCCCATATCAAATGGCTCCTATTGAACTTTAGGAGTTAAAAACCCAACTACAGGAGCTGGTACCCGAGCCTCTATCTGGTGACTTCCTTTGTGGAATGTACCGAAGCCAGACTCTCTGTAGGGGACGCCATATTCGTGCGGTGGTAAACTGATAGGTGCCATTGTGACGTGCTAACAAAGATTGGGATATGAGTCACAATTGAGAGCAACTTAAGTCAGTAATCGAAATACATAGCCTTTTAGGCTTAGCCACTCTATTAACTCAGCTGACTCGTAAAAATACAAAATTCGGATGGAGTGAGGAATGTGAGAAGAGCTTCTAAGAACTGAAGAGAAAACTCATTTCAGCACCTATTCTGACCATACTATTCAATACCATCCTGGAAAAGCAAATGTGGTAGCTGACGCGTTGAGTAAAAGATTGTATGCGGGTACGAGTGTGATATTTTTGAACACAAAGACCCATTTCCTATGACTTACAAATGATGGAGATAAATTTAAAGACTTTAGGGACCCACGTGATGATGTCAAATATACGTGTAGAACCGACTTTAATCGATAAAGTTAAGGCTGCTCAAGCTATAGACCCGGAGCTGATGAATATAAAGAAGAAAGTACAAGAATGTGTTATTCTAGAAGTAAGAGTTGATGAAGAGAAGAAATCTCAACCTTCGATTTATTGGTCCATTTGAGATTCTTGACCGAGTAGGAACTGTGGCATATAGACTCGCTTTATCGCTAAGTATGTCTCGTGTTCATAACGTTTTTCACATATCCGTGCTACGCAAATATGTGAAGGACCCGAATCACATTATTGAATCAGAACTAGACGAGATAGCCGAAGATTTAACATACGAGGAGGTACCAGTCAAGATCTTAGATAAGAAGGAACATGTCCAACGCACAAAGGTTGTGAGACCCCAGATTTTATCAATAAAGATTTAAATTTTGTCGAAATAATTTTTAATATTATGGTGTGAATTTGAGATAATATTATAGTTGTGGGTAGTATTTATAAATTTTGCAAAGTATGCAAGTGGTTATATCATATTCGATTGGTCGGGGAATATTCGATTTAGCAGGGAATATTCGTACAACGGCTCAATCATTGGTGGACCCCACAACAGAATTATTGTCGGATTGAGAAAACGACAAAAATATTTTATTGAAATAACGGCGGAAGTTTTATCGTTGATCTTTGTTGAACTACTCGGTAGTAAAAATACGATATCACGTGTGGTTGCATAGTAGTACTACGGTATTGATTATTGATGCTTATGTGAGAAGTCACCGGTTTGATTCCATTATTGTCGATTAATAATATGAATTATTATAGCGATAATGACGTTTTGTTTTATTAGTATTATTAACGTAATAAAAGCGAAACATCTTTTATATAAAACAAAATACTTTATTAAAGTTATTCTATAAATAGAATATATTATATTTTATTATGCATAGTGTTGCATAGTGTTTTGCATAGTGTTGCATAGTGTTTGCATAGTAAAATGTTTTTATATAAATAGAATATATTATATTTTATTTAAAAGATTTTGCTTTAAATATGGACCGTCAGATTAAAGTAAATCAATACTGGATAGTTCATGGATTAATTACTATGCATTCTATTTTCCTATAAATAGAAGCTCATTCCTTCATTATTTTCTCTTGAATTCAACTTTGAAACTCTAGAGAGAGAAATTATAGAGAGAAGCTATAGAGAGAAAATCTATAGAGAGAAAGAAGAAAAGTATTACGCTACTTCACTTTTCCAATATTGAGGTTCTTCTAAGGTAAGGGATATTATTTGTTGTACGTAAGGGGTATTATTCTTTCTTATTCATGAAGAGAACTTACATTATTCCATTCATTATTATTACATTGGAATAACTTTGTAAAAGTGGCATACCCTATACATAACTTTTATATCTATGGCATCTACTATACTTGGTGAAATCCTTATATTATTCCATTCTTATTTATTACATTGGAATAACTTTTGTATACTGTGAATCCCCTATACTTGGTGATCTTCTTCATTATTCCATTCTTTATTATTACATTCATTTGGAATATCACATGCATGTGTTTTACAGGACTGGTTCCATTGTTTATTATTCGCATTTATTATTACATTGGAATATCACATCGTGTGTTTTACAGGACTGGTTCCATTGTTTATTATTCAGCATTTATTATTACATTGGATCATCCTGTCGATTGTGAATTTCACGACTTGGTTCCGTTATTATTATTCTATTGGAATAACACATACATGTCAATGCACCGCATGCATGGTGATTTCTTTTGTTATTCCATTCTTTATTATACCTAGTTGGTTAAAACTTTGACTTCTATACTCCATGAAATTAGTAGAATATCCTTGATATTTGCGTTTCATTCAGTATCTTTTCATGGAAATATTCTTACGATCATTCTTGAATTTTATTCTACAAAAAGCGATTATCATGTTGACAATTTGGGCGTTAATAATTCTGGATTAAATAATTCTTGAACTTATTTTATTGAATTATTATGTCATTGTCATCATCCTCATGTTATATTATGTTATCTTTGGCTTACGTGCATAGATGAACTTAGTATGATTATGACCAGGGATCATTCGGTATAATCATGGCTTGATATAAATGATGTGACAAAAGTCCTCGGTGCTTTTGTAATGCGGTGATGGATAGTTTTTGGTATGATTATGACCAAGGGTGATTCGGTATAGTCATGACCATTGATAATTTGATGAAAATCCTTGGCCGTAGTACGGGGATGATTAGATATTGTGGTTTATTCATTAAAGCGAGTCTTAGTGATAAAAATTGATGAAAACCTTTTAAAACCTAAAAGATAGTAGACTTTATTTTCTACTTGACTCTTTTAATGGATTGCATATTAATTGCTTGATTAAAGCTGGTTGTCTATTGTATTTTATCGGTTTAACATTGTTGAAGACTATTGATAATTTATTACGCATTATCTTAGTCGTAATATTTCTTCTTTGGGCTAGTTGAGCTCACCCTTTCTTTCCTTTGTTCTCTTGAGGAAATGAGAATATATTTGGGACGAGTCGGGGAAAAGAGTGATGGTCCCGAAGATAGCATTAGTAGTCCTCACTATTCTGTTAAATAGTGTGACAATAAATGTAATGAGGACTCCTTGAGTATGGATATTGTCTAAATGACAATATTCCTATTAGAACTCTCAGTTTATGTATTGTCGTATGTTACACGACATATATATAATTAAGTTTGTATTTGAATTTATGTACCATGTAAGTGGCGACCCAAGATGGGTGACGTATACCTAATTTTGGGGGCGTCACAGTTGGTATCAGAGCTTAGGGATATCATCCTTAGCTGAAATGTGAGATAAGAACTAGGAGGGGAGAGACGGGGAATTCTTTCGCTAATATGACCTACCTAAGTTTATTTGGTATTTAATTGGTCGGTCAGAGTATAGGGATAAAATGTAATATGTTAATTAACCCTTGTTTTGTGACAGTGTTTGTATTTAGATGTTGTGAATAGGGCTCAGTTATTGGAGCGCGATAATGAGTCAGCTCAACCAAAAGGTAACGACCAACAACAAGATAATAATAATCATCTGCGCAGTAATGACCATCGAACAATGATGACCATCGTGGGAGAAATTATCATGCCAAGAATGGTAACCACTTCGGTGGTAATCATGGCCAAGATAATAGAAGTGGAAATTTCAAGAAGAGAAGGTCATTTAGCTCGATTTTGTCGTGCACCAAAGTCAAGTCCAGCTGGGACGGTGGCACCAAAGGCGGATACGGACAAAACAAAGTCGGTGGTTTCATGAAGAGCGTTTTTCATGACTTCTTAAAAAGCAAGTGACTCGAACGAAGTTAGCACGGGTTAGTTAATTATAAATTCTTTTGAAGTCTATACCTTATTAGATATCGGTTCTACCCATTCTTTTATCTCACTTGCTTGCGTTCAACGTTTAAATTTGACTCCGGAGAAGTTAGACTTTGACTTGTTGGTTGAAACCTCGTTAGTAGGAGCCTTCGTTACCTCCACTGTTTTTTTTAAATCTTGTTTGATTCAAATAAACACTTTCGCGTTACCTGTCGATATTATCTCTTTGAAAATACTTGCCTTTGAGGTAATTTTTGAAAACGATTGATTAACTACTCATTATTCTTTTTGTAAGGTTGTTAGCTTTCATATTTCTAACCAACTTTGTTATCTGAATTCAAAGTAACCAAACCCTAAAGTTAATCATTTGTTATATCAAGCCATAAGTAAAGAGCCCGATCCTTTCGATTTTTGATTTCCTTGTGTAGAATGCATCGAGGCCTGACTTTCTCTAGGCGACATCATGAAAGAAGATGGCGAGTTGATAGGCATCATTATGAGGTGCTATCTAGGTTAAAGGATAGAAGTCACAGTTGGTATCAATGTGACGTATTATCCAAGTTTTGGATGATAATCACAGTTTTGAATGATATTTCTATCATTAATAAATTTCTTGACGTATTCTTGAAGACTTTCTAGCCTACCCTAGAGCGTGAGATCGAATTTTGTATTGACCCCAGTACAAAAATCCAATTCTTAAACCCTCAAATATTTCTTCAACTAAAAGGATCTGTTTACGTGGATTATGATGAAAGTCATAATAAAAGCATTGGACTAATGAAAATCATGGGTATACGTGGTATTAGTAAGTGTTATAATGAGTTATGTTGGTTATTATGAGAAAACATGAAAGTTTCTTAGAAATCACAAAGAGTTGAAAATCAGATTTTGTGAAAAACGTAACATGAAATTCAATTGACCATACCTCCTAATATATTTTGAATTTTTGAGTTTGGTCAAGTCCTAGAGTTAGATCTATGAGTTACCTAACTAATCCAAGTGGAATTACTGGAAAAGGTGTTGTAGATTTTTGTGTGGACTGATTTTAGCATAGGAGTGCAAAGCTGCAAAAACCGAAAAAGCTGCTGCCATGATTTTAGAGGGGCTGTTTCGGCCACTAAATTTATGTGAAAAATTCTGGCCATTTGGGACATGAAAATATATGTTATAAAGTACCTCCTGTCCAAAAATGAGCTCATTCTGACTTAAAATGAGCAAGTTATGATCATTTCAATATTTAGGTTTTTCTGACGAAAAACGATATAACCGGAGTTCTACAACTCCGATGACCATGAAATTTAAACTGGAGGCTCACATTAACATGTGTAAGGTCCTGCCAAGATTTGGGAATTTCTGGAGTTAACCTTGAAGTAGCTAATTTCTTAAGGAATTAATTAGAAATTGATTTTTGAAAAATAGTCAATGAATTTTAAAAATTTCGAGAAAAATGTATGTTCATTATGGGACTATATTATGCTAAATCCCTGAAAAGAAATATATTTGGGACTGATTTGGTATTTTTCATGAAAATAGTTTAGTTACAAACATATGAGTTAAATATGTTATGTGAAGTAGCAAAGTTAAAAATAGGATTTTATGGCTAGAGAATCCTATATAGAGTATATGCATATTTTTTTGATGAGGGATCTGATAATTGGTGATGATATCTTATGAGTATGGCATTTTTGAATGATTAAATGCATTATATGGTAAAGCGTAAACAATTGAGATAAATTGTTTATAAATTTAAGAAGTGATTAAAATATTGTTATAATATTAATGATATTAGATTATGAGATTATTAAGTGATTGATAACATGGGATATTCTTGAATCTGGATAAATTATATTATAAATGTTTAATATTTATCCTTTATCTCATTTGATTGATTCTTTATATCATTATCCTCATGTTTATATTATGTTGAAAGTCATCGTGGCTGTATGGTGCATAGATGGACTTGGTATGATTATGATTGAGGATTGTTGGTATAGTCATAACCATATAGCGAAAACACGATTATCTTTGGCCATAGTGCATGGATAATTTGTGGTCGTGATACTAATGAATACGATTATCTTTGGTAGTAGTGCATGGATAATTTGTGGTCGTGATACTAATGAATACACGATTATCTTTGGTAGTAGTGCATGGATAATTTGTGGTCGTGATACTAATGAATACCACGATTATCGTTGGTAGTAGTGCATGGATAATTTGTGGTCATGATACTAATGAATATACACGATTATCTTTGGTAGTAGTGCATGGATAATTTGTGGTCGTGATACTTAATGAATACACGATTATCTTTCGTAGTAGTGCATGGATAATTAAGTGGTCGTGATACTAATGAATATCCTTGGCACGTAGTGCGGGGATGATTCGATGATATGAATTAATTATTGAGTGAGTCGTGCAATGAAATATTAATTCATGGATGTGGTAAAAGTCATCTTTAGTAGTAGTGCATTGATAGACTTGGTATGATTATGACCACGGATTATTCGGTATAATCATGGATCAGTAATTGAAAACACGAATATCCTTGGCGATGAGTGCATGGATAATTCGTGGTTGTGATACTATTAAGTTGCGTCTCGGCATTATTGATTTTCTGATTGTATATCTTTGCTTTTGTAGTGCAAAAGATGAATTGTTAATGAATATCTTTGGCGGATCATGGAGATGAATTTAATATTTTTAACGATAAAGGTATTCAAGGTATCCTCACCTCTTTATCATATCAGTCGTACCCTAATTTGATGAAATTCCATAAGGAGGGAGATTGTGAGACCCCAGATTTTATCGATAAAGATTTAAATTTTGTGAAATAATTTTTAATATTATGGTGTGAATTTGAGATAATATTATAGTTGTGGGTAGTATTTATAAATTTTGCAAAGTATGCAAGTGGTTATATTATATTCGATTGGTGGGGAATATTCGATTTAGCGAGGGGAATATTAAATACAACGACTCAATCATTGGTGGACCCCTAAGCGTAATTATTGTCGGATTGAGAAAGCGACAAAATATTTTATTGAAATAACGGCGGAAGTTTTGGTTGTAATCTTTGTTGAACTACTCGGTAGTAAAAGTACGAGAATACGTGTGGTTGCATAGTAGCTACGGTATTGATTATTGATGCTTATGTGAGAAGTCACTCGGTTTGATTCCATTATTGTCGATTAATAATATGAATTATTATAGCGATAATGACGTTTTGTTTTATTCGTATTATTAACGTAATAAAAGCGAAACATCTTTTATATAAAACAAAATACTTTATTAAAGTTATTCTATAAATAGAATATATTATATTTTATTATGCATAGTGTTGCATAGTGTTTTGCATAGTGTTGCATAGTGTTTGCATAGTAAAATGTTTTTATATAAATAGAATATATTATATTTTATTTAAAAGATTTTTGCTTTAAATATGGACCGATCGATTAAAGTAAATCAATACGGACCGTTCATGGATTAATTACTATGCATTCTATTTTCCTATAAATAGAAGCTCATTCCTTCATTATTTTCTTACGAATTCCTTTGAAACTCTAGAGAGAGAAATTATAGAGAGAAGCTATAGAGAAAATCTATAGAGAGAAAGAAGAAAAGTATTACGCTACTTCACTTTTCCAATATTAGGTTCTTTAAGGTAAGGGATATTATTTGTTGTACCGTAAAGGGTATTATTCTTTCTTATTCATGAAGAGAACTTACATTATTCCATTCATTATTATTACATTGGAATAACTTTTGTAAAAAGTGGCATACCTATACATAACTCCGTATATCACATGGCATACCTATACTTAGTGAAATCCTTATATTATTCCATTCTTATTTATTACGTTGGAATAACTTTTGTATACGCGGAATCCCCTATACTTGGTGATCTTCTTCATTATTCCATTCTTTATTATTACTGTTGGAATATCACATGCGTGTGTTTTACAGGACTGGTTCAATTGTTTATTATTCCGCATTTATTATTACATTTGGAATATCACATGCGTGTGTTTTACAGGACACTGGTTCCATTGTTTATTATTCAAACATTTATTATTACATTGGATCATCACCGTCGATTGTGAATTTCACGACTGGTTCCGTTATTATTATTCTATTGGAATAACACATACATCAATAATGCATGCATGGTGATTTCTTTTGTTATTCCATTCTTTATTATACCCGGTTGGTTAAAACTTTGACTTCTATACTCCATGAAATTAGTAGAATATCCTTGATATTTGCGTTTCATTCGATATCTTTTCATGGAAATATTCTTACGATCATTCTTGAATTTTATTCTACAAAACGATTATCATGTTGACATTTGGACGTTAATAATTCCTGGATTAAATAATTCTTGAACTTATTTTATTGAATTATTATGTCATTGTCATCATCCTCATGTTATATTATGTTATCTTTGGCTTACGTGCATAGATGAACTTAGTATGATTATGACCGAGGATCATTCGGTATAATCATGGCTTGATATAAATGATGTGACAAAAGTCCTCGGTGGCACATGTGTAATGCGATGATGGATAGTTTTGGTATGATTATGACGAGAGGTGATTCGGGTATAGTTATGACCATTGATAATTTGATGAAAATCCTTGGCCGAGTAGAATGCGGGGATGATTAGATATTGTGGTTTATTCATTAAAGCTGAGTCTTAGTGATAAAATTGATGAAAACCTTTTAAAACCTAAAGGATAGTAGACTTTATTTTCTACTTGACTCTTTTAATGGATTGCGTATTCAAATTCATGATTAAAGCTGGTTGTCTATTGTATTTTATCGGTTTAACATTGTTGAAGACTATTGATAATTTATTACGCATTATCTTAGTCATAATATTTCTTCTTGGGCTAGTTGAGCTCACCCTTTCTTTCCTTTGTTCTCTTTGAAATGAGAATATAAATTTGGGACGAGTCGGGGAAAAGAGTGATGGTCCGAAGATAGCATTAGTAGTCCTCACTATTACATTAAATAGTGTGACAATAAATGTAATGAGGACTCCTTGAGTATGGATATTGTCTAAATGACAATATTCTATTAGAACTCTCGGTTTATGTATTGTCGTATATTTACGGCAGATGTATAATTAAGTTTGTATTTGAATTTATGTACCATGTAAGTGGCGACCCTAGATGGGTGACGTATACCTAATTTTGGGGGCGTCACAAAGGTTATACCACAAGTCAAAGTTTTGTGGAGGAACCATGCTATTGAGGAAATTACCTCAGAGTTGGAATCAGAATTGAATGCGAGGTATCCTCACCTTTTTGAAAAACCAGCTATACACGTCAATTTCGAGGACGAAATTTCATAAGGAGGGGAGGTTATAAGATCCCAACTTTTATGAATAAAATGGAATTTCCTCTATTTATTATTTTGAAATAGTAAGGGGTTGACTTGATTAATGTTGTTAGTTATGGGTAAAATGCGTAAATATTTTAATTAAGTAAGTGGTCATAAAATATTCATTGTTGTCGGGGAATATTCATTTGGTCATGGAATATTCTTGTTGTTGGGGAATATTCATACGACAACGCATCCATTTGTGGACCCCATAACAAAAAACTGTCGAATTAAGAAAACAACACGACTGAGTTTTTATAAAAATAACGGTAAAACTATTACCGTTAAACTGTTGAAATACCCAGTGGTTAAAAACCGATGTCTGGCGGTGTTACACAAGAGCTTTGCAGTATTGCACAATAATTCTAATGATTGATTCTTACGTGAAGTCACTAATCAATAATTGTTACGATAATTCTTTGTTGATATTTTATTTTATTGATTCAATAATTGCTACGTTGATATTTTATATTATTGATTCAATAATTGTCAATGCATAATATTTCAAATAATCAGATCAATAATTTATATTATTTGAATAATATTATTAGATAACATTATTAGCAATGTCTAAGGAAGTTCTGTCTAGGAGGAGTTATTTAATTACGCGCCAGTAAGGAGAAATCCTTACTGGAAGACGCCTTCTTTCCTGGGAACGATCTGGTTGTCAATATTGTAGTTCTATTTGTGAATAATTAATTGTTGATTTATATGATAAGGAAATATTTATTTAATGTGGATATAAATGGCGGAAATTTTAGAAAAGTGACAATTGTTGAAAATTAATATTTTATCTTTTCTGATAAAACAATTCATTCAAATATATTATTATATTACATTATAAATGTATAATGTGATAATATAATAATATTATAATGGTGATATTTTTATAATAAATTCACAGTATATGAATAAAATGAGGAGGAAGAGTGCAAATTGGGTATGAATGGTATTTTTGAGAATTAAAACGTGAAAAATATTTGGTTGAGGATTTTTCTAATTGAGTGGGCCCCACTGTTAGGTTTGTAAGATTCATGAACATAATCAAATTGCACAAAATAAGTGGAAGCATGGAAAATCAGAGTTTTAAAATTTTACAAACCATATACCCGGATCATCCTTTATGCACAATTATTAATTAAACAAAAATATGAAGAACAAAAATCATACCTTTGAAGATACGAGCTTCCTCAGGTACAAGTTCACCTCCAAATCTTTTCGCGTTCAACTTGAATCCACCGGGTTTGGTTCCTTCCTTTAATCAACGTTAGCCACCCAAGTGTTTGGTCACTAAAGGTGATCCACCAAGGAAGAAGAACGATTCAAGAAGATGGGTAGTTGGCTAAACTCTAGTTTTCTATCTCTATAGAAAAATGTGTACTCTCCAACAACTAGAATCACATATATCGATATCTGATATAAAACTCCTCTTATAAAGATATCAGTTAACCCTTCTAATCTAATTAGAAAATAAGGTATTATTTAATTAATTAAACTCTCTAATATTATTAGGGATAATTAATTCAACTCTATTAATTAATTTAACCTCCGAATCTTATTAGGAATATATGAGAGTACTTTTTATTAATTAATTTCCAAACTTCTTTAGGAATTAAATAATAATAATAATAATAATAATAATAATAATAATAATAATAATAATAATAATAATAATAATAATAATAATAAGACTCCACTTATTAATTTATATTTAATATTTTCAAAATATTAAATAATAAATATTAAGCTATTTAATCTATTCTATCACCATAGATTAAATTAAATATACTTAACTTATTATTACGATTATACCATTAACTTCTTAAATAATTATTCTTCCTTTTATGGTGTGACCCTTTAGGTTCTCCGTATTAAAGGTTGTGAATAAATCAATTAGAACAATTCTAATCTTATTTAAATAAATAAATTAAACTATTAATTTATTTAAATAAATAATATTTATTCTACAATAGGGATAAGCCTCCCCAGCGATTAACGACTTTTCAGATAATATAGATTTCAACATTAATCATAAAAGAATCTTTGAGTAAATAGTTACCGTACAATTCAATCCTTCCACCATACAATGTCCCAATTAAATATAAGACATGAAATTACTGTCAAGTCTTATTTTATTTAATTATATGTATTTTGACTCTTAAATGCACAACTTCAAATAATGAAAATTAGAAACTCCTTTCTAATTTCATTCTGCCTTGGCCAAGGACTACTGGTTTGTCATTTATCGAATCATATAGGATATTTCTCTTCTTTTACTAGAAGCGGTAGATTTTTTTATTGATAATACATTATCTCCATTTATAACTTATTATACCCAACCATACCCTTTGATATACCCTAAAGGTCTTAAAAAATAAGTCAAAGTATAACTTATCATACACTAGATACTATGATGATCTCAAGTCCAAGGATCATTTGTACTACTATCACTACACGAATTCCTATTGACAGGCAAGTAAAACTCCATTAGGTATTCCTTAGCGAGCCACGTTCAGTGAACTTATTCTCTAATAAGCACCTACATACTTGTTTTAGTGTCTCCACACAAATGATCATGAGATCAATCATCCTCATCTAATGAACAAACAACATATGTACCAATCTATCCGTATTCACTAATCTCTAATTTAGTAATCCAACGATTAGGAACTATTTTATTTTTAAGCTTTCTATGAATTTAGATCTCATTAGAATGATCATCATCATTATTCTAAAAGCATTGCTTAAAACTATGGGTTTATCACATATTATAAAGCAGCATCATGTAGATAATTAAAAGCCTTTAATAAATTAATACTTTTTATTAATAAATGAATAAGATTGTTACAAAGTATATGCTTTATCATCAAACATGATTAGCTTGTGTGCATACTACTTTCAATCTCCCACTTTCACCAAAGCTAATCGTCATGGTATCTCATACCCTTCTTCTCTAAGTGACGATTATCCTGCTATTGGATAAGTTTTAGTTAATGGATATGTAATGTTGTTCTTGAGAGTCCACTATCTCTATTGTGATTTCCCATCTTTTAATGATTCCTATAATCAAATGAAAGTGTCATAACACATGTTTAGATCCAAGATGAGACTTAGGAACTATTCCTAGTTCTGTAATGAACTTTTCATCCAAACAATCAACTTGCAACTTCATTTATAGCTATATAATTTGTCTTTATCACTAAACCAGCAACTCTTTGTTGTTTGGAATCTTTTCAATTTCACTGCACCACTGTTCAAGGTAACCTTCTACCTTAGAGTGGATTTTCTGTCGTCTTGGTCTGTCTGAAAAACTTGAGTCTTTTAAGCCTTCTAGTTTTAATTTAGACCCACCATAAATTTTAATCACATCCTTAGTGCCAGTTAAGTACTTTAAGATGTTTTTCACTGTCTTACAGTGATCTTCTCCAGAATATGATTGATCATCATCAGGTCTCATATATTTCATTGTATACATAATTGTCACTTATGCAATCTCTCTTTTCAAGAGTCTATGGGGACTATTAAGAGAGATACACTCCATGACTGTTGATCAATTTCACAATCAATGAATACGTCCAAGTATACACGGTCAACAAGTAATAAAGTGATAAGAAAAGTATCGTTCCCATGAGGAATTATTTAATAAAAATGACCAAGTACTAACTCTTAACCAAATCAATTTTATTTAAACAATTGCTAAGTGTGATTTTTGTAATTAAGAAAACTAAATTAATCAATTAAAACTATATTACTCTAAAATTAATTCAAATAAATAAAGATTAAGACTCGATGAATGAATTCAGATAAATAAAGGTTAAGACTACAATATTCCCAATTATTATGCCTAATGAATTGTTAACAGGAATTCTAAGTGTTAAAAGCCCTTTCCCAAGTGATCAGTTAAATTTTATTCAATTCAATCAATCTTGCGATATTCCTATGCAAAATAATTAAATTAAACCCATTAAGTTCCAATTCCCAATTTGTTACATGCAGTGATCATATATTCCTATTCAATTCATGACCCTAATTATTCTCATACAAATAATTAAGCATACATGTTATCATGTCCAGTTCTAACCCTAAATTTCATCTTCTGAATCCTTCTAGAGTAACACAGTAATTATTGGCCAAATAATCAATCAATACGTAGAAGACATGATAAACAATTCACCTAGACATAAATAATTGGAATAAATTAAATAATTAATTCATAGACATAAAAGGTTCAATTTGTAGTCTTAATAAAAGAGTTAGTTCATAACGAAAAATAAAACCAACAATCTCATGAAAATCATCTTAAAAGAATTACACAATTAAAAATAATAATAAGAAGAAACTCTCAAAGAAAATCTCCTAAGCTTTAATCTTCAATTGAAATTCTTCTCCATAATCTTCTGCTAATCCTTGATTAATCTTCAGCTGTGCTTCAATGTCCAACAATCCAATATAAACTAGGGTTTATGTCCTAATCTATTGGAGTGTTCTATCTAATATAATCTATCTAATCTCCCTTATTCTATGTCTCCCATCATGTATAAGGTTACAAGTCCAATTTTTAGCTTAGGAGGAAACCCAATGCAATTTGGAGTCAAAAAAGTGTCAAAATTCCCCCCAAAATGCATCCAAGCTTGACCAGACCCTTCCCCAGCGTCCCAACGCTATTCACGGCGCTGCACCACTACCTCCTAGTGCCCCAACACTGGGAATAGGCTTGAAATGGGCGCCCCCGCGCTGGCTTCTTTTCTGAAAATTTTATGCTCTGACGTCCTTTGGGAAAATAGCCATAACATCTTCGTCTGAACTCTGATTTTGATGATTCAAGATGTTCCGAAAAGAAGAGACATAGATCTACAACTTTCATTCTTTGAGTTTTTCAAAATAAGGTCTGGAACAATAATGAAATTGGCTCTGAAATGGGTACTATGTAAATGGCAAGCCAAAAACGCGAATCTAGCAACCCCAAATGTCGTTCCAAGTAACTTTTGTCCCAATTCCTACAAAACAACATAAAACATGCATGAATAGACATAAACACTTACAAACTATTCTAAAATACTTTAGAACAACAATAAATTAAGCCCGGATGTATCCAATTCAGGAGTATATTACCCATTCATCAATGACTCATCAACATGAGACATCTCTTGGAGTTTGCCCTACTAAATGACTTTAGCATCAAATGAATATACGTTTCTTTGTTTAAGTTGAGCATCCTCTTAAATCTATCTATATAGATTTGTATTCCCAATTAAGATACTCTCCCTAAATCATTCATGGAGAAATGTTTAGACAACTTTATCTTTATTGATTGTAGCATTAGTATGTCATTCCTTACCCATAGTATATCAACATATAATATTAGGAATGTTACAACGCTCCCACTGACCCTTTTGTACACACTAGGTTCATTCTTTTTTGTGATAAAATCAAACTCTTTTGATTTGTTTCATCAAAACGAATGTTCCATATTTGAGAAGCTTGCTTCAATCCATTTCTCTAAGTGTCTACAACTCTGACCTCATCGTATGTAACTGGATCATCATCTTCCATGATGTGTACCTCATCATCATCATCTATGATGAATCCATACCTCCTAGGAATCTTCAGTACTATTCCAGATTTACAATAGGTCTATCTACATGTTTCTCTTGTTTGACTTATAGTGTTTTGTGGTTCTTGAACTCTTCAAGATCTATTATCCTCCCACTAGCCCCTTCAATGATAAACACCTTTATCTTAGAAGGCAGTGCTTTTCGCAACAAATACCTTTTTGCTAAGTAGGATTATAGAACATATACCCTAAACTTACTTTAGGATGTCCCACAAATCTGTACTTGTCAAATCTTGTCACAAGCTTATCCTTTGAAACCTTTTCACATAAGCTGGATAACCCCTTATCTTAACTTACTTAAAATCAGGAATCCTTCCTGTCCATAACTTTTATGGAGTCTTGTGGCCGGATTTTGAGGTTACCTTTTTCGTAGATATACAACTATTTCTAGGACATTATCCCAAAAGGATATTGGAATGTCGGTAAAATCATTATGGACCGCACCATGTCCAACAAGGTGATTTTTCCTTTCAGATACATCAATCAATTATTGCGTATCAGGAGGAGTCCATTGTGAGAAAACCATTTGAGATTATTTAGAAACTCATTACACAAGTATTCCTTCCTTGATCCTATCAAAGAATCCTAATACTTTGCCAATTTGTTTCACTTTTGAATTCTTTGAACCTTTCAAATAATTCATACTTGTATTTCATCAAATACTAACATTCAACTTTTTGAATGATCATCTCCCTTTCTTATACTAGTTTGTTCAATTTGCAAAATAATTTTTTTATACAAGTCAAGTACACAAAATCCATTAAGTAATATTTCAGCTCTATACAAAATATTATTATTATAAATTGAACAACAATTGTTCTTAAATATAATACCAAAGATTTCATTGTCCAACAACAAAATGGAAATAATGTTTCTAACAAGAACTGGAATACAATAACAACTTATTGACTTAATAGATTTTCCCGTAGGCAATGCTAAACTATAAGTTTCTATGGCTAATGCAACAACCTTTGCTTCATTTCCCAGATATAGGATTACTTATCTTTGTTTAGCTTTCTACTTTTGCTTGGTCCCTTCATAAATCTATATTTATGATAACCAAAGTCGGTATCCAATACCCAAGTAGAACCTTGACCTAAAGAAAAAATTTATTTTAATCATGAACAAAAAACTATATTTGTAACCGAAGCTTGACTAAGCTTCTTCTGGTTAGCCTTTACAAGATACTTCTCGCAGTTTCTTTTTCAGTGTCCAAGCTTATTGCAGTGGAAACAAACTCCTTTGCTATATGTATCAGTTTTGTTCTTATTATCCTTTGTTTTTACCTTTCTATTTACCTTCTTTGAATTGTTCTTCTTTTTAGAAGATCCTTTGGCCCTTACCAGTAAGACTTGGTTTTTCTTGATTAGAAAGTGACTCTCAGCTATTTTTCAACATGTTAAGCAAATCAGCAAAGCTGATATCTAGCTTGTTCATATGAAAAATTTACAACAATTGTGAAAGGAGTCTGGGAGTGAGTGCAAGATCAAATCTTGGCTCAACTCTCCATCCATGACAAAACATGTTGTCCTAATTGTTAAATCAAATTAATCATGTTTAAGACATGTGTCGTTGGTCGTTCTAGATCGGAAGAGTTCTTTAGATATCTGATATCTATCAGTCCTACTTTCCTCACCATCAACTACTTGATGCGCAAGAATATAGAAAGAGCATCCATAGTTTTATGCTGACACTGAAGCTCGTTACTCATGGATGCAAGCATGATGCATTGAGCCAACCTTGCATCATCTTGCCACTTTTTAAAAGTAGCAATGTATTCCTCAGAGGCATTGTCTGCAACCATTACAAGGATAGGCGTATTAAGGACATAAGATAGCTTTTCAACCATGAGAACTATTCTCAAATTCCTTAACCAATCCGTTTAATTTCGTCCGGTTAAATAACATCTAATATGCTTCGCAGTGATAGTAATTTAGACATTGTAAAATTCTGTAAATGAATTTGTAATTGACAATATTTTAGCATACATTATTTATTAATTACCAAAATAAATTAGGTCTTATTTTAAATTGGTATCTCCCATTATTTTCATCAAACTCTATTACCCTCATTTATATAGTTCGACAAAATCTAATTAAAGATTTGCTAGTGAGAATAAGGATCCAATTTCAAATGTATATAGCCTTGTGGTGACACAACAAACTATATATAAATAAATAGGTAGACAACTCTTGTCAATTACATCAACTATGCAACTCCTTATATTTTGCCTTTTAGATTATTTTGATCAAGTGGTGGCACATCCGAATCAAGATTATCCAAGTTAAGTCCAACCTAACACTTCATATATTCAAAAAAGAAAAAATATTGTCCTTGTGGTGACACAACAAAACAACATTGTTTAATTTTCTTTATAAGCATCAAATGTGATAAAATTAACATCTCAAAGAATTAAGATAAGCCTTGTGGCGACACAACAAACTTATAATAATTAATTGATACTCTATTATTTTTATCAACCTAGAAGGCGACGTTCGATATTCCAAATATCTTTGAACGCTTAGGGCTTAATATAAAAAATTTGAGGGGTTTGTTATTAATTTGTCTCATCTTATTTAGTGCGCATGCATATATATAAAATACACATCATATTAATTAACATGTGAAGCATGTTTGCATAATATATATATATATATATATATATATATTTATATTGTATAAGCATGCACATATAGAATACTATATTCTATCCGGATTGATTATGGACTTTATTCTAGTTTGGTTCACTAGAGCCACCAAGTGAACCAAATGGTCAAACTCTAGGGGTGCAAAAATTAATATTTAAATATAACTATTACATTTAAACCCGAGCTCCATTACAAATGGGTCTTCAATCACTCCTTGCTCCTTGATCTCCAATTCTTCAAAATTAATTATGACGCCCCCAAAATAGGTCCAATCCACACAACCCATTCTGAGTCGCCAAATACATGGTACATAAATAACTACAACTTCCTTATTATAATTATCGTTCAAAATACGACAACACATGTACTGTGAATTTTAATACCAACTGTGACTCTCATCCCTTTATTTGGATAGCACCTCACATTGATACCTTACATAAAGGTATAGTCAATAACTATTTTAGAAATTAAAATCTTTGGAAAATGATCAAGGAAACCTTTGTACATGGGAGGCCATGCATCTAAGTTATAATAGATATCATATGACTCGAGAATTATCCTTGGTTGACCCAATAGACCCCAAAGAAAAATGAGAAGATTGCTATAGTGTTCTTTCCAATGCTGAGTCTTCTATTGACATATAATTATCTCCATTGTCTCCAATTTTAACCAAACTCCAAGATTATATAGGTAGTGCTCGTAGATATAATCAGCAAGTGGATGTGCACAACCCTGTCTTATGATAACATGAAGTCGTAGGTCATTAGACATCTTGTATGACAATGGAAAAACACCCTTCCAAAGTTGGGTTCACCTCACCCTATTCCGTTCACCAAAATCAAAGGTTAAGTGACATATAAAATACGACACACTTATCTAAAATTCTCAACAAAATTATTTTCAAAGCATTTGGGAAAACCTCATGACTATGACTCTAGATTCTATTCCTGTTGCCCCACTAGAACCTAGCTACACTTTTATTACCTGAAAGGAATTGTGAAACAAAAGGGTGAACACAACTAGCCCAGTAAAGAATATCATGACTAAAGATAATTAAATTATCAATAGCCTTCATCAGCAATAAATAAGAGATTTAGAACATATGGTAGATGATAAAACTTTTCAACCATAGTTGCAGTGGAACGAGAAATCCATTATAAGAGTCAAATAGACCATAAAGTCTATTATCTTCTCCATGTTAAAAGTCCACTAACAATGTTTTAATCCTGTAACATCATTTAATAGTTCCTATCCACAATCATGTAAATAACTCATAATCATAATTGTAGTTCTAAATTCCTCTTCTTATCTAGGACGAAGATAATTTTAATCACCTGTCTTTACCTGAAACATCAAAGATCATGGTTATACCAAATCACAGTTCATGTTCATAATCATACTAATAAATTCATCTTTGCACTCAGGCCAAAGATATTCATCAACAGTTCATCTTTGCACTCTGGGCCAAAGATATTCAACAACAGTCATCTTTTGTACTACGGGCCAAAGATATTCAACAACAGTCATCTTTGCACTACTGGACCAAAGATATTCATCAACAATTCATCTTTTTACTCTGAAGCCAAAGATATTAATATCTCAAAGAAATATATATTCATTTGAATTTATATAAACAATAATTATAACCATCTTTGATCAATTTACCTTTGTACTTAAGCTAAAGATATTCAATTATAAATTCAATGGTCATGATCATACGATCAACAATTCATCTTTGCACTTCTGAGCCAAAAGAACCCATAGTCACGATCATACCAATAATCTACCCATCTTTACACTCAAGTGTAAGAGAAATTTCATCACTAGGGTTATAAAAATGTTATATATGATAATAAAAACAATATGATCAAAACATGGATTTAATTTCAAGAGTAAGATTCATAAATCAACGATAATTTGGTCAGTAAAAGAAACCAATTTTATCGTGAATAGTACCCCATGAATAGTAACTCGTGAATAGTAACTCATGAATAGTAACCCGTATTCGTACATAGTACCATATACGTAAATAGTGCCGTATACGTAAATAGTGTCATATACATAAATATTGGCATATACATAAATAGTGTCATATACATGAATAGTGTCGTATATGTGAATAGTAACCTCAACATGAAAAGTTAAAAATTTTATAATAAAATTCATACCAATATTTCAGTGAAATGATATTGAAAGAAACAACATCATTTACTTAAAAAAAAATACTATCAACTTATCAAAAGAAGAGTACTTCTGGCTGAAATATCGGATATAATGCTGAAGAAAACATGCATTGCTTATCAACTCTCAAAGTATCTAAATACTCACAAAAATACGCTCGATATTATAGAGAGAGAAAACTTCTAATTCTGGTGTGATTTTCAATTCTAACTAAGCACCCTATTTATAGAAAAATGTTAGAACGCCAAAGCAGACTCAAATAATAAAATATTAATATTCTATATCAATTTCAAGCACGCCACTTGACCAGCACTCCACACTTGAATTCAGAAAAATCAAGAGATAAAAGGATAAGTGGGTCCCACCTTCTAGAAATCTCCACCAAAATCATTTATAAATTCAGAAACTTTAACAATTTCTGAATCAGTCACCTCTTAAAATTCATAACAAATCATACGTTAATTTTTAACGGTTCAAAATTTGTGGACATATATTCAACTTATATATGTATAACATATCCAAAAATTACTACGATCCAACGGTCGAATTAAAAATTATAACTCATGCAATATAGCCTAAGAACACTGATTTTTCAGACTATGAGTCCTTCGTACCAGTTTCATTCAAACAGTCACCACGAAAAATCCACAATGCAGTTTTAGGTGATTCTAATTTCTACGGTTAGCTTACTTCCAGGACTTTCTTTTGATATATGGCTCATCTCCTAACTCATTATACACAAAGAGTTATGGATTTTACAAAATCAAGTAATAAACTAATTTTTTTGAAAATCTCCTTATTTTGTTCTTCTTTTGATTTCTAGATTTCTCTCATTTGATTCATGCTCCGTGAATTTAGTGTAAAAATATCACCATTATTATTATATTATCACATTATACATTTATAATATAATACAATAATATATTTGACTGAATTATTTTATCAGAAAAGATAAAATATCAATTTTCAACAATTGTCACTTTTTTAAGAATTCCACCATTTATATCCACATAAAATAAATATGTTCTTATCATATAAATCAATAATTAATTATTCACAAATAATATTACATAATCACAATAATGACAACCAGGTCGTTCTCAGAAAAGAGGGGGCTTTCCGATAAGAATTTCTCCTTACTGGCGCGCAATTAGATGACCTAACCCCTTTTCTCGATAAAACTTTCTAGACATTGCCAATAATGCTATCTAAAAATATTATTCAAATAATATGAATTATTGATCTGATAATGGAAAATATTGTACAGTGACAATTATTGAAACAACAATAATATAAAATATCAACGTAACAATTATTGATACAATAAAATAAAATATTAAACAGTAATTACTGTAACAACTACTTACTGACTTCTTACGTAAGAATCAATAATCAGAAATATCGTGCTAGTGTGCCACTGTGCAACACCGCGTATTACTGTACTTTAACCACCGGGTATTCCAATAGTTTTAACGGTAACAACTATGCCATTATTTTTATAAAAAAGTTATTTTTGTCGCTTTCTATATCCGACAGTTATTCCGTTATGGGGCCCACAAATGGATGCGCCGTCGTACGAATATTCTCCGACAGCAAGAATATTCCACGACCAAACGAATATTCCCCGACAGCAATGAGTATTTTATAACCACTTGCGTATTTTGTAAAATTTACACATTTCACCTATAACCAAAGCATTATATCAAATTAACACCTTATTATTCAAAATAATAATTAGAGGGAATTCCATTTTATTTAAAAAAAATTCGGGGTCTTACATTAATTCTAATTATTCCTATTACAAAACTATTTAAAATAAATAGAAACATTGATTAGCAGTCAAGGGGAAGTACATATGAGGGAGTTAGAATTTACATTAAGAAAAAATTAGAGAAGACGAGGTACGCAGACCCCATTTAATAAAATCCATACATTCATGCATCTAACTAAAATAAAATCCAATCACATTGGTCAATAGTCCATAATCAATTCCATTTATTATCATACACATCACCATATGCATCAATAAATAACATTCATCTCATGAATAATAAACATTCAATATATATATATATTGATATCATTTAATGGACAAATTTAGTTAGCATAAAATCTAATTTTGAATTAAAGTAAACTCCTTTATTTTAATCCAAATTTAAATCAAAATAAACATCTTTTATTTTAATTTATCTAATTTTGAATAAAATAAACTTTTTATTTTAATCAAAATTTTTAATCAAAATAAACTTATTTATTTTAATTAATTATGGAATCAATTCAAGAAAAAAACTTTATTAAAGGAAACACGGATTCTTTTTCCTATTCACAAATAAACTCATTTATTTTGAATAATATGAAATCTTATTTCATATCTAAATAAACTCCTTTATTTAAGGAAATATGGATTCTCTTTCCTATTCACAAATAAACTCCTTTATTTTGAATAATATGAAATCATATTTCATATCTAAATAAACTCCTTTATTTAAAGAAACATGAAATCCAATTTCAACTCCAATTAGTTATCATGGAATTCAATTCCAACTCTAATTAGTTAGCATGAAATCTAATTTTAAAATTAAAATAAACTTTTATTTTAAGATAAAAATAATTTTTTTTATTTTAATTATAAAATAGTTAAGAATAATATATATATATAATATTCACGTGGGTCACCACGTGAATAAAGATGCTGGTACATGAGTATGGTGAATGCTATCTTAGATTATTCTAAACACATATCAATAAACATAACAAATTAAAACAATTAATAATTCGCATAAAGGTTTGCCTCTGATACCACTGTTAGGTTTGTAAGATTCATGAACGCAATCAAATTGCATAAAATAAGCGGAAGCATGAAAAATCAGAGTTTTAAAATTTTACAAACTATATACCAGGATCATCCTTTATGCACAATTATTAATTAAATAAAAATATGAAGAACAAGAATCACACCTTTGAAGATTTGAGCTTCCTCAGGAACAAGTTCATCTCCAAATCTTTTCGCGTTCAACTTGAATCCACCGGGTTTGGTTCCTTCCTTTGATCAACGTTAGCCACCCAAGTGTTTGGCCTCTAAAAGTGATCCACCAAAGAAGAAGAAAGATTCAAGAAGATGGGTGGTTGGCTAAACCCTAGTTTTCTATCTCTATAGAAAAACGTGTACTCTCCAACAATTAGAATCACGTATATCGATATCTGATATAAAACTCCTCTTATAAAGATATCAGTTAACCCTTCTAATCTAATTAGAAAATATGGTATTATTTAATTATTTAAATTCCTTTAATTAATTAAGCTCCCTAATCTTATTAGGGATAATTAATTAAACTCTTTTAATTAATTCAACCTCCTAATCTTATTAGGAATATATGAGAGTACTTTTATTAATTAATTTTCAAACTCCTTTAGGAATTAAATAATAATAATAATAATAATAATAATAATAATAATAATAATAATAATAATAATAATAATAATAATAATAATAATAATAATAAGACTCCTCTTAATAATTTATATTTAATATTTTTAAAATATTAAATAATAAATATTAAGCTATTTAATTTATTCTATCACCATAGATTAAATTAAATATACTTAACTTATTATTACGATTATGTCATTAACTTCTTAAATAATTATTTTATCTTTTATGGAGTGACCATTTAGGTTCTCAATATTAAACCGGTTGTGAATAAATCAATTAGAACAATTCTAATCTTATTTAAATACATAAATTAAACTATTAATTTATTTAAATAAATAATATTTATTCGGATAAGCCTTCCTAGCGATTAACGACTTTTCAGATAATATAGATTTCAACATTAATCATAAAAGAACCTTTGAGTAAATAGTTACCGTGCAATTCAATTCTTCCACCATACAATGTCCCAATTAAATATAAGACATGAAATTACTGTCAAGTCTTATTTTATTTAATTATATGTATTTTGACTCTTAAATGCACAACTTCAAATAATGCAAATTAGAAACTCCTTTCTAATTTCATTCTGCCTTGGCCAAGGACTACTGGTTTGTCATTTATCGAATCATATAGGATATTTCTCTTCTTTTACTAGAAGCGGTAGATTTTTTTATTGATAATACATTATCTCCATTTATAACTTATTATACCCAAGCATACCCTTTGATAAACCCTAAGGGTCTTAAGGAATAAGTTAATGTATAACTCATCATAGACAAGATACTATGATGATCTCAAGTCCAAGGATCACTTGTACTACTATCACTACAGGAATTCCTATTGACATTCAAATAAAACTCCATTAGGTATTCCTTAGCGAGCCACGTTCAGTGAACTTATTCTCTAATAAGCACCTACATACTTGCTTTAGTATCTCCACACAAATGATCATGAGATCAATCATTCTCATCCAATGAGCAATCAACGTATGTACCAATCTATCTGGATTCACCAATCCCCAATTTAGTAATCCAACGATTGGGAACTATTTTAGTTTTAAGCTTTCTAAGAATTTAGATCTCATTAGAATGATCATCATCATTATTCTAAAAGCATTGCTTAAAACTATGGGTTTATCACATATTATAAAACATCATCATGTAGATAATTAAAAGCCTTTAATAAATGAATACTTTTTATTAATAAATGAATAAGATTGTTACAAAGTATATGCTTTATCACCAAACATAATTGACTTGTGTGCATACTACTTTCACCCACTTGTGTGTGAAATATGCTGATTTTGTTGGCCAAAGTGGGTGTGCAATGGATTTTATCCATAAGTAAATTTTTAAGGATGGAATGCTATGAGATTTCATCCGTATGTAAATTCGAGTTATTTTTCGTTCGAAATTTGGAAAAACTTTCTTCTACAAAGTTGTAGAGAATTAAATTTCATATGAAATTGACATAAAGTCCATATTTTTCTGATAAAATAGCTATTTATTATGAATTATTGAAGTTTCTGAATATTGTTTAAATTTAAAATAGGGGGTGGGACCCACTTATCCTTTTTACCTCTTGATTTGCTGAGTTTGATGGACCCCACTTGTGGAATACTGAGATTGTGATGTTGTGTGCGTAAGAAAAAAATAAAAATAAAAATATTAATATTTTATTAAATTTTCTGCTTTGGCGTTCTAAGCATTTTTCTATAAATAGGATGCTTAAGTTAGAATTGAAAATCACACTAGAATCAGAAGTTTTCTCGCTCTATAATATCGAGCATATTTTTGTGAGTATCTAGATACTTTGAGAGTTGATAAGCAGTGTAAGTTTTCTTCAATATTATATCTGATATTTCAGTCAAAAGTACTTATCTTTTGAGGTAAGGGATGTTATTTTTTTTATAAATGATGTTATTTCTTTTAATATCATTCTACCGAAATATTGATATGAAATTTTTACCTTTTCTTTTCGGGGTTACTATTCACGTATATGGCACTATTAGCGTATACGACACTATTCACGAATACGACATTATTCACAGAAAAATTAAATTTTCTTTTCTTTGTCCAAGTTGTATATTATGGTTACTATCTTTGATTGTATCCATGTTTTGTTCTTCATTCTTGAATTTTGCTCCATAATTGATTATTATGGAGTATTTTTGAACTTGGATAAACTAAAGTACGAATCCCAAATCTTTGTTCTTTTATCTCATTGGATTCATTTTCTTTAAAATATTTTTTTATCATCCTCAGTCCTAAATGGTGATATAACTGAATATCTTTGGCCTGTAGTGCAAAGATGAATGATTACTTAATTAATATCTTTGGTCTGTAGTGTAAAGATGAATGATTACCTGATGAATATCTTTGGTCTGTAGTGCAAAGATGAATGATTACCTGATGAATATCTTTGGCCCGTAGTGCAAAGATGGGCAGATGTTGAGATGAACATGACCAACTGGTGATACAAATAAATATCTTTGGCCCGTAGTGCAAAGATGAATATTTGATTTGAGATAATTATTAATTGATGTCACAGGGATAAAATATTGACGATGGACTTTTAAATCATAGAAGATAGTAGACTTCATTCTCTACTTAACTCTTCTAATGAATTGTTATTTCCGCTGCGAATATTGATCTAAAACTTGTTGTCCATTATATTTTATCTTATTTATTGAAGGCTAACGATAATTTGCTTTTAATTATCTTAGTCATAATATTCTTTACTAGGCTAGTTGAGCTCATCCTTTTCTTTTTTGTTCCATTTTTCTTCTCAGGAGGCGAGAATATAACTGGTACTAGTCGGAGTGTGGAGTGATGGTTCAAGACAGTTATTATAGCAGTCCTCACTACTTTATAAAATAGTGTATCAATAATTATAATGAGGACTTTATTTGAGTTTGGATATTGTCTATAAGACAATATTTGTACTAAAACTCCCAGCACATGTGTTATTGTATTTTGCACGATAATTATATTAATGAAGTTTGTATTTAGTTTCTGTACCATGTATTTGGCGACTCAGAATGGGTTGTGTGGACCTATTTTGGAGGCGTCACAGCTGTCCCAGATAAGTCAAAGCCGGTAGTTCAAGGGGGAGCGTTTGTCGTGACCTTCCAAAAAGCGAGGAACCCGAACGAAGTTATTACGGGTAAGCTAATCATAAACTCTTGCGAAGTCTATACCTTATTAGATACCAGTTCTACCCATTCTTTTATTTCACTTGCTTGTGCTCAATGTTTAAATTTGACCCTAGAGAAATTAGAGTTTGACTTATCTATTGAGACTTCGTTAGGAGAAACCTTCATTACATCTGTAGACACTCAAAATTTCATTTTCTCTATTACTAACTATGGAGGAGGACAAAAACGTCTTTTTCACACTCCAGAAATAACCCTAGGAGACCACAACATCAAATCCAACCCAAGAGATAACCCTAAGAGATGAAGTTCCAACCCCGGAGGATCAAGTTCAAAGCCTCGAGATAACCCCGGGAGGTCAAGCCAAACTCAAAGAAAATCCTAAGGACAGTCAGAGTCAACAGCAAGCCAACCTCAGAGATAACCCTGAGAAAAGACTGCTACAAATGCGCGAAAATCAGAGATAATCCTGGGAGGGGTAAAATGGTCATTTTTCCAATTCAAATCAAATCAACTAATTTCAACTCAAATTTCTTCAAAAGAAGTCCCACAAGAACCATATCTTAACTTTTAAGTGCAAACTACGCAAAACAGCTCAACAGACTTCCTGACGGAGACCTGGAAATGCCATTTTGGTCATGGACCCATCTTGCTAGAGTCAAAAAGGGAAAATCCTATGCCATTGTGTAGCTCTCGGAAAGAGCTTTCCAGAATGGTATGACACGCTTCCATCGGACTCCCGGATTGAAAGTTATGATGGTTCGAGCGGACAATGCATTGTTCGAGTGTACATACTTCGAAACGACGGGACCCACATGGCCCGGGGCACCCGAGGCAGCCGCAGATAGACCCGTGGCTCCCCCTTCTATAAATAGAGGGCTTGGGGTGGCCATTTTAAGAAGGAGAAAGACGAGGAAGCCCTGTCCATTTTGCTCTGTACATACTTTAAACTAAGTGCTTTCTTTTTCTAAGTACTTGTGAGCTCGTGTTTTGCTATATTTAATTGGTGGAAAACGAGTATTCATTCATTAAAAGCTATCTGAAGTCTTCTTGGCAACCCACTATAAGACATCTTAGATTTCTTAAGCCTTTTCTCACTTCTATCCATACATACTTATTCACGTTGAGAGTCGTGTTGTGTGTGTATGCTCGGATCGTCGATCCGTGGCATTTATCGCTTATATATATATAATGTTATCAAAATCTGTTCGATTGATCCCAAATATAATATTCGGTGCATTTACTGCTTATATATATAAAAATACTGTTATTGAACTCTATTCGATTGAGCCTGGATATAATATTCGGTACGTTTACTGCTTATATATATATATATATATAACTGTTTATCAGCCCATAGGCTAGATTTGCCTAAATTTGGTTATTTCTCACTTTAACCGATTCATTGTGACTAAACTGGAACCTTTGAAGCTGGAATGCTTAGATTTATTCAAATCTAGTTCTTGTTTCAACTTTTGTACATATTGCTTTATCATGTGAGCCTAGGAATCATGTGATCACAGATTCAGTTCCTGAATCTAGATTCGGTTCTCGTGATGGATATTTTCAGCTACAGCCAGCTTGTAAATTATTCACGGTGTCTGAATCTCCTTAGATGGCTCTCATGCCCACAAGGAGTTCGGCACTGCTATCTATCTTATTTTCTTGAAGATGCTTCACATATCGAAAATAATAAAAGCAATCAAGCTGAACACTTAATAAAATGGAAGTATCAAAGGCCTCAATTACTATTGAGCACAACGGGTTGAAAAACCTATTTTACAAAACATCACTGCCATATCTCGTTAAAATTGAACTTTTATACAAAATTCAAACCCTTTGTATATAGGTGCAAACGAGGCATATCACTACTTCCAAATAATTTCACATTGACCTACACACACATTCAGATAAAAGTTTAAATTGAAAAGTGGCGGTAACCGTGTCACCACGGAAGTGCCTAACACCTTCCCTTCGCTTAATCAAGCCCTCGGACCTTAACGAATCTCGGTTTCACAGACCAGTTAGACAGTGTCACATCACTAGGTCTTTGTGCAAACCTTTTCTCGGTTGAGTTGGTGCAACTATTTAAAAATTCCAACTGGCGACTCTTACAGTCAAATCGTCGACATATACATGTCGGACCTTTTCACAACTTATTTTTTCAAACAAATCTCACCTAACATGAGAACACCAAAATACAAGAACAGAAAGGGAAAAATAAAAATCCCGACATAGATTGGTGGCGACTCTGCTGAGGACATCCAGTAAGAGGGCTGAAGCTGCTATTAAAAGCTTTTTCAAAACTTTTATCTGCTTGTGTGTGGATTTTGCATTTACATTTGAATGAATGTGTACTAATGCATTTACTTACTACACTTAGTGCTTCGCACTATATCTGCCTGTGATATTAGTGCTTCGTACATGTCATCATTTCCATATGGTGAGATACGATGTATGTGAATGTATGTTATGTGGTCCCTCCACCAGGAGGCTATCCTGTTGGTGTTTGATTATTGGACTCGTAGGGAGACTAATTCCAACGAAGCTCAGTAAAGGCACCACCCAGATTCGCTCCAGTTGAAAGATCAGATTAACTTCCCATCCAGTAAATTGCGATGATTTGGGAACCTTCATGCCAAAAAGCCGTGAGAGTAGCCTAAGATAGGTCAACCTCTGATAAACCAAACGCGGAGGGAAGTCTCTTCATGCCTTCCTATTTTAATTACTTGTAATTTCATTTCCATGTCAATGTAATGGAGAAAATAAAGGATTATGTGAACATGCATTCCTTTTCATATCAAAACCTGTCATGCTATCCTGTCATCAAAATAGTTGACATCCGTTTTGCAGGATAATATTCCTAAAAATGGACACACTACAGAGCATGTAACATTTCCACATTCCCTTAAGACTAAACTACATATGTCTTTTTGCAAGGAAATAATTGATCCTGTCTCCCGTTCAAAATCCAAAAAGGCACTAAGCCCACCGTCAGACATGGCTACAAGTGCCCAACCTGATCCTACTCCTGTTTCTCGCGAGGAGTTCGAAGGATTAAGGAATCAAATAGTAGAATTGACGGTCTTTCTAAAAGAATAAAGTAAAAACACTCGGACCCAGACAATGCCTACTAAATCAAAGTCATTCATTCAAGGGGGCAGTCAGGGTATTAATAGAAAGATGGAAACCCAAATACCTAAACCTCCATCCAATAAAGGAACCAACAAAACCCCTGAAACCACAAAACTCAGGGATGATCGAGAAACTGGGGATATAAGAAAGAAAGTCCAACAAATGGAGGAAACCATCTGGTCAATAAAAGGGATTGAAAGCTATGGATGTGTCTCTTATTTAGATCTCTACATATTCCTAGGGGATCAATATCCTGACAAATTCAAAATCCCAGAGTTTGAAAGTACAATGGGGCAGACGATCCCTATACACACTTAAAAGTCTACATTGGTGAACTGGGGTCTTATGCTGAAGATGAAAGCCTCATAATGCAACTTTTTCAAAAGAGTCTTACAGGAGAGGCTAAAGCCTGGTATGCCTGACTTGACAATGCCAAAATCCACAACTGGGAAGAATTGGCCCACGCTTTTCTAAATCAATACAGTTTTCAGTCACAAATGGCACCGGATCGATACCAAGTGACTAAAGTCAAAAAGCAAAGCACTGAGTCTTTCCGAGAATATGCCCAAAGGTGGAGACGTCTGGCAGTGCAAGTCATTCCATCAATGACAGAAAGTGAAATGGTGATGACTTTCATAGACATTCGAGAGGCGCTTTACTATGAGAGAATCCTAGCAGGCATAGGAAAGCCATTCTCAGAAGTGATCAAACATGGAGAAATGGAAAAGATGGGCCTGAAGGCAGGCAAGATTAAAGACTTCACTACCTTGGAAGCAGTCGCTGAGTATATACAGACTGGCAAGTATGCGAGCAATCCCAAGAGGGTACTTTATAAAGGCAATGAAGATGTATCCCTTGTTTCACAGGGGCAAACTAGGAGACCAACCTATAGCCCCCCCATTTGGAGAAAGCAAGATAATTTGCCATTTCAACAAAAGGTTGCATTCAACCAATGCCAAGACAGGAAGAGAAAATTTGAAAGAACAGAAAATCGGGTGTTCACTCCACTGGGCGATTCCCTTGAAAATGAATTGGTGATGTTAATGGATCATATGAAAATTACCGAACTGGCTCCCCTCTAGAACCGGGGAGCAAAAGATACAATCCAAGCCAGAGATGTGCTTAAAGAAAAAAATTCAAAATTTGATCGAAAGTGGCAGTATTGTGGTCCAACGACCCGACCAACAAAATGTTAACACCAACCTTCCGTTGTAGCATGATACGGAGGAAGTAAACATGATCGGGTCAGGAAGTGATGAAATGTATCCAAATCGTAAGTACATACGAAGGATGGAGGAATACCCCCAAAGGCACAAAATAAATGTCCTAGAGTGGGAAAACTCAGAGGAGGGTATGACAGTAATGCAAAATTTAGAAATAATTCAGAATCAAGTAATCTGCTAGCTAAGTTGATAGTGCGCCAACATCAGGATACGAGGCAGTTTTTCACTCAACTATCAAAAAGCCAAGAGAAAAAGGAGGTTAAACATAATGAAAACCCATATCTCTCCATGATGAGCTAGCTAAATGAAGAAGATCAAAGCAGGCTGAAAGTACAAGAAAAGGGGGATGATAAAATTGCTAGAAGATCTCGTCAATGGAAAAATCGCTCGGGGGAATGCGAATTCTCAAAGAAGAAAGATCAAACAACCTCCAAAAGAGCCCAAAAATTCACCCCACTGAGCAAATCAAATGAAGAAATATTACACTTTCTAATAAGCGAAGGAAGGATTACTGAGTTGCTGCCTCCTATAAATTCTAAGATAAAGAGTTATGATTCCACCAAGATATGTCTCTACCATTCTAACTCACCTGGATATGCGACTGAGGAATGTTGGTTTTTGCAACATAAAATCCAGGATCTCATTGAAAATGGAGAGCTGAAGATAGAATCCCCCATTACCAGAAAAGGCAAAAAGGAAATAAAAAGCTTAAGCTGTCCACTCGAGACAGGCAGTTCAAAGGAGTTGAAGGCTATGAACACCAATTTTGGCAGAACATATGGTGGACTAATCCTAATGTAGGGAATGACAGAGGAGACAAAAATTTACATCAAAGATAAGTAGATATATTAAAACAATTTACATTAGTTATATATCTTGTATAAATGGAATCTAAAATGCTTATATATAAATGATGCGGGACGTATGTGCTATTCAGAGGAGGACGAATTTGAATAAGAATCCGATCATCCGGATTAGTAGGGGCCTTTGGCACATGATTAGGCCCCCTACCCAAGTCGCGTTTTTTCTGCGCTGCTTTAGAAGCCATCTATATATTACAAATTTCAAGATGTTAGTATGAGTTATATTTCATTACATGTATATATTAATATAAAATGACAATAATGATAGGAAATTGCATTTAAATAGTTAAGTACATAAACATGAAAGTGATATAAAGATGTTGGTATAAGTTATATTTGATTACATGTATATATATGAATATAAAATGATAATAATGACAGAAAATTGCATTTAAATAGTTAAGTACATACATTTCATTTGTTCAAGTGTCAATGTCTGATTCAGAATCATCTTGTATAAGTATTGTTGATTCATAACCATCATGAACTTCAGATTCAGTGTCAGATTCAGTCAATAACTCTTCCTCCTCAGTATCAATGTCACCTGGCACAAGTATTGACTCATGATCTAATCATGTGGTTCATCTCCACCATCTAACTGGATTACTTCATTATCGTCCTCCATATTTATTATAGTTTAACTATGAAGCATTTACTCTTGGTAAATCTCCCCATCAACTACTTATACAAGACTGCGCGCGGGAGTATGAATTACAACTTGCCAATCTATAGGCGGTCTATCCCTTTTCCTAACAGGACTAGGAGTGTAGTATACTTGTACTGTTTGAGTTGGTAAAATAAATGGTTCGTTGGAGTACGCAGACCTATGGAGGTCAATACCAACGATTCCATGTCTGTCAACACGTATCCCTTTTTTTTGAATCAAACCAACGACACTTGAACAAGTTAATATGACCCCCGTATATGCCCTTGTATGACAACTATACGATTTCCTCCATCTCCCCATAAAAGGCACGACCAAGCTCATTGTAACAATCTCCTTGGACACATACTCTAGAGTTCGTTGTTCTTTTACCGCGCCCATATGCCTTTGTATGAAATTCACAACCATTTATTTTATAACCATTGCGGCTGACTTGGTCCCTGTCTGGTCCCATAGCTAGGACTTGTACATTAGCCTGAATCATTGATCCCTCAGTCAAAGCCTACAAAAACTCCATCTTATTAAATGAAGTCATAGTTAATATGGAGTATGTATATATATATATATGTCGTGCTTAAGAAATTGAACTTACTTTGTCCTTTAGCCAAAGTGCAAATTTTTTATCACGATTGATTTAAATATCTTTATCAGTTATGTTTGGATGCTTCACTTTTAACTTGTCATCATACAATCTATACAATGTGTCAGGAATATGCATGTGAATGATATTCCTATTTACATATGATTTGATTATGATATGTATATATATGAATGAATATGCAAGTATGCTTGCATTAAGAAAAGCTGTAAAGTCCTTTGATAAATAATAGAAACATATGTACAAGGACTTAGAATAAATTGATCAAATGTGTTAGGTTGATCCTACTTAAGCAAAACAGCTTTGTAAAGTCCTTAAAAAGAAATGATGTACAAGGACTATAAATACAGTAAGATCAAGCACGTTAGGTTGATCTTATGATGTAATAGATAGGCTTGTCTGATCGTCGAGCACTGCACCAAAAATTATAGTTTGCCAAGAGAGTCAAGGAAAACTCGAGAGCTATTGAGGCATAATCGTAGTCTACGAGATAGTAGATCTCGAAGTTCGTAGACTTCTAGGAGAGACGAGGAAGGATCGTAGTGTGTTGAGAAGAACTTCCACAGGGTAGTAGTCTGCTTTGAGGAAGTCGTGTTCGAGAATCGTGAGAGAATTTGACTACCTACGAGCCAACTGAGCATCTGCCAAAGCCAGTCAAGAATCATAGATTACACCCGGAGTCGTAGAGTCTACTAATGTCAAAGCTAATTCAAGAATCGTAGACTGCATTCAGAATCGTAGAGTCTACTGATCGTATCAAAGGCAGAGATCGTAGTCGAGCAAGATCAGATAAAGACAACAAGCACAACGACAGAAATCGTAGTATCAAGATTTGATCTCAAAGTCGTAGTGTCTGTACAGCCGAAGTTGAATCATAGAATGCAGAGCTAAGACCTTAATAGATGTGCTTACAACGCCAAGGCAGAATTGTAGAGCAAATACGATTCTCAATAAATGAGCACTCCCAGAATATGCAAAGGAATGGAGCCTCTGGTTGTCACTGCAAAGATACATCCCACCTGAAGGAAACCAAAGAGCACTCAACGAACGACATGCAAGATCTAAGAATCAACTCAATCAGCTTCCAGACTGAGTTGTGAAGCCATTCGAGATGAAGTCTTCCACAAGTTGATCATAAGAAGACTTCAGTAACTGACTAAGGAAAGTCAGCTAGTGCAGTTGCTGTCAAGGAAATAGAAGACATCGACCTTGGAAGCAACCTGGATCGTAGTTGTTGCTAAAAGAAGAAGAAACTAATGGAGTGTGCACAAAGATACTGGTCAGCCTCTGAAGAACAAGGCTCAAGTGATTAAACATTGGGTTAGTCCATTGATGATAAGTGAACGGGAGATTACAAGGAGAAAGCGAGCTGGACACACCACAAATCTGAAGTGTCTTGTTATTTAGAAGAGGCTAGAGCAAGGAATCTAGCCATCAGTATCTGAGAACAGTCGAGGCAAACAGAAGTGATGAAGCACTGTATAAAAAGAGGAAGGGGTGTTCTACCCTAAAGAACAAGTGAATACTCCTCAAGATCGTAGTGTTGTTTCTACAAGTCAACAAGACACTACGACCAGGTCCATAAAGATATGCATCAGAATCATAGAGTTTGAATAGCTGAAGACTGAAGCATTGGCAACGGTTAAATCTGAAGGATAATATTCGGACAAGAGCTTATTGAGAGCATCGATGCAAGGACAACCTCTGATCGAGGAATCAAAAGGGTGAAATAAAGTCGTCGACCTGCCCAAGATATCAAAGTGACATATCTGAAAGGGTTGATGAAATAGCAGACTGCAGTGTCAGGAAGTCAGAAAAAGATGTCATGTTACATCTGCAGTCTGCACCAAATAACTCGAGATCTGCGAAGCAATTTGAATAACTTTCAACGGCTACTTTCCAATGGGAAGATTGGGAAGCAGTATAAATCAACAGATCTTCAAAGATCAAGAGTTGCTGATGATTATGAAGTTGCAGAATTGTTGAGTTGGTGAATGCTATAGTTGACTCTACGAGTTCCACCAAAGATTAATAGTACAAGTCTCAGTGACAGTGAGACTACCAAGGTGGAAGTGAAGCAGCTTATAAGAAGAACTCAACCAGATCAAAGCTTCACTCAACAAAGATGAGAATGCCACTAAAGATGGTAGCCAAGCTGAGAGCTAAGAAGGCCAAGAAGATAGCATTCAGAAAAGTGGCTAAGTACAAACAAGATCAAGAGAGCCACTCTACGAATCACCATGAACCAAAAGCTAAAACTGAACAATTATAGAACCATGTATGCAAAGTATTCAAGAAGGGCTCAGGGATTGCTAAATGCCAGACGAAGTCTACTGAGAGTACAGAAACTTAGCAAACCTAGATGGTGATGGTGCACAGCTGATAACAGATGAAGATAAGAAGAAAAGAGTGAAGATCAGCTACACCAAAGAAGATGTGGTCCAGACCTAAAGCAGAATACAAAAAGGACCACACCAAGCTGCTAAGTACAAAAGATATTTAGAGCTTAATGACATCTTAGCAGTTCAGCACTAACAACAACAACAACTACAACAACAAGAAGCCAAGGCCTAAGGGGTCCTTGTCCGGAGGGACTAACTGAAGTTCCAAGCCTGCTGGGCTTGAAGAGTTCCTAGGGAACTAGAGAAGTTCCAAGGCTGCTGGCCTTGAAGAGTTCTTAGTGAACTAAAGTCCCAAGGCTGCTGGCCTTGAAGGAATCTTAGTGATTCAGGGTGCTGCCCTTACTAAGTGGAAATCCTGCTAGTTGAAAGCAGAAGAGTGGATTAGGAGCTTGAGTCTCTGAACCACTTAAAACCCCTTGTGTCTTTTACATTATGTCATTTACATTATGTACATTAACTGCTATAACTGCTATGCATGTTTTAACTGCTTACTACTAAAGTAACTCAACGAACAATGTATGTTTGATTATGAATATATCAATGAAGGGGATCTTTTACTTATTCTGCTGTGCTTGAAAAGATTCTTAAGTTTGTCATGAGCTACCTAATGAGCAATACAACTTAATAGAGAAAAAGTATTTTAAAATTCTAAGGATCTATTCAACCCCCCCCTTCTAGATCTATATTGTGCCTACTGGGAACTAACACAATGTAGTGACTAAAAACACTCATGGCCCATGTTGTGATAAGCCTTGATGTTAAGTAATGTCGACACTACAGACAATGTAGTGTGTTTGGTGCAACCATGCCACAATGGCTCACTACCCTCGTCTAACAACTTAAAGAAGTCTTTGGCATCAGAATTTATAGGTTGCTCTCTGACTCGTTCCCAATCAAAATCTGGCCCTGCAATATCATGAACCATTTCATTCATACGATGAGTACTACTACCCGAATTGTGTATTTCTATGATGCCACCATCTCTTCTCTGACCATGTGCCCACCAACATTCTTTGTAATTTTTTATGAACCCAGAAACAAGTAAATGATAGTTTACCACGTCTCTGTCCATATAATTTACATTCTTACACTTTAAACATGGACATCGTATCTTGTTTTGACCATTCACACATGCCGGATGACTATACGCATACTCCAAAAACACTTGGCAACCAGCTCTAAATTCTGCTGTAGCACCTATCTGAGCATTTGACTTTCGTCGTCTCATCCAACTACGATCTGAATAGAGGTCCATGATACCACAGTACCTATGTTGACATGAATTATTGTATTCCCTTGTTAGAGATTTACAATTCAGCTCAATCCCATTTATAATGCTTATAAATACAAATATATATATATATATATATATATATATGTACATATATAACATGAGTGTGCATCATATATGATTATTCGAGAATTGAACAAGGATACATGCCAAAACAAATTTACACAGCTTGAGATCGACTACCCAAAGGCATGGTATATTGTTGTCATCCTACATATTTTAACTGACACCAACCTAAAGACAATAGATTCCTTGGGGTAGAATATGAATCATTGCATCATGCATGTTCTGCATATGTATTGGGACAAGTATAAATTATTTTTTTGCATATATGTAGGTATAATATAAATATACACCTTTGTTCAGTTACTTGACCAACGAAATTTTTTTGGCAGTCTCCCATATAATATGGACTATCCACATGGACGAGGTCATGTATATATGGCCATTTGTAGACATATAAGAGCAATAAAAATGTATAAGTAATTAACATAACATCACATATATTAAACACCAATGAAGTATAACACAAAAGTGAATACGAATGCATATATGGCCATTTGACTTATATATAAAGATTTAGATAATGCTGGACATTTTGGAAACATATCATTATTCATGAGTATCCTCCTGCCTGGAATTTTGGAAATTGCGTGATATGCCTAATTACTTGATCATGGATTCCAAGAGTAGAATTTCGAGGGAATTAGAATCCCTTATTTTGGGAATATCAGAATATATTTACTTCATTATAGTTTAAGGTATTTGGTGAAGATGACTGTGCACTGTGGTATCATGTGGGGATAAAAATAACTTGCCTCAGCTCTATCAAAATTCCTTTTCTTTTTGTATCTTTTTTGGGGGTGGTGAAGAAGGATTAAGTATCGCTTAGTTCACAAAGGTTTCACATTTGAGTTTTATTTTTGTTTCAAAATGATTGAGGCTCTATTAAAAGTCAAAAGGTAATCTTAGTGCAAAATGAATGACCATATCAGCCTTTTGAGAAAACCAAGTAGACATGATTTAAACATCAACATCCTCAATACTTATCAAACATATTATTTCAAGAATAGTAACAGAACAAACCAAAGGATTCCAAATGGTGGCCAATTCAGTTGTTCACAAATGGTTTTGATACATTTTTAAAAACTAAATACACAATGTTTGTTTCAACTTTTCCCTTTTATTACGTCTTATACTATGTTTTTATAGAAAAATGTAGGCCACACTAAGTTTAAAGTTGGAGATTGAGATGGAGTACACATATCAGGTTGATGGGGTCACTTTAAAAAAAATGGTGAAACATTAATCTTTGTATAGAAATTAAGCTGACAATTCTGGACAACTAATTTGGGACAGAATATTGGCCTTCAATCTATTTGAGAAAATTATACACCTTCAAAATTTGTTTAATCTCTCAACTACAATAAAAATATATATAAGCAAAATGATTGGGAGATTGAGGATTTATAGGTGAACAATTTTTATCTTTGAAACTTAAAAGTCACAGTGCAAGTACATCAGCCCCCAATCAGAAAGTAAAGATGTTTAGAAAGTAAAGGGAGAGAATACCTCAGACATTGAGATTGACAGTCAAGAGGAGAGGCGGTGGCAGAGTGGGCGAGGCGATGGCGGAGTGGGCAAGGTGGTGGCGGTGGGTGGCTTCTCCTTCTTCTCTTCTCCCCCTTTCTCCCTCTTCTCTCTATTCTGCTCCATCTTTTTTTTTCTTCTTCGCCTCTGTGTCGAGTGAATGACTGAAACTTGTAACATTAAGTTTGTTCAACGACTGCCATCAGCGACCGCATGTGGTCGCTAATGTTTAATGATGTTAACGCATCAGTGACCGCCTAGTGATCGCTGATAGAGATTGGTCGCACAAAACAAACGCGCCAACGTTTTGCACCAATTTTTAGGAGGGAAATTCATTATCTTAGTCATAATATTCTTTAATGGGCTAGTTGAGCTCACCCTTTTCTTTCATTGTTCTCTTCAGGAAATGAGAATATAGCTGGGTCTAGTCGGGAATGGAGTGATGGTCCAAGATGGTGGCTATAGTAGTCCTCACTATTCTATAAAATAGCGTGATAATAATTATAATGAGGACTTCATTTGAGTTTTGATATTGTCTACGAGATAATATTTTTATTAAAACTCACAACTTGCGTTTTGTCATATTTTACACAACAGTTGATAATTGTAAGACCCCAACTTTCATAAATAAAGATTAATTTTTCTCGAATTATATTTTTGAATATTAAGCTGTGAATTTGTTATAATGTTATAGTTGTTGGTAATATTTATAAATTTTGCAAAGTAAGCAAGTTGTTATAAAATACTCATTTGGTCGGGGAATATTCATACGACGACACAATTATTGGTGGACCCCACAACAGAATTATTGTCGGAGTTAGAAAACGACAAAATTATCTTTTTATAAAATAACGGTGAAAGTTTTACCGTTAACTATTGAAATACCCGTTGATAAAAGTACAGTAATACGCGTGGTTGCATAGTAGCACACGGTATTGTACAGTATCTTTGATTATTCATGCTTACGTGAGAAGTCACTCAGTTTTATTTAATTATTGCCATAGTATTTGTTGAACAATGTCTCATATTATTGATTCAATAATTGTCATTACACAATATTTTAAATTATTAAATCAATAATTCATATTATTTGAATAATATTATTAGATAACATTATTGACAATGTGTAGAAAGTCCTGTCGAGGAAAGGGGTTTAGTCACCTAATTGCACGCCAATTGGGAGAAATACTTATCGAAAATCCCCCTCTTTCCTGGGAATGATCTGGTTGTTAATATTGTGAGCTTATAATATTATTTTTGAATAATTATTATGTGGTGGATATTGGTTCAATTTTGTTATAAATGAAAGAATTTAGCATGAAATATTTGTTGAAAGTTTGACATATTTTTCTATGGAATCACAATTATCTCTTCCGATAGATTATTCATTCATATATATTATTATAATATATTATAATTGTTTAATAATAATATTATTATAATATATAAGCATGTGGTTAATTAGAAACGGAAGTAAACAAGTTGTGTTTGAATACATTGTTTGTAACATTGTTGGTAGAAATGGTGGGTGAGAAAGTTGCCTGCAAATCCTTGGTTTTCAAATGTAATATAGGAGCCTTGTCCTTTTTTTTTTCAATGATGGGTTGTTTTTTTCTTCCATCAAGCTTGTTTTCAAAAGGGTGGGCCCTCACCTATAAGGAAAAAAATGAGAGGTTTGGCAGGAGTGGGTTTGTAGAGTTAGGCATGATTTCTCAATTTCTTCCTCCGAATTGTGCTATAAAAAGAGGGCAAACCTCAATCCTAAATCACACCATTTTCAATATCAGAAATTCTTATTTTATAGTATTGTGAGTATTTTCTTAGTATAAGGATACTTTGAGTGTAGTTTTTTCTGCAAGCTTTTCTCAGAATAATATCCGATATTCCAGTCAAATCCAGTTTCTACTAAGGTAAAGAATATTATTTTATTTCAATACTCGTAAGAAATATTATTTTCTTTCATACTCCATAGTATGGAAGGGATATTATTTCATTTCATATTCCTAAATTTAAACTTACTATGGTAAGTATTGCTTCTATAATTCCTGAAATTAGTAGAATATCCTTGATATTTGCGCTTCATCCAGTATCTTTTCATGAAAATATTATTCTAAGCATTCTTGATAAGTTTTAATCTTTTTATGCCGGAGTACTATTCACGGAGTACTATTCCCAAAGTACTATTCACGGGGTACTATTTACTTGGGTACTATTGACCCGGGGTACTATTCATGACAAAAATTGATTTTTTTTCAGTTCAAATCATTTTTTGTGACACCCCCAAAATAGGTATACATCACCTATTCTGATTCGCCAATTACATGGTACAGAATACAAAGGGTGAGCTCAATTAGCCTAGTAAGAAATATTATGACTGAGATAATGCAGAATAAATTATCGTTAGCCTTCAATAGTGTTAAACTGATAAAATATAACAAACATTAAGTTTAACTGCAGTGGAACAAGCAATCCATTAAAAGAGTCAAGTAGTAGAATAAAATCTACTATCTTTTATGATTTAAAAGGTTTTCATCACTTTTATCATTTGGGACTCGACAATAAATAATCCACATCTTCCACACACTACTGACCAATGATATTCATTAGTATCACAACCACAAATTATCCATGCACTACGGGCCAAGGATATTCGTGTATTCATCAATGGTCATGATCATGCCAACAACTGTCCATCAATGCACTACGGACCAATAAGGACTTTTACCACATCATTTGTAACATTATAGTCATGATTACACTGAATAATCCTTGGTCATAATCATACCAAGTCCATCTATGCACTACAGGCCACAGATGACTTTCAACAAAATATAAACATGAGGATGATGACAATGATATAAGAATTCAATTAAACAAGTTCAAGAATTAGTTTATCCAAGAACCAATAATGTCCAAATTGTCAACATGATACTGCTTCGTGGAGTAAAATTCAAGAATGCCCAGAATAATATTTCCATGAAAAGATACTGGATGAAGCGCAAATATCCAGGATATTCTACTAATTTCATGGAGTATAGAATCCAAAACTTTAACCAACTGAGTATAATAGAATATATGAAACTGCAAATGGATTTTCACCCGTCATGCGGTAATCCACGTATACAGATCATTTCCATAATTTAATAAGGAATGAATACAAAGGATCATTCACTATGCATGTGGTAATCCACATAGACAGGTTATTCCAACAAAATAATAAAGAATGGAATAACAGAAGAATTCACCATGCATGCGATAGATCGCACAGACAGGTTATTCCCAACAAAATAATAAATAATAAACGTACAGATAGGATATTCTGACATAATAATAAAGAATGGAACTAGGTCATGCATAAACGCACAGACAAGATATTTCGACAGAATAATAAAGAATGGAATAACAACAGAATTTCACCATGTATGCGGTACTTCACATAAACAGGTTATTCCAACATAATAATAAATAATGGAACCAGGTCATGCGTAAACGCACAGACAGGATATTCCAACAGAATAATAAAGAATGGAATAACAGAAGAATTTCACCATGTATGCGGTACTTCGCATATACAGGTTATTCCAACAGAATAATAAGGAATGGAATAACAGAATTATTACACCATGTATGCGGTACTTCGCATATACATGTTATTCCAACATAATAATAAAGAATGGAATAACAGAAGAATTTCACCATGTATGCGGTACTTTGCATAGACAGGTTATTCCAACATAATAATAAAGAATAGAATAACATAAGAATTTTACCATGTATGCGGTACTTCGCATAGACAGGTTATTCCAACATAATAATAAAGAATGGAATAAAAGAAGCTCTCTTCATGAATACAAAAGAAATAATACCCCTTACCTTAGAAGAAACTGGATATAGGAGTAGTGAAGTACAAAAATACTTTTCTTCTTTCTCTCTATAGTTTCTCTCTCTAGAGTTTCAGTGAATTCGTAAGAAATAATGAAGGAATGAGCTTCTATTTATAGGAGAATGGGTGAATAGTAACTAATTCATGAAGCAGTCAGATTGATTTACTTTTAAACGGATGGTCCATATTGATTTACTATACATTATTAATAAAATATTCTAATAAAATAAAATTATTTAAATAAAATATAATATATTCTATTTATAATCTAATAAAATGAATAACTTTATAAAAGTATGCTATTTTATATAAAAAAAATTTACTATGCAAACACTATGCATAATAGAATATTATATATTCTATTTATAGTCTAATAAAATAAATAACTTTATAAAAGTATTCTGTTTTATATAAAAAGATTTTACTATACAAAAACACTATGCATAATAGAATATAATATATTCTATTTATAGTCTAATAAAACAAATAACTTTATAAAAGTATTCTATTTTATATAAAATGTAATGCCCGAGAAAATCGGATTTTTTTTATGACAATTAAATTTTTATTTGATTATGTGAATTAAATGAATTTAATTGATTTATTATGTGAGTAAGCTATATGAAGATCGTTTTATGATCTAGAATGTGCTAACGTGGTTAGTAATCTGGCTACATGCTAGAATTAATTGTTTAGAATTTCCAAGACGAAAATAAATATTTTCCAAGAAATTTCCGTAAAAACACTATTCATCCGTTTCTGTTTGGGAAATTATTTTGAAATTCTGAGAAACGCGTAATGATAGAATCTCGAGATGAAATGAAATATCTGATAATATTTCATTTATGGCAAACGTAGTTTTCGCCTGCGGACTTAAAACCTAAGGGTTGAGTATATTGATTTCCGAGAAGGAAATGAAACGCGTAGAGGGATTGGCTTTATTATTAAAGCGAGTGTTATACAATTATGGTACTATTTAGTATCTATGTATAATACGACGAGTAAATACAAAGTACAATACGATTATTGTACGAGTAGTATACGGAGAGAATACGTGAATTGTACGTATAAAATACGATTCGTATTATAGAATTAAGTTAAGTCTTAATGTTAATTCATTTAAGTTGGATTATTAATTAGTTCAATTAATTTAATGAGAAAGCCCAAGGGATTAGTTGGTTAAGCCCAATTCAAGGCCCAATATTAGATTGGTTAAGCCCAATGCATGAAAACTGAACTGTGGATCAAACCGGTGGGTCACCAAATGGGTAAAACCCATGGGACAACCCATGGGATGACCCATGGCAAGGGTGGGCCAGCCAACTTGGTGTGCAAGCCAAGAATAAGGCTTGGTCACCAAGCATTTTACTTGGTGACCAAGAGTGAATAGTAAGGAGGTGTTGGTAGTTGTCCAAATTACCCTCCATTCTAGTTTCCTATAAATAAGAAGGCAAGGTTGGCCATTTGAGGGTTTTTCAATTGCCTAACCTAGATTATTTGAGAGAGAAAGAGAGCTAAAATACACACAACATATATTTTGGAAGATTGGACTTAGAGTTTTCAAGAGATTCATAAGAGTTCTTGAGGTAATATCTCTTATCTTTCATTTCCATCTCTTTTGATTTTTCTTTTATCTTGGAGAATCATAAAATGGGTGGTATATGTCTTGTATAGTGGATTAAAGATGACTTACCATAGATTCAATCTCTATAAGTCATGAGATCGTAAGAATCATAGGGTTCGTTATAGTTTTAAACCATGAAAATATTATTTATTGAGATCGATTATTTTTAAACGATTGACCTCCATCAATATGTTAATATATGCATCTTGTTTGGTTAGGATGTAGATATAAAATCCATGGAGTATTCCATGAGATTTGGCTTAGAGAACATTAGTAACGAAGTTATGGCGAATTTCACGGAAATAGACGTTAAACGTTGAAAATGTTGGAATTCCGGATTGGAGGTCAAAAGTTTTCGTGAGACTTGAAAACATTGTTTTTCAATGTAAACATGTGCGATAGGGTAATTAAGAGTTGTGGGTTCAAGAATCGTCAGATTCTGACTTAAAACGAGGAAAACGAGCATTGAACGCTCATTAACGTTTACGAACGTTTAGAAATTGAACTCAATAGTGAATTTTGAGTTATTGGATTCAAAAGTGTCGAATTTTTATATGAACACGTAGTGTATGTCATTTATGACGTGTAGGCTTTTGAACGGACCAAATCGGGCTTATAACGAAGAAGTTACGGCCCTGGGAATTTCGCAAAATTTTTCAAAATTGTTGAAATTTCGATATCGAGGTCTGCCACCGGCGCACGTGACGTAGTGTTAAATAAATGCCATGCAGCCCCAACTCAAAGTGTATTTGGCCTTCGCTAAATGGCAATCAATAACATCATTGTCTCGCGCCGCAGCACCGAGACCGAAGCTTTGCCACTGCTAACTGGCACCGCAGCGCCATTCTAGTACTAGGAAGCCCACGCCGCGACGCGAGTACAAGGTTGTTGATAGTGACTTAGGTTTTGAACTTCGATTGTTTAGGGACCTAAAGGAGTAATGTTTGTACACTTCATGAGTGTATTAAAACTATTCCTATACTACCTATACTAAGGTATATGGTATTGAACTTAGGAATTGAATACATGTTAGTAAGTTATCAATTATTAATAAAGTTGGTACTTTATCAACAATGCTGAAGTCCGGTTAATAACGTTAGTTGAGTAATGAGCCAGGACGAAGGGTAACAAGTCGAGTTGACTTTATTATTAATATTAAGTTAACTAAGATATAGAAGTTGGTAAAACAATGTGAACATTTATTTGTTAGCTAATTACAGTGTGCTATATGAATATATCATGTAGATTATGTAAAGGATGTGGTCAGTCGATTAAGTTATTTGAAGACGCTGAAAGGCAAGTTTTCTTAACGCTTGTCTAACTTTCCAGTTAGCCAAGTTTTATGTGATTTATTGAACTGAATTGCACGACTGGTTTTAAAGAAATGGTCGATGCCAGATTTTAACTCGGCTAGACTATTCGTAAGATATAGATTGATTATGATTCATATCTTTCTATATAGAAATGTTAACACTATCCTATGCCAAGTAATTGGTACAGACGAGAAAGTAAGGTTTGTCTATGAACAAACAAAAGTATTTTTCATCGATTATTCGATGGGCACGCGAGTTTGCCGAAAATATTAAACATAAATACGTTTAATGAATGAGTGTTGATCAACATAGAGTACTATAGGCTGATCACCTAGAAGTGCTCGTAAGTAATGTGGGCTTAACAGCCTTTGTGCTGTGAAATCCTTTTCAAGTATGAAAACTAAAAGTTACTGTTCATGGTCTATCGACCGGTTCAGAATTCCTAATCTACTCTATACCTTGGGAATTGATGTTATGAACTGTTAATGTATTATTGTTTCATGATACTTCATAACTATTGTTCAGTTATGTAGGAATTGTTATATAATTGACGAATGTGGAATTACTGTTATCCTTTATTAAACTTGCTGAGCTGTCATGCTCACTTCTTGCGTGAATTATATAACTGCAGTTAAGGATGAACGTACTGAGAATGCCAAAAGAGTTAAAGGCAAAGCTAAGATGGATGCCTATCCATCGTGTAATAGATTAGTATGTTTGTATGTATTATACATTATGAACAACGAACGATGTAACTGGTTTATTAACTTGGGAAGGATTATACTTTGATTGTAATAAGAAGATAGTAATTACATTCATTTTGTTGTATTTCTATGGAATGATTGTATGGATAGTAGTATAGTGGAGCACCATATGTCGGGTTGGAAGATACCCGAATTTGGGGGCGTCACAGGTTGGTATCAAAGCCTTAGGTTATAAAACTTAAGGAGGGAAAACCTTAGGCTAATAACCTCGTAAGGAAGGTAAAGTCCGAAGAATGAAATTCAAGTCCATTGAATTATTAAGGTATTGAGATAACTCAGTATCGAAAGAATTAAAAGATGGAAATTAATCTTAAATAAATTAAATGTGATTTGTGCTTATACTATTATGTATTATGTACTAATCAACGTGTTATGTGTTTTGTAGATGTCAAACGATAGCTTGATGTTTAGAAACGTGGAGATAATAAGTGAGGATTCAGTGAATCAAGTTGAGATTGTACCAATGCCAATGGCGGAGGTACCGTTAGTTGTACTAGAAGACTCAGACATTGAGGAGTACATCTCTGAGGAGGAATACTCTGAAGAGACGATGGGTTTAGCATCATACCTTAATGAGATGCTGGACGTAGAGGAGAAAATGGAGGTGACATTAGTTAATACGGTGGTACCTACTCAGGAGCCGACACCTCCGGATGCAATGAGAGCATTGTATCTGTCTATGTTAGATAGGATTGTGCATCTGCGCACTGTGATAGAAACTCAGAATGAGGAGATAATCGCCCTATATGAGGCGAAGGAATCTGCAGAGGCAGACTTTGAGTCAAAGCACGACAAGAAAGTGCTTATGACAGATAAAGCACGTGACTATAAGGATGATGTTCTAGAACTTCAAAGGAAACTGGTTGAAAAAGACCAGAAGATAGCTAGGATGTCTTACATCCACGAGTGCGCTCATGAGGATTTCAAGCTGAAAATTGCTTGTTATTCCATTGAGTCCGGACAGACTCGACATACCATAGGTCGAGATATAGTGTCGATTCTGGAAAATTAGAAATATGAGAATGCCGTTCAACAGTGTTAGTAGATCAGTAGATCTTTTTGTAAGTAGTAGTGACGTAAAGCCCTCTTTTGTATAATTAAGGGTAGTCTTTTTGTCAATCCCAATTTTTGTAGAAGGCAATCGCGGGATAGTATGTAATAGCTTTTGGCTAAGAGAACATGATGCAAATAGTTTTGACTATGAAAGCATATTAATATAATGAAGTTTTTATTTAATGTGATTTTTGTGGTATGAGTGGTTGTTGTTGATTGAGAATGATAACCGAGTAGTTAAATAGATAATAGCGAAGCTTTATTTATTTAATCAGAATTATGCCGCCAAGAAGGAGACAATGTAACCAAGAGGCCGAGTCTCATAATGAGAATCAGGGGGGTCCTAATAACCCTATGCAAGAGTTCATTAATTTATTAACGGCTATATTTAACCAAGTTGGGGGTAGGATTCCTGTAGCTCCTGGGGTAGTAAGAACAACTACCTTTAAGGAATTTAAGAGTGTGGGTCCTCCTAAGTTCCGAGGAACGACAGACCCTTTAGAGGCCCAAACATGGGTGAAGGAGATTGAAAAGGCGTTTGTGATAACAAATGTAGGTGAGGCGCAGAAGACTTCTTTTGCGACTTACATGATGAAGGGGGAAGCAAACTACTGGTGGGAGGCTCACTGTGGTGGGGCTAGGATAGAAGGCATTACATTACGGGGAACAGTTTAAGAAGGTCTTCTTGAAAACTATTTCCCTACTAGCATGCAGGTAGGATGGAGATTAAGTTCCTAGAACTTAAGCGCGGGGGGATATGGCGATTTCAAAGATGTCGTACCAAGTTCAATGAATTGGCGAGATTTGCTCCACACCAGGTGGATACAGAGGAGAGGAAGGCACGCAGGTTTGAGAAGGACTTAAAACCCTTGCTCTACAGTAGGATATCAATTTTTCAGAGTGCTTCCTACGGAACCATTCTGGAAAAGGCGATTATAGCTGAAGGTGGTGGGGAGGCATTGTCTCAGTACCAGAAAGAGCGAAAGAACAAGAGTAAGTTAGAGGGAGTGAGTAAAATTTGAAGTTGTTGCGGTGAGCGGCAACTTGCCAAAGAGGAAGAGTTTTAACCCTGGGAATACTGGGGTAAAGCAGGGAGAGCCCAAGCGGAGAACAGAAGCATGTAAGACATGTAGAAAGACTCATATGGGAGTTTGTTTAAAGGGGAAAGTAGTTTGCTATAACTGTGGGCAGGAGGGGCATTTGTCACCCAAATCTGTCCTAACCCTAAGAAGAACCAGGGGTGTTTTGTCTGCGGGTCATTGGACCACATGGCAAGAAATTGCCCGAAGAAGGGTTTAAAGGGAAATAAGGGTTACGGTAGTGGTAAGTTAGCCATTCTTGGACCAACACCATCGATGGGTAGACCTCACTCGACGCGTTTAATATGACTATCCAAGATACGGTTGCATCAGCGGATGTGGTAGCGAGTATCATTCCGTCAATAAGATAAATGCTTATGTACTATTTGACTAAAAGGTCTTTACTTGTTCTTTTATAGCATGTGAATTTGCTAAGCGATTAGGTTTAATCCACGAGAAGTTACCAATACCTTTAGACGTTAAGGTAGCTAATGAAGAGATAATCCCCATTGAACATATTCATAAGGATTGTTGCATAGAAATTAGAGGAATAAGTTATCGTGAGATTTTTGGTACCAAATAAGGTTAAAAGAATTCGATTTAATTCTTGGTATGGATTGGTTGGTTAACCATAAGGCGATAATAGATTGCCATAGGAAAAGTGTAAACCTTCGGCTTTCTAAGAAAACCAAGGTAGTGTTCTTCGGTAGTAAATCACCGAAACGCTCTTGTTGTCTGTCGATGACACAAGCTAGAAAGATGTTGAGAAAAGGGTGTGTAGGTTATCTGTGCCATGTTGTGGATACCCAAAGAGTGGGAACATCCTTGGACCAGATACCTATAGTGCAAGAGTTCACGGATGTATTTCCGGAGGAGTTAACGGGTATTCCACCGGACAGGGAGGTTGAGTTTGTAATTGATCTGTTACCGGGAATGACACCAGTTTCAAGGGCACCATATCGAATGGCGCCAGTAGAGATGAAGGAGTTAATGGTTCAATTACAAGAACTATTAGATAGGAAGTACATTCAACCGAGTGTGTCTCTTTGGGGAGCATCGGTGTTGTTTGTGAAGAAGAAGGATGGGTCGTTAAGACTTTGTATCGACTATCGAGAGTTGAACAAGTTAACGATTAAGAATAAATACCCGTTGCACAGGATCGATGATCTATTTGATCAGTTGAAAGGGGAAAAATATTTTTCTAAGATAGATTTGCACATGGGGTATCATCAGTTAAAGGTGAGGAAGGAAGATGTACCTAAGACGGCGTTCAGAACTTGTTATGGTCATTACGAGTTTCTGGTGATGAACAGAGTGTTCAAACAATATTTGGACAAGTTCGTCGCAGTGTTCATTAATGATATTCTAGTCTATTCAAAGACGTCAGAAGATCATGCATAACATTTAAGAATAGTGTTGGAAACACGAAGGAAGGAGAAGTTGTATGCGAAATTCACAAAGTGTGAATTTTGGCTTAAGAGAGTGCAGTTTTTAGGACATGTTATTGATAAAGATGGCATTTAGTGGATCCAAAAAAAAGTGGAAAGCAAGTTAATGAGTGGGGAAAGCAGGACTTTTCAAAAATAGCAACCGAGGTTTAGAAAGTTTTTGAAGTATGTGGGTTAATGGATACTTATAGAAGGTTCATTTCGACTTTTCTAAAATAGCTACTCCATTGAAAAAATGACAAGAAAGTCGGTGAAGTATGTGTGTGGTGAAAAATGTGAGAAACAGTTTTAGGAGTTGAAGAAGAGTTAAGTGAGGCACCTGTATTGTCCTTACAGACGATACATGAAATTTTGTAGTGTGTACGATGATGCTTCGCAAAATAAAATTTGGGTTACGTGCTCATCACGAAGGTGGTTATGGCGATAAAGGTCATTGTGATATTTTTTATATCGTCGCGTAAATTGAAGGATTATGAGAAGGTTTATCCTACTCATGATTTGGAATTGGCAGCTGAAGTTTTTGCCTTGAAGATATGGAGGCATTATCTATATGGTGAGAAGTATAACCTCGATAAGGAGGGATTACTTCATTTTGAAGGTAGAATTTGGGTTCCGAATGATCCCGAATTAAAGGAAGAAATAATGATGGAGGCTCATAGTTCGAGGTACTCGATACATTCCGGTAGTACGAAGATGTATCAAGACCTTCGTCAGAACTTTTGGTGGCCGAACATGAAGAGGGAGATAGCAGAATACGTTAGTAGGTGCTTAACTTGTCAAAAAGTTAAGGCTGAACACCAACGACTTAGCGGGTTATTGTAACCGTTAGAAATTCAAGAGTGGTAGTGGGAGCACATCACAATGGACTTTGTGGTGGGATTTCAAATAACCAGAAAAGGATACGATGCTATTTGGGTGATAGTTGATCGATTAACGAAATCGGCTCATTTTCTACCAATAGGAGTTAAGTATAACCTAGATCAGCTAGCTAAGCTGTATGTCAAGGAAATTATTTCCAGACATGGACTACCTGTTTCAATCGTGTCAGATCGTGATCCACGATTCAGGTCGAACTTTTGGAGGAGTTTGCAAGAGCAAATGGGAACGCAGTTAAGATTGAGTACGGCGTATCATCCTCAGACGGATGGTCAGAGTGAAAGGACAATTCAAACGCTAGAAGATATGTTAAGATCTTGCATTATGGATTTCAAAGGGAGTTGGGACGAATATCTACCGTTGGTGGAATTTTCGTACAACAATAGTTTTCACTCTAGTATAGGCATACCGCCTTACGAAGCGTTGTATGGAAGGAAGTGCCGAACTCCATTATGTTGGGATGAGGTGAGTGAACGTTGGATGTTGGGACCTGAGATGGTACAGTAGACGGCAAACATGGTGAAGTTAATACATACTCGATTAGTTGCTGCTCAAGATAGGTAGAAGAAGTATCCAGATCCTCACAGAGAAAAAAGAGAATTCGATGTAGGATCGTTTGTTTTTCTAAAAGTATCGCCTTGGAAGGGGAAGATACGTTTTGGGAAGAAAGGGAAGTTAAGTCCAAGGTTTGTAGGACCTTTTGGGATTTTAAGAAGAGTAAGAGAGATGGCTTATGAAGTAGCCTTACCTCCAGAAATGGAACGCATTCATAATGTGTTTCATGTGTCTGTGTTGCGTCCTTATAAACCGGACTATAAACACGTAATAGACTATGAATCTATCCAAATAGAGAAAGATTTATCATACGAGGAACTTCCAATTCAAATTATTGATAGGAAGGAATGAGTATTAAGAAATAAGGTAATACCTTAAGTGAAGGTGTTATGGAGAAACCACAATGCTGAAGAAGCAACGTGGGAGCTCGAGAGTAAAATGAAGGAAGATTTTCCTCATTTGTTTATGTAATTATAAGCTAAGATTCTGGGGACAGAATCCTTATAAGGGGGAGAGAATGTAACGCCCGAGAAAATCAGATTTTTTTTATGACAATTAAATTTTTATTTGATTATTGAATTAATGAATTTAATTGATTTATTATGTGAGTAAGCTATGTGAAGGTCATTTTATGATCTAGAATGTGCTAACGTGGTTAGTAATCTGGCTACATGCTAGAATTGATTGTTTAGAATTTCCAAGACGAAAATAAATATTTTTTGAGAAATTTCAGTAAAAAAACTATTCATCCGTTTCTGTTCGGGAAATTATTTTGAAATTCCGAGAAACGCGTAATGATAGAATATCGAGATGAAATGAAATATCTGATAATATTTCATTTATGGAAAACACGGTTTTCGCTTGCAGACTTAAAACCTAAGGGTTGAGTATATTGATTTCCGAGAAGGAAATGAAACGCGTAGAGGGATTGGCGTTATTATTAAAGCGGGTGTTATACAATTATGGTACTATTTAGTATCTATGTATAATACGACGAGTAAATACAAAGTACAATACGATTATTGTACGAGTAGTATACGGAGAGAATACGTGAATTGTACGTATAGAATACGATTCGTATTATAGAATTAAGCTAAGTCTTAATATTAATTCATTTAAGTTGGATTATTAATTAGTTCAATTAATTGAATGAGCAAGCCCAAGGGATTAGCTGGTTAAGCCCAATTTAAGGCCCAATATTAGATTGGTTAAGCCCAATGCATGAAAACCGAACCGTGGATCGAACCGGTAGGTCACCAAATGGGTAAAACCCATGGGGCAACCCATGGGATGACCCATGGCAAGGGTGGTCCGACCACCTTGGTGTGCAAGCCAAGAATAAGGCTTGGTCACCAAGCATTTTACTTGGTGACCAAGAGTGAATAGTAAGGAGGTGTTGGTAGTTGTCCAAATTACCCTCCATTCTATTTTCCTATAAATAAGAAGGCAAGGTTGGCCATTTGAGGGTTTTTCAATTGCCTAACCTAGATTCTTTGAGAGAGAAAGAGAGCTAAAATACACACAACATATATTTTGGAAGATTAGACTTGGAGTTTTTAAGAGATTCATAAGAGTTCTTGAGGTAATATCTCTTATCTTTCATTTCCATCTCTTTTGATTTTTCTTTTATCTTGGAGAATCATAAAATGGGTGGTATATGTCTTGTATAGTGGATTAAAGATGACTTACCATAGATTCAATCTCTATAAGTCATGAAATCATAAGAATCATAGGGTTCGTTAAAGTTTTAAACCATGAAAATATTGTTTGTTGAGATCGATTGTTTTTAAATGATTGAACTCTATCAATATGTTAATATATGCATCTTGTTTGGTTAGGATGTAGATATGAAATCCATGGAGTATTCCATGAGATTTAGCTTAGAGAACATTAGTAACGAAGTTATGGCGAATTTCACGGAAATAGACGTTAAACGTCAAAAACGTTGGAATTCTAGATTGGAGGTTAAAAGTTGCCGTGAGACTTGAAAACGTTATTTTTCAATGTCAACACGTGAGATAGGGTAATTAAGAGTTGTGGGTTCGAGAATAGTCGGATTCAGACTTAAAACGATGAAAACGAACATTGCACGCTCATTAACGTTTACGAACGTTTAGAAATTGAACTCAATAGTGAATTTTGAGTTATTGGATTTGAAAGTGTCGAATTCTTATATGAACTCGTAGAGTATGTCATTTATGACGTGTAGGCTTTTGAACGGATCAAATCGGGCTTATAACGAAGAAGTTACGGCTCCGGGAATTTTGCAAATTTTTTTAAAATTGTTGAAATTCTGGTACCGAGGTCTGGCGCCGCGGTGCCAGACGTAGTGTTAAATGTCGCGTCGTAGCCCCGACACAGTATATTTGGCCACTACTAAATGGCGGCTGACATCAACATCTCGCGGCCTTGTACATCGAGGCGAGACCAAGCCTTGCTATCGCTAATGGCGGCATATACCTCGATCTAATCTTAGGATGCCTGCCATGCGGTGCAAGACAACAAGGTTGATAGTGACTTAGGTTTGAAACCGATTGTTCGGGGACCTAAAGGAGTAATGTTTGTACACTTTATGAGTGTATTAAAACTATTCCTATACTACCTATACTAAGGTATATGGTATTGAACTTAGGAATTGAATGCATGTTAGTAAGTTATCAATGATGAACAAAGTTGGTACTTTATTAACAATGCTCGAGTCCGGTTAATAACGTTAGTTGAGTAATGAGCTGGGACGAAGGGTAACGAGTCGAGTTGACTTTATTATTAATATTAAGTTAACTAAGAAATAGAAGAGAAAGAAGTTCGTAAAACAATGCGAACATTTATTTGTTAGCTAATTACAATGTGCTATGTGAATATATCATGTAGATTCTATAAAGGCTGTGGTCAGTCGATTAAGTTATTTGAAGACGCTGAAAGGCAAGTTTTCTTACCGCTTGTCTAACTTTCTAGTTAGCCAAGTTTTATGTGATTCATTGAACTGAATTGCACGACTGGTTTTAAAGAAATGGTCGATGCCAGATTTTAACTCGGCTAGACTATTTATAAGATATAGATTTATTATGATTCATATCTTTCTATATAGAAATGTTAACGCTATCTTATGCCAATTAATGGGTACGGACGTGAAAGTTAGGTTTGTTTATGAACAAACAAAAGTATTTTTCATCGATTATTCGATGGGCACACGAGTTTGCCAAAAATATTAAACGTAAATATTTTTAATGAATGAGTGTTGATAAACATAGAGTACTATAGGCTGATCACCTAGAAGTGCTCGTAAGTAATGCGGACTTAACTACCTTAGTGCTGTGAAATCCTTTTCAAGTATGAAAACTAAAAGTTATTGTTCATGGTCTATCGAACGGTTCAGAATTCCTAATCTACTCTATACCTTGGGAATTGATGTTATGAACTGTTAAAGTATTATTGTTTCATGATACTTCATAACTATTGTTCAGTTATGTAGGAATTGTTATATAATTCACGAATGTGGAATTACTGTTATCCTTTATTAAACTTGTTGAGCAGTCATGCTCACTTCTTGTGTGAATTATATAACTGCAGTTAAGGATGAACGTACTGAGAATGCCAAAAGAGATAAAGGTAAAGCTAAGATGAATGTCTAGCCATCGTGTAATAGATTAGTATATTTGTATGTATTATACATTATGAACAACGAACGATGTAACTTGTTTATGAACTTGGGAATGATTATACTTTGGTTCTAATAAGAAGATAGTAATTACATTCATTTTGTTGTATTTCAATGGAATGATTGTATGGATAGTAGTATAGTGGAGCACCATATGTCGGGTTGGAAGATACCCGAATTTGGGGGAGTCACATAAAAAGATTTTACTATACAAAACACTATGCATAATAGAATATAATATATTCTATTTATAGTCTAATAAAACAAATAACTTTATAAAAGTATTCTATTTTATATAAAAAGCTTTTCTGTTTTATTACATTAATAATACTAATAAAACAAATTTATATATATATATATATATATATATATATAAACTCTCGTGACTTCATAAAAAGACACCTCAATATATTTAACAACATTTATCATCATTATTATAATTCACAATATTAATCGACCCATTTCGTTCCCGTGAAAGAGGGGCTTTTTAATAAAGATTCCTCCTATTGGCATGCAATTAGTTGACCAAACCTCTCCTTGGCGAACTTCTAAACATCGTTAATATTGCAAATAATAATATTAATAACTCGTAATCTCAATTATTGATTTAATAATATATAAAATATCGACACTAATTGAATCGATTAACGTGAGATACTATGCAACAATTCTTGAAGCAATAATGGAACAAAGCCGAGTGACTTCTCACATAAGCATCAATAATCAATACGATACGGTGCTACTATGCAACCACGTGTATTCACCTGCATTTTTAACAACGTGTTTCAACAGTTAACAGTAAAACTTACGCCGTTATTTTCATAAAATATTTTTGTCGTTTTCTCAATCCGGCAATAATTACATTATTAGGGTCCACTAATGATTGTCTTGAGTAAATACGAATATTCCTGTTAAAATGAATATTCCCCACCAATCGAATAATATATAACAACTTGCGTACTTTGCAAAATTTATAAATATTATCCACAACTATAACATTATATCAAATCCACACCATAATATTAAAAAAAATATTTCGAGAAATTTAAATCTTTATTCATAAAATTTGGGGTCTCACATTTTTGATACAATATTATTCTAAAATTTTACTCCATAGAGCAGTATCATATTGACAATTTGGACATTATTGAATACTTGATAAATTAAATTATAAATCTTTAGAATTTATCCTTTGTTTGCATTTAATTGAATTCTTATATCATTATCATCATCCTCATGTTTATATTGTTATGAAAGTCATCTTTGGCCCATAGTGCATAGATGGACTGTTGATTGGTATGATTATGACCAAGAATCATTCGGTATAATCATGACCTGTAATGTTACAAATGATGTGGTAAAAGTCCTCATTGGCCCATAGTGCATTGATGGACAGTTGTTGAGATGAACATGACCATTGGTGATAATAATGAATATCCTTGGCCCGTAGTGCATGGATAATTCAGTGATGTGGATTATTTATTACGCTGAGTCTTAGCGATAAAATGAGTGATAACTTTAAATCATAGAAGATAGTAGATATCATGCTCTACTTGGCTCTTATAATGGATTGTTTGTTCCACTGCAGTTAAACTTGTTATCTACTATATTCTATCAGTTTAACACTGTTGAAGGCAAATGATAATTTATTATGCATTATCTTAGTTATAATATTCTTTACTGGGCTAGTTGAGCTCACCCTTTGTTTTCATTGTTCTTTTTAGGAAATGAGAATATAGCTGGGACTAGTCGGGGAATGGAGTGACGGTCTAGATGATTGTTTTAGAAGTCCTCACTATTCTATGAAATAGTGTGATAATAATTGTAAAAAGATTGAATTTGAGTGTGGATATTGTCTAAAAGACAATATTCGTATTAAAACTCTCAGCTTATGTTTCGTCGTATTACACGACAGCTGTATTAATTAAGTTGTATTTGAATTTTGTACCATGTATTTGGCGACTCAGAATGGGTGATGTATACTTATTTTGGGGGCGTCACAGTTGGTATCAAAGCTTAGGGATATGATGCCTGGCTGAGATGTGAGACTAGAACTAGGAGGGGAGAGACAGGTAATTCCTTCGCTAGTATGACCTACCTAAGTTTATTTGTTACTTAATTGGTCGGTCAGAGTATATGGATAATATGTGGCATGTCAATTAACCTTTGTTTTGTGGCAGTGTTTGAAAATGACATCTGAGAATGTTGAGATAAGCAATGGAGCACATGAGACCGTTGAGTCACCAACGATCATTACCCAGGATAATGTGCATCAGGAAGGCAATAATCCTTAGGTAAATAACAACACCGATCAAATGATGAACGATGGGATGTTCAGAGGCTTTATGCAATTCATGCAACATCAGGCAAGAGCGGCTCCTATTCAAAATGCAGGTGGAAACACTGGCAACTCTCGGACTGTCACCGCTAAGCAATTCAAGGAGCTGGGACCACCGGAGTTTTTGGGAGAGCCAAAACCACTTAAGGCGGAGACATGGATAAAGCAGATCACCAAGATATTTGATGTCTTGGGATGCTCCGAGGAGAAAAAGGTTCCCTTTTCCACCTTAATATTGCAAGGAGATGCAAATTACTAGTGGGAATCTGTAAAGCGTACTCAGCCTGCTGCACTGAATAGATCTTGGGAGAAGTTCCAAGAATTGTTCAACGACAAGTACTTTCCTAAAAGTATTCATCACATGAAGGAGGTGGAGTTCATTAAGATGGAGCAAAACAATATGACCGTGTTGTAGTACGAGGCTAAGTTTGCCGAGTTGTCCCGGTTTTCATCCCATTTGGTTGATAATGAGGAGAGAATGACGCGAATGTTTCTGCATGGTTTGAGACCCGAAATACCTCAATACCTCATTTCTCACAAACTGTGTTTTGTATTCAGATGTTGTAAATAAGGCTCAGTTATTGAAGCGCGATAATGATTCAACCCAACTAAGAGAGAGCAGTCGACAAGTCAACAATACCAGTGGTTGCAGTCATCGAAGCGGTGACAATAAATGTGGAGGGAATCAACATGCTTGAAATAGTAACCACTTCGGTAGTAATCATGGCCAAGATAATAGAAGTGGAAATTTCAAGAAGATGAGATTCAATAACGATGGAAAGACGTTAGCACCAACACCCGCTGTTAAGGAAGGAGAACGACCGCCAGTCGTATGTTACAAATGCGGAGGGGAGGGACACATCAGTCCAAACTATACGCAGCAGTCCAAAGCATGTTACAATTATAGAAGAGAAGGTCACCTAGCCTAATTTTGTCGTGCACCGAAGTCAAGTCCAACTGGGATGGAGGCATCAAAGGTCGTCCCAGACAAGACAAAACCTGTAGTTCAAGGGAGAGCGTTTGTCGTAACCTCCCAAAAAGAGAGGAATCCGAACAAGGTGATTACAGGTAAGCTAATAATAAACTCTTGTAAAGTTTATACCTTATTTGATACTGGTTCTACCCATTCTTTTATTTCTCCTACTTGAGCTCAACGTTTAAATTTGACTCCGGATAAATTAGACTTTGACTTATTTGTTGAAACTCTGTTGGGAGAAACCTTCATTACATCCACTGTTTATAAGTCTTATTTGGTTCAAATTGGTACCCTCACATTACCTGTCGATCTTATTTCCTTAAAAATACTTACATTTGATGTGATTTTAGGGATTGATTGGTTAACTACTCATCATGCAAAAACTGATTATTTTTGTAAGGTTGTTAGTTTTCATATTCCTAACCAACCTATTATGCGAATTCAAGCGACCAAACCACTAAAGTTAATCACTATCATATCAAGCCATAAAGCTATTCGTTTATTGATAAATGGATGTCAAGCTTTCTTAGCCCATGTCATGGATTTAAACAAAAATACGTCAAATTTGAATGATATTTCTATTGTTAATAAATTTCCTGACATATTCCCTGAAGAACTTCCTGGCCTACCCCCAGAGCATGAAATTGAATTTTGTATGAACCTTGAACCCGGTACAAAACCCATTTCTAAAGCCCCATATCTAATGGCTCCTATTGAACTTAAGGAGTTAAAAACTAAACTGCAGGAGTTGTTAGACATCAGTTTCATTCGTCCTAGTACGTCTCCTTGGGGTGCTCCTGTTCTATTCGTAAAGAACAAAGATGGGAGTATGCGACTTTGCATTGACTATCGGGAGTTGAATCATGTCACCATCAAAAATAGGTACCCGTTACCTCGTATTGATGACCTGTTTGACCAGTTGCAAGGTGCCAAATTCTTTTCAAAGATTGATCTTCATTCCGGATATCATCAGTTAAAAATTAAAACTGATGACATTCCAAAGACTGCTTTCAGAACTTGGTACGGACATTACGAATTCTTAGTCATGTCTTTTGGATTGACTAATGCTCCTGCGGCCTTCATGGATATGATGAACCGAGTATTCAAGGAATATTTGGATCATATTGTGGTTGTCTTTATTGATGACATCCTCATCTACTCCAAAAGCCGTGAAGATCATGAGAAACACTTGGGACTGATACTTCAAAAGCTTCGTGAAAACAAGCTATATGCCAAGTTGAAGAAATGCGAGTTCTGGCTTAAGGAAGTAGCATTCCTTGGGCATGTGATATTAAATAATGGAATATCTGTTGACCTAGTAAAGATTGAAGCAATTCAAAGCTGGGAGCAACCTAAGTCAGTAACCGAAGTACGTAGTTTTCTGGGTTTAGCTGGTTATTATCGGAGATTCGTGGAAGGATTTTCTTAAATCGCTACTCCATTAACTTAGCTGACTCGGAAAGATATAAAATTAGGTTGGACCAAGGAATGTGAGAAGAGTTTTCAAGAACTCAAGAGGAGACTCATTTCAGCACCTGTTCTGACAATACCATTTGGTTCAGAGGGATTTGTTATATACATCGACTCTTCAGGCAAAGGTTTAGGATGTGTTCTCATGCAGCATAGGAAAGTCATAGCCTATGCCTCACGACAACTCAAAGAATATGAGAGGAATTATCCTACTCATGATCTAGAGTTGGCAGCATTCGTTTTAGCGTTAAAGATCTGGAGGCACTACCTGTATGGGGATAAAGTGGAGATCTATACGGATCATAAAAGCCTCAAATATTTCTTCATCCAAAAGGAACTCAACATGTGGAAACAACGTTGGCTTGAACTATTGAAAGATTATGATTATACCATTCAATACCATCCTGGAAAAGCGAACGTGGTAGCTGACGCATTGAGTAGAAGATCATATGCGGGTACGAGTGCGATATTGTCAATGCAAAGGCCCATTTTGTATGACTTGCAAAGGATGGAGATAGAGATAAAGACTCCAGGGACCCATGTGATGATGGCAAATATACGAGTAGAACCGACTTTAGTCGATAAAGTTAAAGCTGCTCAAATTATAGACCTGAAGCTGATGCGTATGAAGAAGAAAGTGCAAGAAGGTGTTATTCCGAAAACAAGAATCGATGAAGAAGGAATACTTAAAGTCAACTCCAGACTTTGTGTTCCTAACGACTTTGATTTTAAGTATAAGATCGTGATGGAGGCGCACAACACACCATTTTCAATCCATCTTGAGATTACCAAAATGTATCGTGATCTTCGACATATATTTTGGTGGAACAATATGAAAAGAGAGATCACGACGTTTATCTCAAGGTGTCTAACTTGTCAACGAGTCAAGGCGGAGCATCAAGTGCCAAAAGGTCCATTGCAACCACTTGAAATTCCAGAATGGAAGTGGGAGCACATTACCATGGATTTCGTTACTGGTCTTCCCAAGGTTTCTCAAGGCATTGATGCAATTTTGGTCATTGTCGATAGATTAACCAAATCTGCTCATTTCTTACCTATACGAGAAACTTATACACTTGAACGTCTTGCTCGTATATACATAAATGAGGTTGTAAGACTGCATGGTATGCCAGTATCCGTAGTTTCTGATCGAGACCTAAGATTCACTTCACAGTTTTGGGTCAGTTTGCAGAAAGCTATGGGAACGGATTTGTGATTCAGTTCGGCATATCATCCTCAGACGGACGGGCAGTCGGAGAGGACTATTCAAACTCTGGAGGATCTATTAAGACTCTGTGTCCTTGACTTCAAAGGAAGTTGGAACAAGTTCTTGCCATTGGTGGAATTCTCCTACAACAACAGTTATCAAGCAAGTATCGGCATGGCTCCATTTGAGGCGTTGTATGGAAGAAAGTGTCGTTCTACAATATGCTAGGATGAGGTGGGTGAAGAAACGTTGTTGGGACTGGAGTTGGTACGTATGACTACGGAAAAGATTCAAATGATCCGGTAACGTATAAAAACCTCACAAGATCGACAAAAGAGTTATGTTGATCTTCATCAAAAGGACGTGGAATTCAATGTTGGAGAACATCTGTTGTTACGTGTTGCTCTATGGAAAGGAGTTACAAGATTTGGAAAGTGAGGAAAGCTCAATCCTCAATTCATTGGCCCATTTGAAATCCTCGATCGAGTAGGAACTGTGGCCTATAGACTCGCCTTACCGTCAAGTATGTCTTGTGTTCATAATGTTTTTCACATATGTGATGCCCCCAAAATAGGTCCACACGACCCATTTTGAGTCGCCTGATATCATACTATAAAAATCAAATACAAACTTCATTTATACAACTATTGAACTGTAGTGAAGAATACGACCTAATAGACCCTAAAGAAAAACGAGAAGATTACTATCATGTTCTTTCCAATGGTGAGTCTTCTCTTGACATATAACTATCTCCACTGTCTGCAATTGAAAATTATATTTCAACCAAACTCCAAGATCATATAGGTAGTACTCGTAGATATACTCAGCAAGTGGATGTGTACAACCCTGTCTTATGATAACACGAGGTTGTATGTCATTAGACATCTTGTATGATAGTGACAAAACACCCTTCCAAAGTTGAGTTCGCCTCACCCTATTCGGTTCACCAAAATTAAATATCAAATGATGTATACAATACGACACACTTATCTAAAGTTCTTAATAAAATTATTTCCATACTATTTAGGGAGAACCTCAACAGCTATAGACCACCGTTCAATTCTCATGTTACCCCCGCTAGACCCAGCTACACTCTTATTACTTGAAAGGAATTGTGAAGCAAAAAGGGTGAGCACAACTAGCCCAATAAAGAATATCATGCCTAAAGACAATTAAATTATCAATAGACTTCATCAATAATAAATCAGAGATTTAGAACATAAACATATGGTAGATGATAAAACTTTTCAACCATAGTGGCAGTGGAACGAGCAATCCATTAGAAGAGTCAAATAGACCATCAGGTCTATTATCTTCTCCATGTTAAAAGTCCATCAATAATGTTTTATCCCTGTAACATCAATCAACAATTCCTGTCCACAATCATATGAATAACTCATAATCATAATTGTGATTCTAAATTCCTCTTCGCACCTAAGACGAAGATAATTTTCATCACCTATCTTCACCTGAAACATCAAAAATAATGGTTATACCAAATCACAATTCCTGCTCATAATCATACTAATAAATTCATCTTTGCACTACGGCCAAAGATATTCATTAACAATTCATCTTTGTACTATAGGCCAAAGACATATAACTGTATTTTAGAAGAGTCAAGTAGAGCATGATATCTACTATCTTTTACGAATTAAAAGTGTATAATCAATATGTTATCGCTGAGACTCAGCGTAATAAATAATCCACATCATCAAATCATCCTTGCACTACGGCCAAGGATATTCATGTAATCATCAATGGTCATGATTATACTGAATAATCCCTGGTCATAATCATACCAATAACTGTCCATCAACGCACTACGGGCCAATGAGGACATTTACAACATCATCTATAACATTACGGGTCATGATTATACCGAATGATCCATGGTTATAATCATACCAATAAATAGTTCATCTATGCACATAAGCCAAAGATACTCATCAATCAATAGTTCATCTTTGCACGTAAGCGAAAGATATACAACTGTAAAACCAATAATCAACAGTCCATCTTTGCACGTGAGCCAAAGATGACTTTCATCATAATATAAGCATGAGGATGATGACAATGATATAAGCATTAATCAAACAAAATCAAGGATAAATATTATAGACTTTAAATTAATCCAGAGTTTAAAAATATCCAAATTTTCAACATGATACTGCTTTGTGGAGTAAAATTCAAGAATAATATTCATGTACCAAAAATAATTTGGACAGAAAAGAAATATATTTTTCGGGTAAATAGTACCCCGCAATAGTACCCTATGAATAGTAATTCAGGAATAGTACCTCGTAAATAGTACCCCGGCATGAAAAGTACCCCAAATACTCGAGTGAATAATATTCGGGTGAATAGTAATTTGGGTGAATAGTAACTCATGAATAGTACTCCAACATAAAAAGTGCCCCGAATACCCGAGTGAATAATACTAGATTGAATAGTAACCGGGTGAATAGTAACCCGTAAATAGTAACTCGTAAAAAAATACCAAAGAAAATGATATTCCATGACGAGTATAAAAGAAATGATATCTCATACGCAGTATAATAGAATATCTAAAGCGCAAATGGATTTTCACTCGCCATGCAGTAATCCGTGTAGACGAGATCATTTCCACAATTTAATAAAGAATGAAATCGAAGGATCATTCACCACGTACTGCGGTAACCCGTATAGGCAAAGTTATTCCAACAAAATAATAAAGAATGGAATAAATGAAGAATTCACTAAGCATGCAATAGGCGCATGCGCAAAAGTTATTCCCAACCGAATAATAAATAATGGAACCAGTCATGCGTAATCTCTGCATGATGGATATTCCAAATGAATAATAAAGAATGGAATAATACTTGAAATTCACCGGGCATGTGATAGGCGCATACGCATGAGTTATTCCAATAGAATAATAAAGAACGAAACTATGTACATGCGTAATCGCATGCATGGGATATTCCAATAGAATAATAAAGAACGAAACCGAAGTCATGCGTAATTTACGCACGAGGATATTCAACGAATAATAAAGAATGTAATAACAATGAATTCACCAGGCATACGATAGACCGCACAGACAAGTTATTCCAACAGGATAATAAAGAATAGAATAACAGAAGAATTTCACCATGTATGCGGTACTTCGCATAGACAGGTTATTCTAACATAATAATAAAGAATGGAATAACAACCCTTATGAGTATTGAAAGAAAATAACTCTCTTCATGAATACGAAAGAAATAATACCCCTTACCTTAGAAGAAACTGGATATTGGAATAGTGAGGTAGCAGACTTCTCTTCTTCTTTTTCTCTATAATTTCTCTCTATAATAATTACTCTAAAGCTTTAGTGAATTGGTGAGAAATGAAGGAAGAATGAGCTTCTATTTATAGGAAAATATAGTTTTAATAATTGCACGTTTTGGGGCTCGAAATATTACAATATAATACCTTCCTCTTTTTCTTTATTTTTAATTTAGTCCTGCAAGTATTATCAAACTTGCACCACTTCCCCTAATAGTAAATCATGTGACTCAATAGTTCTAAACATGTGAAAAAATTAATTATAGTATAGTACCTTCATCTATACTTGTATTTTTAACTTAGTCATGCAAGTATTATCAATCTTGCACCAACTCCCCTAATAGTAAATGAATGTGAATCAATAGTACACACATGTGAACAAATAGTTATAATCATGTGAATCAATAGAAATTAATTAATCATTTATCCGGTTAATTACCCGATTGGTCAATATAACCTCCAGACATCAATTATTATCGAAATAAATGCCGATTTCCACTAACACTAATAATTCCCACACAATGGAACTATCAATTTCATCTTTAATCAACATGAACTTATTCATCATTAATATTATAATTCACAATATTTAACAACCAGGTCGTTCCCAGGAAAGAGGGGGCTTTCCAATAAGGATTTCTCCTTATTAGCGCATAATTAGGTGACCAAACCTCTCTTTGACATAACTTCTAGACATTGTCAATATTGTAAATAATTGAGATGACTAACTTTGTCATCTCAATTATTAATTTAATAATATAAAATATTGTGACAATAATTGAATAAAACTGAGTGATTTCTCACGTAAACATTAATAATCAATACCGTGTGCTACTATGCAACCACGCGTATTACTGTACCTTTATCACTGATTATTTATGACAACTTGCTTACTCTGAAATTTTTTCAAATATCACCCTTAAATTTAACCTTTATCAATTTAACCATTTACTAAATAAAATAATAATTATAAAAATTGAATACTTTCATTTCATAAAATTTGGGGTCTCACAACATATCTATGTTACGTAAATATGTGGAAGATCCGAACCACATTATTGAATTAGAACCAGACGAGATAGTGAAAGAATTAACGTATGAAGAGGTACCTGTTAAAATCTTAGATAAGAAAGAACATATTCTACGCTCCAAAGTTATACCTCAAGTCAAAGTTTTGTGGAGGAACCACGATGTTGAGGAAATGACCTGGGAGTTAGAATAAGAAATGAAATCAAGGTATCCTCATCTCTTTGACATACCAAGTATATACCCTAATTTCGAGGACGAAATTTCATAAGAAGGGGAGGTTGTAAGACCCCAACTTTTATAAATAAAGATTAATTTTTCTTGAATTATATTTTTGAATATTAAGGTGTGAATTTGTTATAATGTTATAGTTGTGGGTAATATTTATAAATTTTGCAAAGTCAGCAAGTTGTTATAAAATATTTGTTTGGTCGGGGAATATTCTTTTTGTCGGAGAATATTCGTACGACGAAACAATTATTGGTGGACCCCACAACAGAATTATTGTCGGAGTTAGAAAATGACAAAATTATCTTTTTATAAAATAACAAATGATGAAAGTTTTCTGATTAAGCTGTTGAAATATCTCATTGATAAAAGTACAGATAATGTCTGGCGTGGTTGCATAGTAGCACACGATATTGTACAATATATTTTTTATTGATGCTTATGTGAGAAGTCACTTAGTTTTATTCAATTATTACCACAGTATTGGTTGCACAGTGTCTCATATTATTGATTCAATAATTGTCATTACACAATATTTCAAATTATTAAATCAATAATTCATATTATTTGAATAATATTATTAGTTAGCATTATTGACAATGTCTAGAAAGTTCTGTCGAGGAAAAGGGTTTAGTCACCTAATTGCGCGCCAATAGGGAGAAATCCTTATCGGAAAGCCCCCTCTTTCTTGGGAATGATCTGGTTGTTAATATTGTGAGCTTATAATATTATTTTTGAATAATTATTATGTGGTGGATATTGGTTCAATTTTGTTATAAATGAAGAAATTTAGCATGAAATATTTGTTGAAAGTTTTACATATTTTTCTATGGAATCATAATTATCTCCTCCGATAAAATATTCATTCATATATATTATTATAATATATTATAATTGTTTAATAATAATATTATTATAATATATAAGCATGTGATTAATTAGAAATGGAAGTAAACAAGTTGTATTTGAATACATTATTTGTAACATTGTTGGTGGAAATCATGGGTGAGAAAGTTGCCTGCAAATACTTGGTTTTCAAATGTAATACATAACCCTTGTCCTTTTTTTTCAATGATGGGTTGTTTTTTTCTTCCTGCAAGTTTATTTTCAAAAGGGTGGTCCCTCACCTATAAGGAAAAAAATGAGAGGTTTGGCAGGAATGGGTTGGTATAGTTAGGCATGGTTTCTCAATTTCTTCCTCCAAATTGTGCTATAAAAGGAGGGCAAACCTCAATCCTAAATCACACCATTTTCAATATCAGAAATTCTAATTCTATAGTATTGTGAGTATTTTCTTAATATAAGGATACTTTGAATGTAGTTTTTTCTGCAAGATTTTCTTAGAATAATATCCGATATTCCAGTTTCTACTAAGATAAATGATATTATTTTATTTCAATACTCGTAAGAAATATTATTTTCATTCATACTCCATAGTATGGAAGGGATATTATTTCATTTCATATTCCTAAATTTAAACTTACTATGGTAAGTATTGCTTCTATAATTCCTGAAATTAGTAGAATTTCCTTGATATTTGCGCTTCATTTAATATCTTTTCATGAAAATATTATTCTAAACATTCTTGATAAGTTTTAACCTTTTCATGCCGGAGTACTATTCACGGGATACTATTCCCGAAGTACTATTCACGGGGTACTATTCACTCGGGTACTATTCACCCGGGGTACTATTCATGACAAAAATTAATTTCTGTTCGGTCCAAATTATTTTGATACAATATTATTCTTGAATTTTACTCCACAAAGAAGTATCATGTTGAAATTTTGGACATTATTGAATTCTGGAAAAATTAAATTATAAATCTTTAGAATTTATCCTTTGTTTGCATTTAATTGAATTCTTATATCATTGTCATCATCCTCATGTTTGTATTGTTATGAAAGTCATCTTTGGCTCGTAGTGCATAGATGGACTGTTGATTGGTATGATTATGACGAGGAATCATTCGATATAATCATGATCTGTAATGTTGCAAATGATGTGGTAAAAGTCCTCATTGACCTGTAGTGCATTGATGGACAGTTGTTGAGATGAACATGACCATTGGTGATAATAATGAATATCCTTGGCCCGTAGTGCATGGATAATTCAGTGATGTGGATTATTTATTACGCTGAGTCTCAGCGATAAAATGGGTGATAACTTTAAATCATAGAAGATAGTAGATATCATGCTCTACTTGACTCTTCTAATGGATTGTTTATTCCGCTACAGTTAAACTTGTTTTCTATTATAATCTATTAGTTGAACACTGTTGAAGGCTAACGATAATTTATTTTACATTCTCTTAGTTATAATATTCTTTACTAGGCTAGTTAAGCTCACCCTTTGCTTTCATTGTTCTCTTCAGGAAATGAGAATATAGATGGGACCAGTCGGGGAACGGAGTGACGGTGCATATGGTTGTTTTAGAGGTCCTCACTATTCTATGAAATAGTGTGATAATAATTATAATAAGATTGAGTTTGAGTGTGGATATTGTCTAGAAGATAATATTTGTATTAAAACTCTCAGCTTATGTTTCGTCGTATTACACGACAGCTATATTTAAATTTTGTACCATGTATTTGGCGACTCAGAATGGGTGATGTATACCTATTTTGGGGGCGTCACAATAATTGTATAAATTAAGTTTATATTTAAATTCTGTACCATGAATTTGGTGACTCAGAATGGGTTGTATGGACCTATTATGGGGGCGTCACATTCAAGGATAATATAAAATTTGATTTCACGCTCTGGGGGTAGGCCAGTAAGTTCTTTAGGTAATACATCATGAAATTTATTAACAATATAAATATCATTCAAATTTGACATATTTTTGTTTAAATCCGTGACATGGGCTAAGAATGCTTGACATCCATTTTTTAATAAACGAATGGCTTTATGGCTTGATATGACAGTGATTGACTTTAATGGTTTGGTTGTTTGAATTCACATAATAGGTTGGTTTGGAATATGAAAACTAATGACCTTATGAAAATAATTAATTTTTGCATGATGAATAATTAACCAACCATCCCTAAAATCACATCAAATGCAAGTATTTTCAAAGATATGAGATCAACAGGTAATGCGAAAGTGTCGATTTTAATCAAATAAATTTATAAATGGTGGATATAATGAAGGTTTCTCCCAAAGGAGTTTCAACAGATAAGTCAAAGTCTAATTTCTCTGGAGACAAATTTAAACGTTGAACACAAGTAGGTGAAATAAAAGAATGGGTAGAACTGGTATCTAATAAGGTATAGACTTCTCAAGAGTTTATGATTAGCTTACCCGTGATAACTTCGTTCGGGTTCCTCACTTTTTGGGAGGTCACGACAAACGCTCTCCCTTGAACTATCGGCTTTGACTGGTCTGGGACAGCCTTTGGTGTCACCATCCCAGCTGGACTTGACTTTGCTGCATAACAAAATTGAGCTAAATGACTTTCTTTTCCGCAATTGAAACATACTTTGGATTGTTGTGTACAATTTGGACTGATGTGTCCCTCCTGTCCGCATTTGTAGCATATGACTGGTGGTCGTTCTCCTTCCTTAAAATTGGGTGCTGGTGCTGCTGTATTTCCATCATTGTTAAATCTTCTCTTTTTAAAATTTCCACTTGACTCATTTCTTCTATTATCTTGGCCAGGATTACCACCGAAGTGGTTACCTTTTCTGGCATGATAATTTCCTCCACGTTTGTTATCACTGCTTCGATGACTGTTGTGACTAGTATGACTATTATCGTTCTTCTGGTTGTTGTCTTTTGGTTAAGTTGACTCATTATCTCGCTCCAATAACTGAGCCCTATTCACAACATTTAAATACAAACACAGTTTATGAGAAATTAGATATTGACGAATTTCGAGTTTCAAACCTCTTAGAAACATTCGCGTCATTCGCTCCTCATTATCCACCAAATGGGATGCAAACCGGGATAACTCCGTAAACTTAGCCTCGTTTTGTGATACAGTCATATTGTTCTGTTCCAGCTTGATGAATTCCACCTCCTTCATGTGACAAATACTTTCTGGAAAATACTTGTCGTTGAACAATTCCTGGAACTTCTCCCAAGACAACTTCAGTGCGGAAAGTTGAGTACGTTTTACAGATTCCCACCAGTAATTTGCCTCTCCTCGCAACATAAAGGTGGCGAAGGGAACCTTTTGCTCCTCTAAGCATCCCAAGACATCAAATATTTTGGTTATCTGTTTAATCCATGCCTCTTCCTTAAGTGGCTCTGGCTTTTCCAAAAACTCCAGCGGTCCCAACTCCTTGAATTGCTTAGCAGTGACCAATCGTGAGTTTCCATTGTTTCCACCTACATTTTGAACAAAAATCTCTCTCATTTGGTGTTTCATGAATTGTAGAAAGCTTCTAAGCATCCCATCGTTCATCATTTGGTCGGCGTTGTTGTTTACATGAGGATTATTGCTTTCCAGATGCACATTATCTTGGTTATTGGTTGGCGGTGTCTCAACGGTCTCATTTGCTCCATTGCTTATCTCAAAATTTTTAGATGTCATTCTCAAACACTGCCACAAAACAAGGGTTAATTGACATGCCATATATTATCCCTATATTCTGATCGACTAATTAAATAACAAATAAGCTTAAGTAGGACATACGAGAGAAGGTTTTACTTGTCTCTCCCCTCTTAGTTCTAACCTTAGATCTCCGCCAAAGATTATATCCCTAAGCTCTGATACCAACTATGATGCCCCCAAAATAGGTTCACACAACCCATTCTGAGTTGCCAAATACATGGCACAAAATAAAATACAAACTTCATTTATACAATTATTAACTGTCGTGTAAAATACGACAAAACATAAGCTGTGAGTTTATATACAAATATTATCTTGTGGTCAATATCCAAACTCAAATAAAGTCCTCATTACAATTATTATCACACTATTTATAGAATAGTGAGGACAACTATAGCAACCATCTTGGACCATCACTCCATTCCCCGACTAGTCCCAGCTATATTCTCATTTCCTGAAGAGAACAATAAAAGAAAAGGGTGAGCTCAACTAGTCCAGTAAAGAATATTATGACTAAGATAATGTAGAATAAATTATCCTTAGTCCTTAACAGGGAAAAATTTGATAGAATACAATAGACAACAAGTTTTAAATCAACAACTGCAGCGGAATAAGCAATCCATTAGAAGAGTCAAGTAGAGCGTAAAGTATACTATCTTCTATGATTTAAAAGTCCATCATCAATATTTTATCCCTGTAACAAAAATCAATAAATGTTTTTAATCAATAAATTATCCATGCACTACGGGCCAAGGATATTCGTTTGTATCACCAGTGGTTATGATCATGCCAAACAACTGTCCATCTATGCACTACGGGCCAAAGAAGACTTTCACCACATCATTTGTCTATAACATTCAGGTCATAATTATACCAATACACAATTCCTGGTCATAATAATACCAATCAACAGTCCATCTATGCACTACGGGCCAAAGATGACTTTCACCACAATATAAGCATGAGGATGATAACAATGATATAAGGAATCAATCAAGTGATATCAAGGATAAATATTAGAGATTTATAATTCAATTTATCTAGAGTTCAAGAATGTCTAAATTGTCAATATAATAATTAATTACGGAGTAAAATTCAAGATTGATATTCATTTATCAAAAATAATTTGGACATAAAAGAAACCAATTTTGTCGTGAATAGTAGTACCCCGGATGAAAATATTGAAATTTAATAAGAAAGTTCAGACCAATATTCCAATGAAACGATACTAGATGAATCGCAAAACTCAAGGATATTCTACTAATTTCAGGGATTGTAGAAGCAATACTTCTCAAAGTAAGTGTAGATTTAGGAATATAAAACGAAATAATATTACTTACATACTATAGAGTATGGAAGAAAATAATATTTCTTACGAATATTGAACAAAAATAATATCCCTTACCTTAGTAGGAGACTAAATCTAACTGATATAGCGGAGATATTCTTGAGGAAAACTTGCACTATTTGTTACACTCAAAGTATCCTTATACTCAAAAGAAATACACACAATATTATAAAAGAAAAATTCTCAGATTCTGGTGTGATTTTCATTTCTTAACTAAGCATCCTATCTATTGGAGAATGACAAGGCACTATTTAAGAAAATAATCACGGAGGAACAGTAAGAAAATTCATGGGCGAATTCGGCGATAAATTTTGATTTTTACTATTCATTACTATGCAATAAAATATTCTAATAAAACAAAAATATAATATATTCTAATTATAATCTAATAAAACAAATAACTTTATATATAATATAAAAAGTATTCTGTTTTATTAATATTATAATAATAATAAAATAAAACTGAGATAACTTTCTACCAATGGTTTGATAAATTGGCACATAAGGGTCCGTGGAATAATAACTCAAACTTACAACAAGTGCTTCATAAATATCTACCATAAATCACTTATCTTCAATCAATCCATTTTTAATCTTTCAACACTTATTTATCATTAATAGTATAACTCACAATATTGACAACCAGATTATTCCTAGGAAAGAGGTGATTTTCGATAAGGATTTCTCCTTATTGGCGTGCAATTAAATAACCTAACCCCTTTCCTCGATAGAACTTTCTAGACATTGTCAATAATGTAAATAATAATATGAATAGCTGTGTCATCTGAATTATTGATATAATAATATAAAATATTGTGCAGATGATACTGTGACAATAATTGAATCAATAATATGAGATACTATGCATCAACTACTATGGAAATTATTAAATGAACTGAGTGACTTCTTACGTAAGCATCAATAAACAGAGATATTATACAATATCGTGTGCTACTGTGCAACCATGCGTATTACTGTTCTTTTATCACCGGTATTTCAACAGTTAACGGTAAAAGTTTTGCCGTTATTTTTATAAAAAGGTTATTTCTGTCGCTTTCTATATCTGACAGTCATTCCATTATGGGGTCCACCAATGATTGTGCCATCGTACGAATATTCCCCGACCAAACGAATATTTTATGACAACTTGCTTACTTATAAAATTTGCACATATAACCCATAACTATAGCATTATATCAAATCACACCTTATTATTCAAAATAATATGTAGAGAAAATTAAATCTTTATTCATAAAAAGTTGGGGTCTTACACAAACAACCCTCTTATATCCAAACTAAAAGTTATTGATGAAAAGGAAGGGAAGGATTAGAAATAAAAACTCAGAAATGGAAATGAAAATCCTAAACCTGCCAAAAAGAGGAATAATGGCAAAGGCAAAGTTAGTACCCCCCCCCCCTCTTTAATTATGTTAATGTTAGCTTCTTATAATGCTAGGAGTTTAAATGAAAAGTCAAAGCAGGCTTATGTAAAACAACTTATTGCTGATAATAATATATTTTTCGTAGGGTTGTTAGAAACCAGAGTAAAACTTCAAAAAACATCTAGAATTTCCATGAATATATGCTTAAATTGGAATTGGGCCTTCAATTATGATCACTACAGTAATGGTAGAATTTGGGTAAGATGGAATCTAATTTTTTGGCATATGGATTTTCTTTTTGTTTCCTCCCAAGTTATTCATTGTAAAGTTAACCAAATTAATAGTATTAGACCTCCCTTTTTGGTTTCTTTTGTTTATGGTCTCAACACCTATATTGAAAGAAAGGACTTCTGGAGGGATTTGCATTCTATCTCCTCTAGTGATGGCTGGTGTATCATAGGGGATCTAAATTTCATTCAGGATTTGTCAGAAACTAGCAGGGAAGAAGATTCTTGGGATACTGGCATGGAAAATTTTAAGGACTGCCTTCTTTCTCTTGGGGTCGATGATATCCGTGGTATTGGCCCACATTTCACTTGGAGGAACTGCCAAACTTCTTCTCCCATCCATAAAAAGTTAGATAGAGCTCTTGGAAATTCTGAATCGTTTTCCTCCTTCCTTCATGCTCAAGTCTATTATGCTCTTAGAGGCCTATCTGATCACTCTATTATTATCCTAAATACTGGGCTACCCTTTTTGTCTACAAGGAAACATTTCCAATTCTTCAATCATCTGCTACATATGGATGGTTTCAATGCTTGTGTTCGTAATGCTTGGGATCAACTTGTTAATGGTAACCCCTTTTTTGTTTTCAAGGATAAGCTTAAATGAACAAAGAAAGCTCTAATCTCCCTTAATAAAGCTACTAGAAACCTCACCTCATCTATAAGATCAGCAAATAACTCTCTTCACCAGGTGCAGACTCTTCTCCACTCAAATCCTTTCGACCTTTCTCTTTTGGCTAACGAGCTTAGTCTTTCACAGTCCTTGTGGACTGCTACGGAGAAAGAGGAAACTCTCATTCAACAAAAGTCCAGAGCCACTTAGCTTACCTTGGGTGATAAAAGTACAGGTTGTTTCTCTAATATGATGAAATATAGATGGAACACAAGCAAAATCCTATCCATTCACAATGTCAAAGGAGCTATTGTGCATGGTCAAGTTGATGTGGAAAGTGTGGCTATGGACAACTTTAGGAGCATGTTCTACTCTCAAAATGAACCCCCTTATTAAGTTATTGAGGAACATAACTCTATTCCTCAAAATTTGGTATCTCCCGCCCAAGCTAGGGCACTTTCTACCCAATTTCTGATGCTGAAGGTTTCAAAGTGCTGAAGTCCATGAAAAGAAATAAAAGTCCTAGTCTTGATGGTTATAATGTAAATTTCTTTATCCATTGTTGGGACTTGGCGGGGGAAGATTTTACAAAGGCTATTCAATTCTTTTTCTCTACTTGTAGAATGCCTCTAAGATTTAACTCTACTGCAATTGCTCTTGTTCTTAACATTGAAAACCCTTCCACCATGGCTAATTTTTCGTCTGTGCCTGTTGCAATACATTTTATAAATGCATTGCAAAAATTCTATCTGATAGGTTAAATGTGGTACTTCCATTCATCATTGATAGTGTGATGCCCCCAAAATAGGTCTACACAACCCATTCTGAGTTGCCAAATACATGGTACAAAATTTAAATATAAACTTCATTTATACAACAATTGAGCTGCTGTACAGAATACGACAAAACATAGACTGTGAGTTTCAATACAAATATTGTCTCGTAGATAATATCCAAACTCAAATAAAGTCCTAATTACAATTATTATCACACTATTTTATAGAATAATGAGGACTACCATAGCCACCATCTTGGACCATCACTCCATTCCCTAACTAGTTACAATTATATTCTCATTTTCTAAAGAGAATAATGAAAGAAAAGGGTAAGCTCAACTAGTCTAGTAAAGAATATTATGACTAAGATAATGTAGAATAAATTATCCTTAGACTTCAACAGTGTATAATATAATAGAATACAATAGACAACAAGTTTAGATCAACAACTGCAGTAGAACAAGCAATCCATTAGAAGAGTTAAGTAGAATATGATGTCTACTATCTTCTATAATTTAAAAGTTCATCATCAATATTTTATCTCTACAACACAACTCAATTAATATTTCACATCAACGAAACATCCATGCACTACGGTCCAATGATATTCATTAGTATCACCAGTGGTCATGATCATGCCAAACAACTATCCAGCTATGCACTACGGGCCAAAGAGGACTTTCACCACATCATTTTTCTGTAACATTATAGGTCATGATTATACCAATACACAGTTCCTGGTCATAATCATACCAATCAACAGTCCATCTATGCACTACGGGTCAAAGATGCCTTTCACTACAATATAAGCATGAGGATGATGACAATGATATAAAGATTCAATCAAGTGAGATAAAGGATAAATATTAGATATTTATAATTCAATTTATCCAAAGTTCAAAAATGTCCAAATTGTTAACATGATAACTATTTGTGAATTAAAATTCAAGAAAGATATTCATGTATCAAAAATAATTTGGACAGAAAAGAAAATTAAATTCTATTATGAATAGTACTCATGAATAGTACCGTATAAATAGTGCCCATGAATAGTACCCAGACATGAAAATATTAAAATTTAATAAGAAAGTTCAGACCAATATTCCAGTGAAATGATATTAGATGAAGCGCAAAACTTAAGAAATTTCTAATCATTTCAGGAATTATAGAAGCAATACTTACAATAGTAAGTTCAAATTTTGGAATATGAAATAAAATAATATCCCTTACATAATATGGAGTATGAAAGAAAATAATATTTCTTACGAGTATCGAAATAAAATAATATCCTTTAAAAAAATAATAATATCCTTTACCTTAGTAGAAACTAAATCTGACTTAGAATATCATATATTATCCTGAGAAAATCTTGCACAAAAAACAACACTCAAAGTATTCTTATACTCAAAAAAAATACTCACAATATTATAGAGGAAGAATTTCTGATATTGTGATGGTGTGTTTAGGAAGGAGGGGCAACCTCCCTTTTATAGTACAACGGATGGAGAAAAGTTAAGAAGGTCAGCCTAATTTTTTAATTCTTCCATGCGCCTAACTTCCTCTTTTTTTTTCTCTTTTCCTTGCCTAACCATCAATTCCTTAAGGGCCCACACAATTTTGGAAACAAATAAATGGTTTGCAAGATGTCTCACCACCCACCAAAAAGAAGAAAGTAAAATATGCAGGAAACCTTAGCTAGTGTGACAACCCGAATTTTCATAAGTTATTAAAATAAGAATTAATAATTGAAATTCTTATTACAATATGATTAATATAACAATCCAGAATTTTAATTGTAATTATAAATATTTATTGAATTATATAAATATTTAATGGATGTGTTTATTGTTGAATATATATTTGTTTGATTTGATTTGGTTAATTATTTGATTAATAAATAATTAATGGGTTAAGGAAATTAATTATTTTGAGATAATATTCTAATTTAATTTAATAATTAAGTTAGAGAGTTTATAATGATTAAATGATTTATTCAATAAATTGTTATTAGAATTAATTAAATTAAGTATAAAAACTTAATTAAATAAAGTGTGATAAATAACTATATTATAAAGGAGTTATTAAAATAAATTAAAGGAGTTTAAGTTAGTTTTATCCAAACAAGGCTTAAAACTATTAGGTGTTTAATTTTAAAAGGGTTTTGGCAAACGGAGTCTTATGGCTTTTGGATTTTTTTTTGAATTTTGAATTATAACAAAATAAAATAAATAAATAAAATATAAATATAAATATAATATATATATTATTTTGGTAACTAATAATTTATTAGTATATTAAGTATAGCGTCGGTTTAGACGTTTTAAAAATTATACGTTGTTTGTGTTTTTATTTTATGTATAGTGTAATTGGTTTAAGTCTAAGAAAAGAATAGATGACAGTTTTGTCAGAGGCTTGAGAGAGAGTTTGAGAGAGAAAAACAAGAGAAAGTTTTGAGTTCTTCAATCTATTCTCAGAGGATTAGCAAGGATTTTCAAAGCAATAAAAGGTATTTTTCCAATAACCTTAATGTTATATTTACATATATGCGTTAATATGTTTTACGACATAGTTTGAAGTCTCTGTGTTCCTGACGGTAGTGTAAAATTTTTACAAATTTTCTATGATTGTTGTGATATAACTGAACTATGGTGATTATATGGTTTTCTGATGTAAGAATAGTCTTTAAACAAGAGTTATTGTGTTAATTTCGTTTAAAAAGAAAGACAAACTATTTCTCAGTGTATGTTCTTAAATATGGATAATGAAAGTAGCAAATTTGGTGGTTGAGGTGTATACTAATTGCAAAATTTAACTTTGAATTCATTAATTGGGTAAGAAATACAAAGAACATAGTTTAAAGGCATCAAATTAGTTTATCATTAGCATTTACAGTGTTCACTATGTCAAGAAATATCAAACATGGAGTTTTGGGTTTTAAACTATGGTTTCAAGGATTTTAGTTTTCTAAAATTTTTGTTTAAGTTGTTTAAATTGGTACATATATGCTTGGTAATATTTATGTGTGATTTACATGGATTACACATGTTAATTGGTGTTAGAAATTAAGACACAGTAGCTTGGTTTTGTTTCTGGTTTTGGGTATTCTGTAAATCGGAGCCCCAGCGCCAAATTTCGCGCCCCAGCACCAAAAATAGGCCAGAAGTTCGCTCCCCAGCGCTGGAATTCTAGCCCCAGCGCTGGAATTCGCGCCCCAGCGCCACTGTCTCTCGCCCTAGCGCTAGAATTGTGGTCTGGGTCGGATAGTTTTGACCTCCTGTAGTAAAATGACCATAAAGTTTTCATACGAACTCCGATTCAGGTGATTCAAGATGATCCGGAACGAGGACGAATAGACCTACAACTTTTGTTCTTTAAGTTTATTAATTTGAGGTCTTTAGGAAGGGTCAAAATAGTCATTTGTAGGACTATTGTGTTTTAGGAGGCAATCGGAGGGCGTCGGGAATGCACATATGCAAATGTAGTGCTCTTGACGATAAAAGATCTTTTCCTAAGTTATAAAACATGAATATTAGTAAATATAATGATGCTTAACATTAATAAATGATGTATTAGATAAGTTGTATAAGCATACTAAGCATGCACAAGAGAGACGAATCGGGCGTGTGACGAATGAACGTAGAAACGGCGTGCCAAGTGTAAATAAACTTAAAAATTGTTTCAATTCAATTGAAATGAATATTATAAGATATGGAATGGATTTAATATAAAACCAATAAGTAGTCCTAGCAAGACTTAAGCACTTGAATGAACTTTGAATATGAAATATAGTGAGTTATAAGTCTAAAGTTAACACAATCAAATTGAACATTGTGTATTGATTAATATGAAGGGTTATAGGATGTAGATTAAAGTTTACATTACAACTACTATGCATTGCTATGTGACTAATTGTTGATGTGAATGATTATATAATTGTGTAGGGCACGTGAAGTGCGAGATATCATAAGTCGTTAAACCTGTTATTGGTAAACAACGATCAAGGCAAGTCTTTCAGTTCCTATTTGCTATGTGAATTTGATTGTTTTAAATTTTTATTGCAAAGAGCATGATGTGTTTTATATATATTGAATGTATGAAATGTTAAAGTCAATTTAGGACTACATTGTTTGACTAAAGCATGCTGATTGAGTAAGGAACTCAATCTTTATAATTGTTATATGAATTGTAGCATGTATGTTATATTAGTCTGATGTTTATGAGATATATGTTGAGCATGTAATTATGTGCTACGTGATGCATGAAAATTATTAGATTTTGCTGGGCTTTCGAGCTCAACCTTGCAAATAACCACTTTTGCAGGATCAAGATTCAAGGTAAAGTTATGTCTTACTTGAAAGACATGAGTCAGATGTGATACTTGAAGAATTATATACTTTGGCTGAGTTATTATTATTTGAACCATGTTTAAGGTTCCGAACAATGTATACATGTTGAATTGTAATAACGTTTTGTGATGTAAACTATTGTAGTATTAAAATGATTTTGAGATATTTAGTTGTAGAGGTTAAAGGTTTTGGGAACGAGGATAGTTTGTAATCGAAAATTTTAATTATTCCGCAAATTTCAATGGTTGTATTATCGTTTAATGATGTAAAATTAGAGGTTGAATGTATTATTAACGACCGAAATCGAGAATTAAATTGTATGAATTTTGGGGTGAATTATGAGTTGGTATCAAAAGGCGATAGGTTAGAAACCTTAGGTAAGAGTACCTTAGGCTATAACCTTAGAGAAGAGAGGTTAAGATAATGAATGAATAAGCTCAAATAGAGTTTGAACAATAAGAAGTAATTTAAGAAATTTTTAAAGAAGAGATTAAAACATGCGTGAGAGGATTCAAAGAAGAATCTCGCAGAGTTATAAGGATTATGAAAGTGGGGTTACCCAACTCCAATAATAAGGATGTAAGGTGATAATAAATAGGCAATGTCTATAAGAAGAGAATGATAAAGAAGTTAAGAATCAAAAGGTTATATTTAAGTATGGTACAATTGTACTCTTTAATAGTTGATGTATGGTATCTGGGCTAAACGATTCCTTCATAGAGCGGAGGTATATACGAACTAGCAACTCGGAACCTAGTTTGTTGGTTGTTTGTCAGGGAAACCACTCAACAGTACCATATTGAAAGCTATTAGAGACTCGATATGTACCAAGTATAGAAAGTGGATAATGTATGATGAAAATGTGGAACTTAAGCTGAAATGTTGAGCAATGTAAATGAAGTTAGAAATCCTTAAAGGAAGAATTGTTTATAAACAAGAGAATTCAAAGAAGAATCTTGAAGAAATATAAAGATAAGATATTGGAGTTGCCTAAATTCAATAGCTAAGATAACGAATAATGATGAATAGACAAAGCCTGTAAGATTAAAAGCATAAACAAAATCGTAAATGATGAAAAAGGAAATAAAGATGATCGTAAAACAAAACGATCATGAGTTAAGAAAAGAATTTTAAGGGAGATGTTTATAGAATAGGATCACGACGTGATCTGTTTAAGTTATAAAAGAAAGATGGTCTATAATGTTTGAATAAATATAGCTTGATGCTATGAAGGTAATGTACTATGATATAGTACAAGATAACTCACGAGGAGTTATAGATGATGTGGTACGAAAAATTCGTATTGAGCAAAGAGCAAGTTAGGATTAAGATAAAGTTAGGTGGGATTTCAATTGAGGACTCATGTGATGGCTAAGTTGTACAAATCTTTGTATGGGTGAGGGTTTTGTGCTTGCACTCAGTTTATTACATTGATAATCATTAGAATGTTGGTGTCGCGCTATCAATGCATATGTGGTGAAAAGGTGATTCTTTTCTCATGTATATATTTGAGAGTTAGAAACTATTAAGATTAGTCAGATATTATTAGGATTAGGTGCGGTTCTTAAAACTAATGCATATGGTAAGTCCGTGACTAATAATAATATGGTATGTTTTGAACCCCTCAACGAATGGACGCCTATGGTCTGACTAGGATAACTTCTTAAACTCATATTATTGTGGCAAGTTCCTGAACTTCCAATGTGCAGCAAGTTTGATGAACTGGGCTATAATTAAGTGTGAATGGAGTACTGAGGATGATAGGAATAGATAGACCTATTAAACAATGGATCATTATAGAAAGTGGAGTTGATGGAGAAAATTAGGTATTCCAAATCTCTAGCTTTGCTAGATTTTCGAAATTTATTGACTTCGTGCCGATGGTTATACTTTTGATTTTTGGAAGAAAAAAAATGTGTTGGGTCACACTAGTGAACCAAAGAATTTTTAAAAACAGTGTTATTATTCGTATGTCTATGCTAATTGCTTTGGCTAGACAAAAATGATTTGAAATATATCAAAATATATATTTTATTTATATATCATCAATGCATCATGGAACCTAGTGCAGAGATGATAAAAACGATGGAGTCATCAATGCAGTATTATTTATTTGTGAGGGAATAACGTTATTCACTAATTTCAAATAGTCCTTCTTAAAATATTATTTATGAAGGAAACTAATGTAGCGCCCCTAAATTCGGGTATCTTCCAACCCGACAGATGGTGCTATACTATACAAACTTTTATACATTCATTCCATTGAAAAGTCTCAAAGAACGAACATAACATCTATATATTAAAAGTAATATTTACATTTCCCAGGTTCTATACCCGTTACAAAGGTTCTTTGACATAATATTCATTACATTACAACAATAGACCTATACTATTACAAGATAGCTTAATAATCTGCCTTAGCTTTTCCTTTATCCTTTTTCGATCCTTGGGACGTTCGGTCTTTATTTTGCATTCATATGGTTCAAGCAAGAGTGAGCATAACTAGCTCAGCAAGTATAACAATTTCAATAACAACATGCTTGATACATATGAATCGTATATCTTCGATAACTGAACAATAGTTATGAAGTACTATTGATAATTCAAAATAGCACTTCATCTTTCTTTTAAAATGTTTCACAATGAATAATATTGATAAAACATTCACTCGGTCAAAGACCTCAGTATTCATTCTTTCTTTGAAAAGGACAACCCGGAACTAAGTCCAAGAAGCTTAGGTATTACTTACGAGCACTTCTAGGTGATCGAATTTATTGTAATCTATGTTGATCGACACTACATCCATTAAAGCGTATACGCGTTTAATCATTTGGCAACCTCACGTGCTGTTGTTTTATCGACAAAACTTTTGTTTAACATTTCGGTCTTCTTTTGAAAACCATATCAAGTAGTTGACAAAAGATAATCACATTTGATAATGGATGAATAGATTATCAACAATCCACTCAATATGTCAAGTCTAGCCAAAAGGCGGCTTTAACTTCATTGTACTTCAATTCATGTGTAAGGATACATGAACTTCAAAAACTTGTTCAGATTGAACTGAGACAAGAGTTAGAATACTTGCCTTTAGCGTCTGCTACGGTATAAATACTTTACGTTCAAGTCTTTCAAGTTTCTACAATACATGATCACATAATGCCTTACATTAGGTCATATATAATCAAGTTTGTATATGGGTATATCTTACCCTTCATCTCAATCTAATTGTGTATTAGATTCATTTGCTATTCATTTCGGTTTATCATTATACTTACATTCATATTTGACTAGGTTATCTCAACCTTTACTCATTACTCTTAAGGTCTAACAATGTTTTAATAATAGTACTTCAAGTTCCTTAAGGTAGGTTTACTTCAAACTAAATACATTTTCTTGCCTTGCATTCATGTCTATTCTTCACTATCTTCCATCAAAGACTAGCGCGGCGGCGCCATCTTTATAACTTCTGACTCACATATTTGCGGCCATGAGAGTTAACGATATTGGAGTCCGGACTTTGCTTGCGGCGCGAGTCCTTACTTAATGGGTCGTATTTGACATGAAGTTTCGATGTGTCATGGTCTCATACATGAAATGCTGCTGGCCACAAGCAAGACTAAGGTTTGCTCATGCATGCGAGTTTCGGTATGCTTTCGGACCTTTGCTTTCGGTGACGTGGCGTGACTAATTTGTTCAGGGTTGTATGGCCATGGCCAACTCTGTGCACCAGAAAAAAATTCAGTTTGTGAAATTTTGTGAACTTCCCGGACGCATAACTCCTTCGTTATAAGTCCGAATTGGCTCGTTCAAAAGCCCACGGTTCACAAATTACGTAATCTACGCGTTCATGCAAGAATTTTATCTATTTGACTTTATTTGCTAAAAATTTGCCTATTAGTTCATTTTTAACGTAAACGATAAACGTTCGTGAACGTTCAACGATCATTTCTTCGTTCTAAGTCGGAATTCGCTCATTTTTGAGTCCGCAACTCTTAAATGACGAACATGACTTATCTCCATTGGAAAATAACCTTTCTGAGTTCAAACTCAAAATTTGACTTCTAATCTGGGAATTTCACGAATTCGACGATTATCGTCTAATCGTGCGATTTTCGGCAAATCTTCATTCTTATGATTTGTTCAACATTACAAATGAATTCCATTCATCTTGTGAACACCTTAATATACTTATACCATTAACTTATACACATGGTTGGATTTTGACTTTATTTCTTCATAAGCTCATAACTTGATAAATTATAAACTACTTATGAACTTATCATTCATGACTTATGATAATTAAAGTTTCTCAAGCATCATACCTATATGTTCTCAACATATAGCTTTACTTATGTATACTTGATACATATGATCATACAAGTTCTTTTTCTTCCATATTACTTCACTAATAAACTTATTACAAGTTCATAATACTTTCACATAAGTTTATAACTTATGCTAGCTTAAATGACTTATTACCAACTTATATGGCTTAAGTTCATTACTTACACATACTTCTTACTTTTTATCATTCATGTTCCTTAATCCAAAGTTTTCTTATCAACCTATCATGATAGAGATAGAAGATAAGAAGGAGTCTTACATTTGAAGTCTTTGGTAAATAGTATTCTTCTTCTTATATAAGTAGCTTATTTGCAACTTAATCTTCCTAACAATTAAGCACTTTGAGAGAGAGTGTGTTTGGATTATTTGAACAACTATTAAATGACTTGCCAACCTTCACTATTTATAGAATTTCTAAGGTTAGGGAAATTTAGTCAATTCCATCATCCCACCTCCTTTTGGACCTCCTTACTATTCATTACTTGCAAGGCACAAAACCTATCCCTTGCTTGGTCATTACTAATTTAACTTGGTCACCACTTTTAATACTTGGTAAACACACATTTACCACATTAATATGGTTTACCCTATGGGTTTGCCAACTCATGGATTCTAGCTTGGGCTTGGATTACATAAATCCTTGGGCTTTACTTTAACAAACACTCACTTGCTTATTAATTCAATAATTGGGCCTTAACCTTAATTGACTTCGGCTTGTACAAAATTTTAACCAATCTTTACAAGTCCATTAATATTACATAATACATATATGAAAGTATTATGCATACAAGCCAATCATGTATGATGATAAAGCATATACTGTGTAATCAATCTTATTTATTTATTAATAAAAGAATTATTTATTAAAGGCATTTATTATCTACATGGTGCTGTTTTAATAATATATGTGATAAACCCATAGTTTTAAGCAACGCTTTTAGAATAATGATGATGATCATTCTAATGAGATCTAAATTCTTAGAAAGCTTAAAACTAAAATAGTTCCCAATCATTGGATTACTAAATTGGGGATTAGTGAATCCGGATAGATTGGTACATACGTTACTTGTTCATTGGATGAGGATGATTGATCTCATGATCATTTGTGTGGAGACACTAAAGCAAGTATGTAGGTGCTTATTAGAGAATAAGTTCACTGAACGTGACTCGCTAAGGAATACCTAATGGAGTTTTACTTACCTGTCAATAGGAATTTCGTAGTGATAGTAGTACAAATGATCTTAGACTTGAGATCATCATAGTAACTTATATATAATTAATTACACTTTGACTTATTCCTTAAGACTCTTAGAGTATATCAAAGGGTATGCTTGGGTGTAATAAGTTATATATGAAGATAATGAATGATCAATAAAGAATCTACCACTTCTAGTAAAAGGAGAGATGTCTATGTGATTCGATAAATGACAACCCAGAATCCTTGGCGAGGTGGAATGAAATTAGAAAGTAGTTTCTAATTTGCATTCATTGGGAGTTGTTCATTTAGGAATCGAAAATACATATAATTAAATAAAATAAGACTTGTGGTAATTCCATGTCTTATATTTAATTGGGACATCAGTATGGTAGAAGGATTGAATTGTCATGCAGTAACTATTTACTCAAAGGTTCTTTTATGATTAATGTTGAAATCTATATTATCCGGAAAAGTCGTTGATCGCTAGAGGCTTATCCCTATTGTAGAATAATATTATTTATTTAAATAAATTATTTGTTTAAATTATTTATTTAAATGAGATTAGAATTGTTCTAATTGATTTATTCACAAGGTTTAATATGGAGAACCTAAAGGGTCACACCATAAAAGGAAGAATAATTATTTAAGAAGTTAATGGCATAATTGTAATAATATGTTAAGTATATTTAATTTAATCTATGGTGATAGAATAAATTAAATAGCTTAATATTTATTATTTAATATTTTAGAAATATTAAATATAAATTAATAAGAGGAGTCTTATTAATATTATTATAATTATTATTATTTTAATTTCTAAAAGGTTTAGGAATTAATTTAATATTAGTACTCTCATTTATTCCTAATTGGATTAAGAAAGAAAATTAGTTAAAGGAGTTTAACTAATTATCCCTAATAGGATTAGGGAGCCCATTTAATTAAAAGAGTTTAATTAAATAAATAATACCTTATTTTAATTAAAATAGGTTATATAATATCTTTATAAGAGAGTCTTATATTAGATATGAGATATACGTAATTCCTAGATTTGGAGAGTACACCCCTTTTCTTATTCAGGATAGGAAAAACTAGGGTTTGAGCCAAATCCCTTCTTCTTGAAAAAATTCTTCTTCCTTGGTGGATCACTGTAGAGGCACACACTTGGGTGGCTTACATTAATCAAAGGAAGGAATCTACACAGGAGATTGAGGAGATCATGAGAAGTAGGAGGTGATCTCGTATATGAGGAAGCTCGTTTCTACAAAGGGTATGATTTCATAATTTCTTATTCTTCGTTTAATTAATAATATGCATAAAGGATGATCAGGTAATTGGTTTGTGAAAAATTTTAAAATCGATTTTATCTCGCTCCGCGTTACGTTTTGCAATTTGATTGCTACTTTGATTTTCACGAAAACCTAACAGTGGTATCAAAGCCAAACTTTATGCTAATTATTAATTATTTTGATTCCATATATGTTTGGGTATGAATTTAGAATTATTTATTGGGCATATTTTGTTGTATAAAATTATTATTTTATGAAAAAAAAATTAATTTCTTAAAAAAAAGTTTTCAATTTTATTTTATTTTATGCCATCCGTGGTTTCGAATTTTTTTTTTTGAATCCTTTTCGTGGTCTTTGTTTTGGTTTATATATATATCTTATATATATAATAAAAGAAGAAGGAGGACTGCTATATAACGCTACGCTCTATCATATATATATATATATATATATATATATATATATATATATATATATATATATACTTTTACAATGTTACAAGGGCAAATATACGGTTTGGCTATTATTATATATATATATATAATAATTGTTAGCACCTCGTGGTCAAATTTAATTAAGGCCATCACGTTGACCGAGGTTTGTTGCAAGGTGCTGGAGGTTTTTTTTAAAAAAGCAGGTCCGGCCATTGTTAAAGAGTAAGACTCTTATTATATATATATATATATATATATAATTGTTATATATATATATTAATTTTAATAATTTTCTAATTAAAATAAAAGAGTTTATTTTAATCTTGAAATTGGATTTCATGCAACATAAAATTGCCCATTAAATGATACTCATATATATATGGAATGATTTAATTTATTGATACATATGATGATATGTATGATAATAAATGGGATTGATTATGGATGATTGACCAATATGATTGGATTTATTTTAGTTGGATGTTTGAATGAATGGGTTTTATTAAATGGGAATTCTGCGTACCTCGCCTTTTTTACAGTTTTCTTCTTGATGTAAATTCTATCTCTCTCCTATGTACTTCCCTTCGATCAGCGATCAAGGTTTCTATTTAAATTAAATAGTTTAATGTAATAGGATTAGTTAGAATTTTTAGAAGAACCAAGACCAAGATCAAGGAGCGCTTGAAGACCCGCTTTTGTAATGGAGCCCAGGGTTTAAATGTAATAGTTATATTTAAATGTTTATTCTTGCACCCTAGGGTTTGACCTTTTGGTTCACTTGGTGGCTCTAGTGAACCAAACTAGAATAAAAGTCCATAATCAATCCGGGTAGAATATAGTATTCTATATGTGCATGCTAGTATTATATATATTATATATTATGCAAACATGCTTCGCATGTTTAATAATATGACGCGTATTTTATATATATATTTGCGTATGCGCTAAACAAGATGAGACAAATAATAACAAATCCTCAAAGTTTTTTATTAAGTCTTAAGCGTTCAAAGATATTTAGAATATCGAACGTCGCCTTTCTAGCATGATAAAATTAATAGAGTATTAAATATTTAATATGAGTTTGTTGTGTCACCACAAGGCAAGTATTAAGTATTTAAGATGTTAATTTATCACATTTGATGCTTATAAAGAAAATTGAACAATATTGTTTTGTTGTGTCACCACAAGGGCGATATTTTTCTTTTTTGAATATATGGAAGTGCTAGGTTGGACTTAACTTAGATAATTTTGATTCGGATGTGCCACCACTTGATCAAAATAATCCAAGAGGCAAAACATAAGGAGTTACATGTTGATGTAATTGACAAGGAGTTGTCTACCTATTTATTTATATATAGTTTGTTGTGTCACCACAAGGCTATATATATTTGAAATGGGATCCTTATTCTCACTAGCAAAAACTTTAATTAGATTTTTTAGAACTATATAAATGAGGGTAATATAGTTTGAAGAAAATAGTGGGAGATACCAATATAAAATAAGACCTAATTTATTTTGGTAATTAATAAATGAATGTTTGCTAAAATATTGTCTTTTTACATGCGTAATTTTGAAAATGTCACATTCACTAATTTCATTTGCAAGCATACTTGATGCTAACAAACCCCGACCGGACCGAACTACACGGATTTGGTTAAGGAATCGAGAATTGTTCTCATCCGCTTTGAAAAAGATTTCTTATGTCCTAAATTCGCAGTGCACTGCTGCAAAAGTTGCAGAGAGACGACCTCCGAGGAAGAGATTGCTACTTTTAAATAAAGTGGCAAGATGATGCATCCGTGGCTCAATGCATCATGCTCGCATCCATGAGTAACGAGCTTCAGCACACAAGATGAAAACATGGATGCTCCTACTATGCTATCGCACCTTGGAGAGTTGTATGGTGAGCAAAGTAGGATTGCTAGATATGAAATATCTAAGGAGCTCTTCCGATCTCGGATGACCGAGGGCACCGCCAGTTGAGACTCATGTCCTAAAGATGATCAATCCGATTGAACGTCTTGGGATGACTTGGGGTTCGTCCATGGATGGGGAGTTGAGTCAAGATTTAGTCTTGCGATCACTCCTGCACACCTTCTCACAATTTGTTGTGAATTTTCACATGAACAAGTTGGATGTCACTTGCTGAATTACTTAACATGTTGAAAATCTGCTGAAGGTCACTTCCCATCCAAGAAGAACCATGTCTTCATGGTGGATGATTCATCCAAGAAAAGGAAGAGGCCCAAGGTATCTTCCGAAAGGAAGAAATCCAAGAAGGCTAAGGAAAGGTGAAAGTGAAGGATCAAAAGAAACACGATCCAACTAGCAAAGGAATTTGCTTCCATTGCAATAAGTCGGGTCATTTGGAAGAGGAACCGCAAGGATTATCTCGCGAATAAAAGCGGAAGAAGCTTGGAGAAGCTTGAATCCTAATAAAGGTTTGTTTATGATTGAAATTAATTTTTCCGAAAGTCAATCTTCTACTTGGGTATTGGATACCAGGATGTGGTTCTCACATATGTAATAATATGCGTGGACCGGTCAAGTAGAAAGTCGAAAGAAGGATGAGGTCGTCCTACGAGTGGGAAATGGAGCAAAGGTTCTTTGCATTAGGTGTAGGGACTTATTGTTTTAGCACGCCGCTACAGGCAAGTTCATTAATTTAAATAATTGTTATTTTGTTCCAATATCATTAGAAACATTATTTCTATCTCGTATTGGATATGGATGGTTTTAATATTATAATAAAGAACAACAGTTGTTCCATTTATAATGATAATGTTTTATATGGTGTTGGTAATTTACGAAATGGACTTTATATACTTGACTTGCATGAAAATATATTTCAAATTGAATAAACTAATAAAAGGAAAAGAGATGATGTTAATTATACCTTCATGTGGCACTGTAGACTTGGTCATATTAATGAAACAAGATTATCCAAGTTGCATAAAGATGGGCTCCTAGAGTTATCTGATTATGAATCATATCCAACTTGTGAATCTTGTCTCATGGGTAAAATGACTAAATCTCCTTTTAGTGGAAAAGGAGAAAGAGTTACAGAGTTGTTAGGGTTGGTACACACAGATGTATGTGGACCTATGACAATGACCGCACGAGGAGGGTATTCTTATTTTATTACATTCACTGACGACCACTCAAGATTTGGATATGTGTATTTAATGAAATACAAATCTGAGTCATTTGAAAAGTTCAAAGAGTTCAGAAGTGAAGTTGAGAAGCAAACTGGTAAGAGTATTAAGATTCTTCGATCTGATCGAGGAGGAGAATACTTAAGTGGTGAGTTTCTCAATTGTCTCAAAGAAAATGGTATAATCTCACAATGGACTCCACAGGGGACGCCACAAATGAATGGTGTATATCGAAAGGAGAAATCGAACATTGTTGGACATGGTTCGATCTATGATGAGCTTTACCGACCTTCCGGTTTCTTCGGGGATATGCCCTAGAATCATCGTGATACCTACTTAACAAGGTACCTACAAAATCCATCCCCAAGACCCTATATGAGTTATGGACGAGGAGGAAACCAAATCTTAAGCATGTTAAGACTTGGGGTTGTCCAAACTTATGTCAAAAAGTTTGAAAACGATAAAGTCTGCAGACTAGATCGACAAATGTAGATTTGTGGGATATCCTAAAGAAACATCGGGATATTATTTCTATCATCCAACCGATCAAAAGGTGTTTGTTGCGAAACATGCCGCCTTCTTGGAAAAGGAGTTTATCCTTGAAGGGGTCGATTGGGAGTAAGATATATCTTGAAGAAGTTCAAGAACCACAAAATACTACAGATCAAAGTGAGGTACCTAACCAAGTAGAGATTCTTACATACCACACCCTATTCAGAATCGGAAGAGTACCAAAGATGCCAAACGGTATGGACTTGTCAGAAGAAGATGACAATGAGGTACGATCATAGATGATGATGATCCATTGAATTACTTAACAAAGCTATGAGTAATAAAGACTCGAGAGAAGTGGCAAGAAGCCATGAAACCGAGATGGACTCCATGTATGAGAACCAAGTATGGACTTTGGTCTCACCACCAAGGCATTAAGCTTTATTGGGTGTAAATGGGTCTTTAAAAGAAAGACTGAAGAGCAGACGGCAAGGTAGAGACCTATAAGGCCCGATTGGTTGCAAAAGGTTTCAAACAAAGACAAGGAGTTGACTATGATGAAACCTTCTCACCAAAGAGTAATGCTCAAGTCCATTCGGATTTTGCTTGCGATTGCGACTTACCATGACTACTAAATCTGGCGGATGGACGTGAAAACGGCCTTCCTCAATGGAAAACTTGAGGAGGATGTATATGATGACAAACAGAGGGATTTGTTTCAAAGGTTGGAACAAATCAAGTCTCGTAAGCTACAACGATCCATTTATGGATTAAAGCAAGCTTCTTCGTAGGTGGAACATCCGTTTTGATGAGACAATCAAAAAGTTTGATTTTATCAAAATGAGGATGAACCATGTGTGTGTACAAGAAGGTTAGTGGGAGCGCTATTTCATTCCTTGTATTATATGTTGATGATATATTACCGATAGGGAATGATATTCCTATCTTTGCAAACAATTAAAATCGGTTATCTAAACACTTCTCCATGAAGGACTTGGGAGAAGTATCCTATATTTTGGGGATAAAGATCTATAGAGATAGATCTAATAGGATGCTTGGCTTATCCCAAGGAACGACATTGACATGATGCTAAAAAGGTTTAGCATGGAAGATTCCAAAAGAGGTCTCATCATGCCGATGAGCCATGGAATACATCTCTCCAAGAAACAAGCCCCATAGACACTGAGAGAGAAACCAGTATGAATAAGATTCCTTATGCTTCAAAGAATAGGATCTATCATGTACGCAGTATGATATGTACTAGACCAGATGTTGCTCATGCACTTAGTGTAACAAGCGAGATATCATCGAATCCGGAGAGAAGAACACTGGAAGGCAGTGAAAAATATCCTAAAGTACTTAAGAAGAACTAAGGATGTATTTCTTGTCTACGGTGGGTCTGAATTAAAACTAGAGGGCTTCACAGACTCAAGTTTTCAAACAGACCAAGATGATGAAGAATCCGTTTTTGGGGTATGTGTTTACCTTAAGCGGTGGCGCAGTTGAGTTGGAAAAGTTCCAAGCGTTGAAACGATTCGATTCAAATGATGAGGCAGAGAGTACATAGCTGCAAGTGAAGCTGCAAAGGAAGCTGTTTGGATGAAGAAGTTCATTACCGAACTTGGTGTGGTTCCTAGCATTAAAGGACCAAAAGGTGCCTTTTCTCGCGTGACAACACTTTGGAGTACATTGCATGCAAGCTAAGGAAACTAGGTCTCATCGTAAATCCAAACACGTGTTCAATGGCGATTTCATTTGATCAGAGAGATCATTGAAAGAGGAGACGTCACCGGAGCATGTGGACTCTCAAGACAATATTGCAGATCCATTTACTAAAGCGTTAACACAACAGCAGTTTGATCGTCACTTAGAGAAGATGGGTATGAGATACCACGGCGATTGGCTTTAGTGCAAGTGGGAGATTGAAAGTATTATGCATACAAGCCAATCATGTATGATGATAAAGCATATACTGTGTAATCAATCTTATTTATTTATTAATAAAAGAATTATTTATTAAAGGCATTTATTATCTACATGGTGCTGTTTTAATAATATATGTGATAAACCCATAGTTTTAAGCAACGCTTTTAGAATAATGATGATGATCATTCTAATGAGATCTAAATTCTTAGAAAGCTTAAAACTAAAATAGTTCCCAATCATTGGATTACTAAATTGGGGATTAGTGAATCCGGATAGATTGGTATATACGTTGCTTGTTCATTGGATGAGGATGATTGATCTCATGATCATTTGTGTGGAGACACTAAAGCAAGTATGTAGGTGCTTATTAGAGAATAAGTTCACTGAACGTGACTCGCTAAGGAATACCTAATGGAGTTTTACTTTACCGTCAATAGGAATTCCTGTAGTGATAGTAGTACAAATGATCCTTAGACTTGAGATCATCATAGTATCTTATATATAATGAATTACACTTTGACTTATTCCTTAAGACTCTTAGAGTATATCAAAGGGTATGCTTGGGTGTAATAAGTTATATATGAAGATAATGAATGATCAATAAAGAATCTACCACTTTTAGTAAAAGGAGATGTCCTATGTATTTCGATAAATGACAACCAGAATCCTTGGTTAAGGTGGAATGAAATTAGAAAGTAGTTTCTAATTTGCATTCATTGGGAGTTGTTCATTTAGGAATCGAAAATACATATAATTAAATAAAATAAGACTTGACAAAGTAATTCCATGTCTTATATTTAATTGGGACATTGTATGGTAGAAGGATTGAATTGTACTCAAGTAACTATTTACTCAAATGTTCTTTTATGATTAATGTTGAAATCTATATTATCCGGAAAGTCGTTGATCGCTAGGGAGGCTTATCCCTATTGTAGAATAAATATTATTTATTTAAATAAATTATTTGTTTAAATTATTTATTTAAATGAGATTAGAATTGTTCTAATTGATTTATTCACAATAGGTTTAATATGGAGAACCTAAAGGGTCACACCATAAAAGGAAGAATAATTATTTAAGAAGTTAATGGCATAATTGTAATAATATGTTAAGTATATTTAATTTAATCTATGGTGATAGAATAAATTAAATAGCTTAATATTTATTATTTAATATTTTAGAAATATTAAATATAAATTAATAAGAGAGTCTTATTAATATTATTATAATTATAATTATTTTAATTTCTAAAAGGTTTAGGAATTAATTTAATATTAGTACTCTCATTTATTCCTAATTGGATTAAGAAAGAAAATTAGTTAAAGGAGTTTAACTAATTATCCCTAATAGGATTAGGGAGCCCATTTAATTAAAAGAGTTTAATTAAATAAATAATACCTTATTTTAATTAAAATAGGGTTATATAATATCTTTATAAGAGAGTCTTATATTAGATATGAGATATACGTATTTCTAGATTTGGAGAGTACACCCCTTTTCTTATTCAGATAGGAAAAACTAGGGTTTGAGCCAAATCCCTTCTTCTTAAAAAATTCCTCTTCCTTGGTGGATCACATGTAGAGGCCACACACTTGGGTGGCTTACATTAATCAAAGGAAGGAATCTACCCGGAGATTCAAGGAGATCATGTGAGAAGTAGGAGGTGAACTCGTGCACTGAGGAAGCTCGTTTCTACAAGGGTATGATTTCATAATTTCTTATTCTTCGTTTAATTAATAATATGCATAAAGGATGATCCGGGTAATTGGTTTGTGAAAAATTTTAAAATCTGATTTTATCTCGCTTCCGCTACGTTTTGCAATTTGATTGCTACTTTGATTTTCACGAAAACCTAACAATATACATATAGTTTATGAATCATTCTCGTATTCTAATTTATATAGAATTTATATACAATAATTCATCCTTCATACAAACTCATATAATACTTCGTATTACACTTGTTTTCATTCCTTTGTACAATACCAAAGTATTGTACAATTATTACTTTACTCATTCCTACTTCGCTTTTCTTAACGATTATAACTTAAGTCCGCAAGCGAAATATTACGCTTTCCATAACTAGATTATTATTACATAATCCATCTTACCTTAATATTCTATCATTACGTATTTCTCGAAAATTTAAAAATAACTCCCGAGCAAATACCGATGAATAGTGTTTTTCAGAAAATTTCTCAAAAAACTTTCATTTTCGTCTTAGAAATTGAAACACTTTAATTCCTTCACGTAGCTCAAATACTACGACATTCAAATATCAATAGGTTATAGAATGACAACCATCTTGATAACACATAGAATAAAATTTTATTATTATTTAATTTAATAAAATCATTTTACAATAAGATCCGAATTTCTCGGTCGTTACAAGTCTTGTCCTCTTTAACCATTTGGAGCTCTGCTTTCAGTTCCTTGACCTCCTGACAGTAATGGATATTTCTATCCAACACTGACATGAAAAGAGACATCATTGACCCCCCAGGAGCTATCTCTGCTGCTATAGCCACCGGGTTAAAGGAAACTGTCTCTATCTCCTCCTCTATGATCCCGTCAAATACTGACATTTAGTCAGCTTCCTCTGAGTCTCCAGACTCAATAATCACTACATCTGGCTCTACTGCTATAGGGTTTGGTATAACCTCTACTTGGTTCACCGATTCTTCACTAATGGTTTGCTCATCTACAAACATTTTGTTTACTCCTGACATCTACACAAAACAATTAAGTTGATTAGTACACGTCAGTAGAATAATAAAAACACATAACATAATCATAATGCATTTTTATAAGGTTATTTTCCTTTCTTGTACTTCTTTGACTCCTCTTAAGGTTATGACTTAAGGTTTTTAATCCCCCCCTTATGTTTTATAACCTAATGCTTTTATACCAACCTGTGACACCCCCAAATCCGGGTCTCTTCCAACCCGACAGATGGTGCTACACGGTACTACCATTCATTCATTCATTCAATTGAATAGTCTCAAAAGGACTAATATAACTTCTATATATCCAAAATAATATTACATTCCCCAGGTTCTTTGTAACCCATTCGTTTGTTCTTGTCATAATATCAAATATATTACAAATCGTTCAACTATTCTATTACATAAGCAATCTAAGGGTTCATCTTCACCTTGCCCTTATCCTTGCCTGAGCCTTCGGTCTGCTCGATCTTAGATGTGTTCATATGGTTCAAGCAAGAGTGAGCATAACTAGCTCAGCAATTACTACAATTCTAATAAACAACATGCTTGAAACATAAAACTCATATATCTTCAGTAACTGGACAATAGTTACAAAGTACTATCGATGATTCAAAATAGCACTTTATTTCATTCAAAACGTTTTCCAACAACAATATTCAGTAGAATATCAACTAAGGCTCGGAACTATGAGCAGTTCATAATTTCTTTTGAAAAGGACAACCCAGCACTAAGTTCGTAAGTTCGGCATAGCTTACGAGCACTTACGGGTGATCGAGCCCATAGTACTTCTATGTTGATCAACACTACATTCATTAAACGTGTATACATTTAAGTTGTGGCAACCTCACGTGCCTGTCGTTAAATGACAAAAACATTTTAGCATACTTGGTCTTCGATTGAAAACCATACAAATATAACTCGGTAAACATAAATCATGCTTGACAGAATCATAATATAAGTCTAGCCGAAAGAATTGGCTTTAGACTTCATCGTTCAAAACTTCATGTGAAAGAATACATGAATTACAAAACTTGTCCAGACTGAACTGGAACAAGGGTTATAATACTTTCCTTCAGCATCTGCTTACTGATTAACACACGTACACTTTAAGTCTCTACATTTCTATAATACATGATCATATAACATACCACATTATGTTATATATAATCAAGTATGTATACAATTATATCTTACCCTTCATCTCAATGTAAATCCTGACTTAGATCTACTACTATGGGTTTCCGGCTTTCATTATGTCATTTACATTACGTCCACTTTCAATTGATTATCAACCTTTAATCATCATACATTACATGTCTAACAATGTCTTAACAATGTTATATTAACACCTTAGTTCATTACCAAGAGTTTTCTTCCATTCTATACTTGTAAACATTCTTGTCCATCAAAATTCTAGGAATTTGGCCTTGTAGTGAAAGACCCAAGCTTTTATAAATAAAGATGAATTTTTCTATAAATATTATTTTTGAATATTATGGAATAAATTTGATATAATGTTATAGTTGTGGGTAATATTTATAAATTTTGCAAAGTATGCAAGTTGTTATAAAATATTCGTTTGGTCGGGGAATATTCTTTTTGTTAGGGAATATTCGTACAACGGCTCAATCATTGGTGGACCCCACAATAGAAGTATTATCGTAGTTAGAAAACGACAAAATTATTTTTCTATAAAAAATAGCGGCAGAGGTGTTACTGTCAAAACTGTTGAACTACCCGGTAGTAAAAGTATAGTAATACGCGTAGTTGTATAGTAGCACACGATATTGATTATTGATGCTTACGTGAGAAGTCACTCACTATGCTCAATTATTTGCTATGATAATTCACGCATCATATCTCTTATATTATTGATTCAATTATTGTCACAATATCATCTCGTATAATATGTTATAGTATTAAATCAATAATTGAGACGACAAGTTATAAATGATTAATAATTGTTGAAAGATTAAATATGTGTTGATGAAAAAAAATGATTTGTGGTAAGTTTGATTATTTTATGGGGGCTCATATGTCATCATCTAAGAGTCTCTTAAATCAATAGTATTTACCTTCACAATAGTAATTACCCTTGTGAATAGTATTTACATTCGTCAATAGTAATTACCTTAAATCGATAGTAATTACCCTTGTGGAATAGTATTTACCTTCGTCAATAGTATTTACCTTCGTTAATAGTAATTACCTTTACCAGACGTCGAACCACTTGTCGTTTCACATTACAAAGCGCCGAACCACTTGTCGTTTCACATTACAAGCGTCAAACCACTTTTCTTTTCACATCATTAGTCTTCAAGCAACTTGCCTTTTCACATCGGAAAAGCTAAGCTAGAAATCTTCTATAAATAGAGGCCTAGGGCTTCATTATTTTCACTTAATTCATTCAAGCTATAGAGAGAGAAAGTATAGAGAGAATAAGAGAGAAAGAAGAAGAGTATTTTGTTACTACAATCGCTACGAGATTCAATCTCCTACCAAATGTAAAGGGTGTTATTCTTTCTTATTCATGAAGAGAAGCTGTTGTTATTCCATTGCTTATTATTCTCATTGGAATAACTTGTATACTGTGATTTACCTATACTTGGTGACATTCTTCTATTATTCATTGGAACATCCTGTCTGTGTTTTACAGGACCGATTCTGGTTCCGCTTTTTATTATTATTCGTTGGAACATCCATGCGTGTGTTTTACACGGACTGGTTAAAATCTTTATTATTATTACATTTGGAACATCACGTCTCGTGTGTTTTACACAGGACTGGTTAAAATCTTTATTATTATTCTGTTGGAACATCACATGCTCGGTGTGTGTTTTACGTAGGACATGGTTCCATTCTTTATTATTCTGTTGGAACATCCTCGTGCATGCGTTTTACGTGGGACTGGTTCCGTTATTTATTATTCATTGGAATAACTTTGCCTCATGCGGCCTATCGCATGCATGGTGATTTCTTTTGTTATTCTATTCTTTATTATACCCGGTTGGTTAAAACTTTGACTTCTATACTCCATGAAATTAGTGGAATATCCTTGATATTTGCGTTTCATCCAAAGATCTTTTCATGGAAATATTCTTCCCGATCATTCTTGAATTTTACTCTACAAAACAAAGATCATGTTGATAATTTGGACGTTAATAATTCTCGGATAAAATAATTCTTGAACTTGTTTTATTGAATTCTTATATCATTGTCATCATCCTCATGTTTATATTATGTTGAAAGTCATACGTGCTTCAGTAAGTGCATAGATGGACTTGGTATGATTATGATTGAGAGACTATTGATTGTAATCATGATAGTAATGTTACAAATGATGTGATAAAATCCTCGAAAGGGTCAGTAGTGCATTGGTGGACGATTGTTGGCATGATCATGACCATTAATGAATACACAAATATTCTTGCCCAGTAGTGCATGAATAATTGTGGTCGTGATACTAAAGAATATCCTTGGTCAGTAAAAGTGGGGGTGATTCGATGATGTGGAATATTTATTAAAGTCGAGTCTCGCCTATAATAACGATGATGAAAAACCTTTTAAAACCTAAAAGATAGTAGACTTTTATTTTCTACTTGACTCTTTTAATGAATTGCTTATTCATTACCGCAGATTAAACCGGTTGTGTCATTGTATTTTATCGGTTTAACATTGTTGAAGACTATTGATAATTTATTCGCATTATCTTAGTCATAATATTTCTTCTTGGGCTAGTTGAGCTCATCCTTTCTTTCTTTGTTCTCAAATGGAAATGAGAATATAAATTTGGGACGAGTCTGGGGAAGCAGTGATGGTCCTGAAGATAGCATTAGTAGTCCTCACTATTCTACGTGAAATAGTGTGATAATAATTGTAATGAGGACTTTTTTTTTAGTTTGTATAATATCTAGTAGGCGATATTTGTATTTAAACTCACGCTTTATGTCATTATTGCACATGATAGTTAAGTTAATAAGTTGTATTTAAATTACGCACCATGTAAGTGGCGACCCAAGATGGGTGATGTATACCTAATTTTGGGGCGTCGCGGTTGATATCGAGCTTAGGGATATGATCCACGGCTAAGATGTGAGAATAGTACTAGGAGGGGAGAGGCGGGGAATACCTTCGCTAGTATGACCTACCTAAGTTTATGCTATTTTATTTTATTGGTTGGTGGGAAGATAGGGATAATTTGTTACATGTCAATTAACCTTTTGTTTTGTGGCAAGATCTCGAAAATGACATCCGAGAATGTTGAGAATAGCAATGGGAGAGCGCAGCGATCGTTGATTCACCATATATCAATAATCGGGATAATGTGCATCGAAGGCGACAATCCTCATGCAAAAACAACAACACCGACCAAATGATGAATGATCAAATGTTCGGAGGCTTTATGCAATTTATGCAACAAAGAAATGAGAGCGACTCTCGTCCAAAACGTAGGTGGAAACACGGAAAACTCTCTCGGCGGTCACCGCTAAACAATTCAAGGAGCTGGGACCACCGGAGTTTAAGGGTGAGCCAAAACCACTTTCGCGGAAGCATGGATAAAGTGATTACCAAGATATTTGATGTCTTGGGATGCTCCGAGGAGCAAAAGGTTCCCTTTCACGCCTTTTATGTTACGCGGAGAGGCAGATTCATTGGTGGGAATCCAGAAACGTATTCAACTTTCTTCAGATCAAGATATCTTGGGAGAAGTTCCGGGAGTCGAGTTCAACGATAAATACTTTCCGAAAGTATTCGCCACATGAAGGAGGTGGAGTTTATCAAGTTGGAACAAAACAATATGACCGTGTCGCAATACGAGGCAAAATTTGCGGTGTAATCACGCCATTTCGTCCCACTTGGTGGATAATGAAGAGAGAATGGCGCGAATATTTTTAAGAGGTTTGAAGTCGAGATACGTCAACATCTTATTTCTCATAAAGCGTGTTTGTATTGGATGTTGTAAATAGGGCTCGATTAGTGGAACGCGATAATGAGTCAACACAACTAAAAAAGAGAGCAAGCGGCAAAATTATAATACCAGCGAGAGAGTAGTCATCGAGCGGTGACAACAAGCGTGGAGGGAATCAAGCGGGCGGATATGGTAACCACTTTGGGTAATCGGGCCAAAACAATAAGAATGGACATTTCAAGAAACGGAGATTCAACAATGATGGAAAGACGTGAGCACCAGCACCCATTGTTAAGGAAGGAGAAAGACCACCTATCATATGCTTCAAATGCGGAGGAGAGGGATACATTAGTCCAAACTGCGTCATGCTGTCCAAAGCATGTTATAATTGTGGAAGAGAAGGTCACTTAGCTCAATTTTGTCGTTTACCAAAGATAAATTCAGCTAGGATGGAGGCACCAAAGGCCATCCCGGAAAATTCAAACCCAGAAGTCTGAGGAGAGCGTTTGTTGTGACCTCCCAAAGAGCAAGGAATCCGAATGAGGTCATCACGTAAGCTTATCATAAACTCTAATGAAGTCTATACTTTATTTGATACCGGTTCTACCCATTCTTTTATTTCTCCTACTTTGCGCTCATCGATTAAATTTGACTCAGGAGAAATTAGACTTTGACTTATCTGTGAAAACTCCGTTGGGAGAAACCTTCATTACATCCACTATTTATAAGTCTTGTTTGGTTCAAATCGGTGACCTCACATTACCGTCGATCTTATTTCATTAAAAATACTTGCATTGACGTGATTCTAGGGATTGATTGGTTAACTACTTATCATGTATAAAAATTGATTGTTTTCGTAAGGTTGTTAGCTTTCATATTCCTAATCAACCTATTATGCGAATTCAAACGACCAAACCATTAAAATCAATCACGGTCATCTCAAGCCATAAAGCTATTCATTTATTGAAAAACGGATGTCAAGCTTTCTTAGCTCATGTCACAGATTTAAACAAAAATACGTCAGTTTTGAACGATATTTCTATTGTTAATAAATTTCCTGACGTATTCCTCGAAGAAATTCTGGCCTACCCCGTAGCGTGAAATTGAATTTTTGTATCGACCTTGAACCCTAAGATACAAAACCTATTTCCAAAGCCCCATATCGAATGGCTCTATTGAACTTCAGAGTTAAAGACCCAACTGCAGGAATTGTTAGACATTGGCTTTATTCGGCCCTAGTACTTCTCCTTGGGGTGCTCTCTGCTCTATTCGTGAAGAAGAAAGATGGGAGTATGCGACTTTGTATTGATTATCGGGAGTTGAATCATGTCACCATCAAAAATAGGTATCCATTGCCACGTATTGATGACCTGTTTGACTAGTTGCAAGGAGCCAAATTCTTTTCAAAGATTGATCTTCGTTCCGGATATCACCAATTGAAGATTAGAACCGTTGACATTCCAAAGACGACTTTCAGAACTCGGTACGGGCATTATGAATTCCTAGTCATGTCCTTTGGATTGACTAATGCTCCTGCTGCCTTCATGGATATGATGAACTGAGTATTTAAGGAATATTTAGATCACTTTGTGGTCGTCTTTATTGATGACATCCTAATTTATTCCAAAAGCCGTGAAGATCATGAGCAACACTTGAGGCTGACACTCCAAAAGCTTCGTGAATAATTCCTGGATAAAATAATTCTTGAACTTGTTTTATTGAATTCTTATATCATTGTCATCATCCTCATGTTTATATTATGTTGAAAGTCATCTGTGGCCTGTAGTTCATAGATGGACTTGGTATGATTATGACCAGAGACTATTCGGTGAAATCATGACCGTAATGTTACAAATGATGTGATAAAAATCCTCAGTGTCCGTAGTGCATTGGTGGACAGTTGTTGGCATGATCATGACCATTAATGAATACACAAATATTCTTGGCCCGTAGTGCATGAATAATTGTGGTCGTGATACTAAAGAATATCTTGGTCAGTAGAAGGGGGTGATTCGATGATGTGGAATATTTATTAAAGCTAGAGTCTCAAACTATAACGTTGATGAAAAACCTTTTAAAACCTAAAAGATAGTAGACTTTTATTTTCTACTTGACTCTTTTAATGGATTGCTTATTCACCGCAGTTAAACCGGGTTGTCTATTGTATTTTATCGGTTTAACATTGTTGAAGACTATTGATAATTTATTACGCATTATCTTAGTCATAATATTTCTTCGGGCTAGTTGAGCTCACCCTTTCTTTTTTGTTCTCTTCGTGAAATAAGAATATAGCCGGGACGAGTCTGGGAAACGCAGTGATGGTCCGAAGATAGCATTAGTAGTCCTCACTATTCGTGAAATAGTGTGATAATAATTGTAATGAGGACTTTTTTTGAGTTTGTATAATATCTAGTAGCGATATTTGTATTTAAACTCACGATTTATGTCGATTGTATACCTACGCTTATGTTAATAAGTTGTATTTAAATTACGCACCATGTAAGTGGCGACCCAAGATGGGTGATGTATACCTAATTTTGGGGCGCCACGCGTGGCGCTACACTAACTCTCTGCATCTCGCGCATGCACATGAAGTTAGCAGATATGTCTGATTCCAACCTTCTGCTAAGCAACACAGCTTTAAGGTCGTGAGTCACGCTGCGACAAGCGGACTCAATGCCTCATGCGGTTTGCAAAATTTTGAAAATTTCACGAAACTCCCAGACGCATAACTTCTTCGTTATAAGTCCGAATTGGTCCGTTCAAAAGCCTACGGTTCACAAATTACATACTCTATGCGTTCATGTAAGAATTTTATCTATTTGACTTCGTTTGCTAAAATTTCACCTATGAGTTCATTTTTAACGAAAACGATCAGAATTCGGTCATTTTAGAGTCCACAACTCTATAATGCCAAATATGACTTGTCTCCATCGAAAACCAACGTTTCTGACTTCAAACACAAAATACGACTTCCATTCCGAGAATTTCACGAATTCGACGATAATCGTCCAATCGTGTGAATTTCGGCAAAACTACATTCTTAATGATTCTAAATGGATTTCAACTAACATATGATCATCACAAGTTACTTATTATACCAACTTATAATCAAAGTAGGTTTTGACTTATTCTCATAAGTCAATGACTTAATCAACTTATGAACTACAATTCCTCATGCTTATGACTTACTATAAACTTAAGTCCATCAATCAATGTTCTCATACTATATTCAATATACTAACATCATATGCCAAACAAATGATAGGTTCTTCATGATTCTAACAACTTATTAGAGTTTAAGTTGCTTATTCAACTTATTCGGCTTAAGTTCATTCCTTAATGACTTATTACATATTCTTAGCAACCAATCCCCCTTCTCTATCAATCCTATCATAGAAGAGATAAAGATAAAAAGTATGAGTCTTACCCTTGAAGACTAAGACTTTAATTCACTTTGGAAAATCTAACAAAGGTTGAAGTGGCTTATAAGTGCTTAAGTGGCTTATTCTCTCTACCAAATAAGTAGCTTATCTTGAGAGGAGTTGGATGAAATTTGATCAACCAACAAATGAAATGAGGCTTCTCTATTTATAGGCAAATTAAGGTTAGGGAAAAATGTTCAATAATACCATCCCACCTCCTTATCCCACCTCCTCATTCCACCTCCTTACTATTCATTACCTTACAACTAAGTTAACTTGCTAGCCACTTCTCTTTCTTGCTCATCACAACACTTGGGCACCAAACAAAATGTTTACCCATCAAGTCTACCCATTTCACCCTTGGTTTGCCCCATGGATCATGGCTTCTCATTGGACTTTGTTAATTAATCTAACTACTTTCTTGTTGGGCTTATGCTACCATAGTTTGGACTTATGACTTATCAAACACTTGGGCTTGATTATCACATTCTATTGGACTTATACTATTAGGTTAATAATCCTACAAGTCCATTACCTTATATTTAACAACTTAACATATATACCACATATAATCTTCGTATGCTAGCTCGTATATTAATTCTTAATATAAATTATCTCATTCTTCATACATAATAGTACAATACGTTGTATTATACTTACATTCCTTACCTTCATATAATGAATACATATTATACGATCACAACTTTCTTCCTTTAACACTTAGTAAACCTAACGTTTCCAAATTAAGTCCGTATGCGAAATATTATGTTTTCCATACTTAGGTTATTATTACATAATTCATATCACATTGATATTATAACGTTACATATTTCTCGGAAGTTCAAAAATAATTTTCGAGCAGAAATCGATGAATAGTGTTTTTCAGAAAAATTCTCGAAAAGCTTTTATTTTCGTCTTAGAAATTCAAACACTTTAATTCTCCCACATAGTTAAAATACTACGACATTCCGACGTTTCTAGGTTATAGAACGACATTCATCTTATCAACCCGTAATAATAATAAATAATATTATTTTATTCATTATTAAAAGTATTTACAATTGTTCGATTTTCCGGGGCGTTACAGATGAGGTGGTTTGTATTAGATGACGGCATCATTCAGATTCATGGGCATGATAAGATTGTGATTAATCAAGAGGCTGTAAAATGATTTAAAGTTACTTTTGGGTTTAAATTCGGTTATTAACGGTGTGACGCCCCCAAATCCGGGATACCTGACCCCCCGAGTTTGGTGCTCACGATCCACAAAAATATAACATCTAACTACCCATTTATTTATAAATAGGATTACATAACTCATTAACATATGTTGGTAATACATAAGTCCCATGTCTATTAACCTTAACATTACAAACATACCCCATAGATATACAAAAAGGGTTTATAATACAACATAATCATAATGTTCATTATACTAATTTATCACTATGCCTTTTCCTTTATTCTTCACTGCACCTTCTGCCACTTCGTCCCTAGCTGAAAAGTTTTATTTAGCAAGGGTGAACAACAAGTTTGCCCCACAAGTTAAGACATACAATAAATGTATAGGAATAAATAACAAGTCTTCTCGCATTATACGCAACAATAATCTGATAAAGAAAGAGTACAACGCTTTCAAGGTTTTCTACAATATTCAAATGAATAATCAATAATTAATTATACGAAATAGCAAAGTGGAATGTTTTACAGATTTATGCTGAGCGATCCATTAAATCTTGATCTTCTCTTCTCGAGTAACTATCAAAGATTTGACTTTGATTTACCCAGGTTTATCAGATAACCATAAAGATTAAATCATACCCCTCTGCAAGTATATAAAGTGATCAGCTTTATTATACCCTATATTATGCATAATACTTAATCGTGCGCAAAGGCCGAATGTACGACCAATAAAATTATCCCTTTATATAAAAGGTTGTTCTTCTCAGTCTCAGAATTAAGATTTTGATTTAACAACGAAATACTGAGATTTCAATTTCTAATTACTTCTCGATCTAGCCAAAATAACTGGCATCGATCTGTCAATAATAATTGAATTCTCTTCTTGAACCTATCAAGTTCTAACAACTATTCGTCTAACCAGAATAATTGGCTAAGACATTTCACAACATAATTCGACAATAAACAGGAATTATTTGTACTGTCAACACTAACTTCTACAGATATGAATATCCAACAACAGTTATTCTACGAATGTATATTTCCCGAATCAGTAATTCAATTTGAATTATTAAACATGCACTAACTGCGAATAATCAACAATAAATTCTTGGATGTGGTATAATTAACAATAATTAACCACTATAATATTTAAACAATATTAACTCAAGATTGAGTTAGGAAACTTGCCTCTTCCGCTGATTACAACTACACAATAAACTTATCTGCTTTCGTAAGACCTATAACCAATAATATCGGTCTCACAATTAGCACAATAATTCACAACACGTATCACTGTATTCTACAGTCAAACTTCTCCTAGGCACATACCACATAGCCACATCAGTGTTTATAACCTATATAAAAACTTAACAATTCTAACTAGTTCGGTCTGGTTGAACTTTGGTCCATTCTCGGTGTTCTGGTCACCCTATCCGACAAATAACACAATTATTGTCAAGTAAATTTGATTTCTAAACTTCAATATTAATTTAGATAAGTCAATTATCATTTATAATACTTTTTGGAAGCCTTTAATAATTTATAAGCAATTATTATAATTTATAATAATTTTTCAAACATCGGAATCATTTTTAAATGATTTAATTATCAAATAATCTTATCATCATTAATATTTAATAATATAAAAATATTAATAACATACTTGTCAAAATATTAAAGTTATTATTAATAACTTAAAATATTTTTAAATCATCAATATTCTACTTAAATGATTTTTAATATAATTAAAATCATTTTTAAATCATCACCATTAATATTTAAATATTAATGAAATTATTATCCAAATATTAAAAGTCATTAATTATAACTTAAAATATTTTTAAATCATTTTTCCCATTTTTAAATCAATAAAATCATTTTTAATTCATTTATTTAATATAATAATTAAATAAATCTAACATCATTAATATTAATTTATTAATGAGAATTCTCAAAATTATTGAAAATTATATCTTATAATTCCAAATATTTTCTAACACTTTATTCTTATTTAAAATGATTTTTAAATCAATAAAATCATTTTTGACTTATTTATTTAATTCAACAATTAAATAAATCTGATATCATTAATGTTAAATCATTAATGCAAATTATCTAAAAATATTAAAATTTATATTTTATAACTAAAAATATTTTTAAATACATTATTCTTATTTAAAATGATTTTTCATAATATTAAATCAGTTTCCTCTAATTTATTTAATTAACTAATTAAATAAATTAAATACCATTAATATTCAAATAATTATAAATATTAAAGAAAAATATTCAATTGGTCAAAAATTATTTTTCATAATTTAAAATAATTTTTAAAACCATTTTTGGTAATTTTTATAATTTATTTCTTTTTTTTATTAATTTTCGTAAAATCAAAAAATAAAATAAATAGCAACCGTCGCTAAAGCCTATAACGACACTTATCTATCGTCTTAGGTGTTCTTGGTGATCAAGAACACTGACAGTTCAGTTTCAAGGGTCATGGTTTGACCGTGTGTAGTTTTCAATATAAAATGTTTCCGGGCAATCTCTAACCATGATCTTGTAGTCCGTATACAACACTACAACTAGCAACCCATTTGTAGATCAAATCACAACATATCAGCAAGATAAGATCAATCAAAGTTGTTGCCAGACAGCTCCTGGGCTTTTTGGGTAACCCAGAAATCCCAGGCAGCTTCAGGGTACCACCTTGTGGTTTGATTATCTAAGTGTTCTGATCATGGTACTTGTGATCTAATTGTTCTAAGTTATAGAACTTATGTCAAGGAACAATACTAAAGCAACAAATCGGTTTATGATCAACAGGATCAACATGAATTATACGGTTAAACTCTGTCAGAATGCTCGTTCTAACTGTTTCTGGGTTTTCCGAAAATGTAAAAATAGTGCGAGTGGTCTACTTTGACCACCTACTACGATCTACTTGTTGTTCATTTACACGATCTAAAGCCATGGAATCAAAGAACATATAACGGGCTACAAGTTGAATACAACACATCATTAAAACAACATCATATCTGTCAGATCCGGACCTTCAAAACTCATGTCAGACGCTGTTCATGGCCTTTCTGGGTTACCCAGATTTGGCTCGGTCTTGCCCGGTTAACGGGTTTTGACCGTTAATAACTAACGATTTAGCCATTCAATGACCCTATTTTCACTTGAAGATCAAAGACAATATGACAGAGTATATATTAAAGCTTTAAAACAACAAGACTCATAAACGAACAAGAATCTGTGGCTCCTGACATTAGCTTGTCAAACCACAAAGTTTGTTCTTGGCAGTTTTGAAAATCATCACTTTTAAAGCATTTTGATGCTATGGATCTATGTTATATCAACATAGATCACCATAAAACCTCATACAACACATGATTAAACACTTTAACACAAAATTTCTCTTAGCATACAAGATCAAAATGAAGTAGGGTTTTATACATTTCTAGCCAAATCTTTGATCTTAGATCTCCAATATTATATTAGGTGACCTAGGGGCTGATTATATGACTGAGGAACTTTAAGTATTTGGAGGTTGAGAGAGAGAATGAGTTATGGAGAGCTTGAGAGAAAATGACAAATTTTTATGACTTTCTCTCTCTCCAATCTAATATATATTACTTGGATACATGCATGATCTGATCTTGCTGTCAATTGGAGATTAAATTGGCTGATATTTAATGTCACAAAGTCAATGTAGTGGTTTACCAACTAAAGCTCTAGCAATTTCTACAAGTTACATATTAAAGAAATGAAAAACGGCATTTTGGTCAATGTACATGCAATTTTAATGGCAAACTAGACATTATACAAACCCTTAGGGTTTAACCCTAAGGTTCTAACCCTAGAGTTTTACAACTTTAGTTTCTATAATTATTTTCTAATTAGGGTTTTAATTAGAAAAATTAAAAAATTAAAACTATAATTAGGGTTTCCTAATTAAATTAGGGTTTTCTAATCACAACAACGTTTAATAAACTCATTAAGCTTATCAATTAGGATTAGAGTTTAGGAATCTCGGATATGAAATTAGGGTTTCCCGGCTTTCTATTAGGGTTTCTAACTGTGCGTTAGGGTTTCTAATCCTGAGATTAGGATTTCTAATCTCTTATTAGGGTTTATTAGTTTTAAATCTTATCTGATCAATCATTGATCAATATTTCTATACAGTACAAACACATATTCATCGACACAATTATTTTAATTGCATTTTCTATCGAATCCCTATCCAGAAATTAGGGTTAGGGTTTTTTAAAGCTGTTAAGCACAACTCTATTCTATTTTCTCAGTCAATACCCAAATTGACTAATTCTCGAGACTCGTATCACAGATACATAGTACAATATTAACAGTCAATATTAATTAAAAAAAATTATTCATAAAATTTGGATTATTTGAAATCCCACGTTATCACAAACCGAATAACTATTCGGTTATTCGGTTATCATAAATTTTAGTTAAGTGTTCAGATATCCAAAATAGTATACTTTCGATTTTCGGTAATAACCGAATGCTCACACCTAATTTTATCTTTGCAACACAACTCATTAAATATTTCACATCAAAGAACACTTTCACCACATCATTTATCTGTAACATTATTGGTCATGATTATACCAATACATAGTTCCTAGTCATAATCATACAAATCAACAATCCATCTATGCACTATAGGTCAAAGATGATTTTTACCACAATATAAGCATTATGATAATAAAAATTATATAAAGATTCAATCAAGTGAGATAAATGATATATATGATATATTTATAATTCAATTTATCCAGAGTTCAAAAATATCCTAATTGTCAACATGATAACTATTTGTGAAGTAAAATTCAAGAATGATATTCATGTATCAAAAATAATTTGGACATAAAAGAAAATTAAATTCTATTGTGAATAGTACTCGTGAATAGTACCGTATGAATAGTGCCCATGAATAGTACTATATGAATAGTACCAAGACATGAAAATATTAAAATTTAATAAGAAAGTTCAGACCAATATTCTAGTGAAATGATATTAGATAAAACACAAAACTTAATGAATTTCTAATCATTTCAAGAATTATAGAAGCAATACTTACCATAGTAAGTTCAAATTTAGGAATATGAAATGAAATAATATCCCTTACATAATATGGAGTATGAAAGAAAATAATATTTCTTACAAGTATTGAAATAAAATAATATCCTTTACAAAAAAAATAATATCCTTTATGAGAAAAATAATATCCTTTACCTTAGTAGAAACTAAATCTGACTTAGAATATCATATATTATCCTCAGAAAATCTTGCACAAAAAGCTACACTCAAAGTATTCTTATACTCAAAAGAAAAACTCACAATATTATAGAGGAAGAATTTCTTATATTGTGATGGTGTGTTTAGGAAGGAGGGGTAACCTCCCTTTTATAGTACAACAGATGGAGAAAAAGTTAAGCAGGTTTGCTTTTTTTCTTCCATGTGCCTAACTTCTTCATTTCTTTCTCTTTTCCTTGCCTAACCATTAATTCCTTAAGGGCCCACACAATTTTGGAAACAAATAAATGGTTTTCATGATGTCTCACCACCCACCAAAAAGAAGAAAGAAAAATATGCAGGAAACCTTAGCCAACAACTTTGAAAAAGAAGTACGCAAAAAGAATTCCAATTCAAATTGTTAACCTCCACTCCACTTTTATTCACATGTTGAAAATTATATAGTATAATAAAAATATTACCATTATAAAAATTATATTATTATATTATCAAATTATTATAATATAATATTATAATAATATATTTGAATGAATATTTTATCGAAGAAGATAATTGCCAAACTTTCAACAAATAATTCATGCAAAATTCCTTCATTTATATCAAAATTGAACCAATATCCACTACATAATAATTATTCACAATTTATATTGTAAGCTCACAATATTAACAACCAGATTATTCTCAAGAAAGAGGGGGGTTTCTGATGCGGATTTATCCTTATTGACGGGCAATTATATATTTTAACCCCTTTCCTCGACAGAACTTTCTAGACATTGCCAATAATTCTAACTAATTGTAAGACCCCGAATTTTATGAAATAAAAGTATTCAATTTTTCTTATAATTACTATTCATGAGTTACTATTCACGAGTTACTATTCATAAGTTACTACTCACGAGTTACTACTCACGAGTTACTATTCACGAGTACTATTCACGAAGCATGATAAAAAAAAATTTTACGTAAGAAGGCACTACTCAATAATTGTTACAGTAATTACTGTTCAATATTATATTTTATTGATTCAATAATTGTTATGTTGAAATTTTATATTATTGTTGTTTCAATAATTGTCACGGCACATTATTTCCCATTATCAGATCAATAATTCATATTATTTGAATAATATTATTTGATAGCATTATTGGCAATGTCTAGAAAGTTCTGTCAAGGAGAGATTTGGTCACCTAATTGCGCGCCAGTAAGGAGAAATCCTTATTGGAAAGCCCCCTCTTTCCTTGGAACTACCTGGTTGTCATTATTGTGATTCTGTAATATTATTTGTGAATAATTAATTATTGATTTATATGATAAGGAAAAAGATTCATTTTATGTGGATATAGATGGAGAAAAATTTTAAAGTGACAATTGTTGAAAAATTGATATTTTATCTTTTCTGATAAAATAATTCATTTAAATATATTATTATATTTTAATAATATAATAATGGTGATATTTTTTATAATGAATGTTTGATATATGAATAAATGAGGAGGAAGAATATTTTTGTTGAAAAAAAAAATATTTAACACATGTTTTGTGTGTTGGTGGGCTCCAATTCTTAACTGAAATTTGATTATAGCCTATAAAATCGTCCGTATGTGGATTTTGGTCATTTTTCGTTTGGAATTTGAAAAAACTTAAACTTACAAAGTTGTAGAGAATGAAATTTCCTATGGAAAGGACATAAGATTCAAATTTTTCTGATAAAATGGCTATTTATTATGAATTATTGAAGTTCTGAAGTTCCAGAATAATTGATTTTTGAAGTTTTAATTATTGTTTTTAATAAAAACGTTTTTGGTGAGTTTGTGGGCCTCAGTTATGTGGCAAATGTGCTGAAATTAGATTTTCCAAGTATACGTATGAGTTTTTTTAAAATATTAATATTATATTAAATTTTCTATTTTGATGTTCTAAGTAATTTCCTATAAATAGGTGCTTAGGTTAGAATTGAAAATCACACCAGAAACTGAAGTTTTCTCTCTCTATATTATCGAGCGTATTTTTGTGAGTATTTAGATATCTTGAGTGTTTCTATACGGTGCAAGTTCGTTCAGCATTATATCCGATATTCAAGTCAGAAGTACTGAGGTAAGGGATATTGTCGTTATTATGTAAGGGATTGTAAAGGTTATTATGTTTTTCAATTTCGTAATTTTTTCGACCTTCAAAAATTCTGAAAAAAATTGGAATGATAATTTGATGAGTTTTCTAGATTGTGTCCAAAAATGGCGATTTTTGGATGTATAGATTAGGAGTTATGAATTTTATGAGAAAAGACTATTTTAAAAGTAAACCCTTATAACTCCTTGTGGTTAACTCCAAAATTGATAAAATTTTTATTGGGAGTACATATATATAATATCAGTATACTCTGTAAATTTTGGAATTTTTGAACAAAAGTACAATTTATGATAAATGTCTAAATATTCGGCAGTTTTGGCCATATTAAAAATAGTAAATGAATTTTAAAAATTATGAGAAAAATATATGTTCAATATGGGACTATATTTTGCTAAATCCCAAAAAAGAAAAATTGTTTATACTGGTTTGGTATTTTTCATGAAAATGGACAAGTTATGAGTAAATGAATTAAATATGTTATGTGAAGTAAGAAAATTGGAAAATAGGATTTTATAGCTTGAGAATCCTATATAAGGTATATACAGATTTTTGATGAGGATTTTAGTTATTGGTGATGAAATCTTATGAGTTTGGCATTTTAGGATGATTAAATGCATTAATTAGTAAAGTGTAAACAATTAAAATAAATTGTTTATAAGTTTAAGAAATGTTTAAAATATTGTTGTAGTATTAATAATATTAGATTATGAGATTATTAAGTGATTTATAATATTTGGATTAAGGTGTTATGAAATCAATGATTTATGAATCTTACTCTTGAAATTAAATGCAGTTGTAATCATATTGTTTTTATTATCATATATAATATTTTTATAATCCCGGTGATGAAATTTTTCTTTGACTTAAGTGTAAAGATGGGTAGATTATTGGTATGATCGTTACTATGGGTTCTCTTTGGCCAGTAGTGCAAAGATGAATTGTTGACTGGTATGATCATGACCATTGAATTTATAAACGATTATGTTTAGCTTAAGTGCAAAGGTGAATTGATCAACTTTGTTATAATTATGGTTTATATAAATTCTGAAATGATTGTATGTTTCTTTGAGATATGAATATCTTTGGCCTGTAATACAAAGATCAATTATTGATGAATATCTTTGGCCCGTAGTGCAAAGATGACCTATTGTTGAATATCTTTGGCCCGTAGTGCAAAGATGACCTGTTACTGAATATCTTTGGCCTGTAGTGCAAAGATGAACTTATTAGTATGATTATGAACATGAACTATGATTCGGTATAACCATGATATTTGATGTTTCAGGTAAAGACAGGTGATGTAAATTATCTTCGTCCTGGATGAGAAGAGGAATTTAGAACCACAAATATGATTATGAGTTATTCACATGATTGTGGACAAGAATTGTTGATTGATGTTACAAGGATAAAACATTGTTGGTGGACTTTTAACATGGAGAAGATAATAGACTTTATGGTCTATTTGACTCTTCTAATGGATTGCTTGTTCCGCTGCAACTATAGTTCAAAATTTTTATCATCTACCATATGTTCTAAATCTCTAATTTATTACAGATGAAGGCTATTGATAATTTAATTATCTTATTCATGATATTCTTTACTGGTCTATTTGTGCTCACCCTTTTGCTTCACAATTCCTTTCAGGTAATAAGAGTGTTGCTGGGTCGAGCAGGGATAACAGGGGAATAGAATGGTGGTCTATAGCTGTTGAGGTTCTCCCTAAATAGTATTGAAATAATTATATTGAGAACTTTAGATAAGTGTGTCGTATTATATACGTCATTTGATATTTAATTTTGGTGAACCGAATAGGATGAGGTGAACCCAACTTTGGAAGGGTGTTTTGCCACTATCATACAAGATGTCTAATGACCTACGAGTTATTATAAGATAGGGTTGTGCAAATCCACTTGCTGAGTATATTTATGAGAACTACCTATATGATCTTGGAGTTTGGTTGAAACATAATGTTCAATTGCAGACGGTGGAGATAATTATATGTCAAGAGAAGACTTACCATTGGAAGGAACATGATAATAATCTTCTCATTTTTCTTTGGGGTCTATTAGATCAACCTAGTATAATTCTCTGGGCATATGATATCTATCATAACTTAGATTCATGGCCTCCTATGTACAAAGGTTTCCTTGAGCATTTCCCAAAGATTTTAATTTAAAAAATAGTTATTGACTGTACCTTTATGTAAGGTATCACTGTGAGGTGCTGTCCATGGTTAGGACATGAGTCATAGTTGGTATATATTTGTATTAAAAATCACAGCATATGTGTTATTGTAGTAATAAAGTTGTAGTTGTTTTCTGTATCATGTATTTGGCGACTCAGAATAGGTTGGATGGATTAGACCTATTTTGGGGGCGTCACACTAATAATATGAATAATTGTGTCGTGTCAATTATTGATTTAATAATATAAAATATTGTGCAGATGATATTGTGATAATAATTGAATCAATAATATGAGATACTGTGCAAAAATTACTGTGGCATTTATTGAATGAAAGTTAGTGACTTCTTACGTAAGAATCAATAATCAGAGATACTGTGCAATACCGTGTGCTACTGTCCAACTACACGTATTACTGTACTTTTATCACTGGGTATTTCAACAGTTAATGTAAGACCCCAAATTTCATAAAATAAAAGTATTCAATTTTTCTTATAATTATTATTCAGTAAATGGCTAAATTGATAAAAAGTTAAAATTAAGGGTGATATATGTAAAATTTACAAAATAAGCAAGTGGTTATAAAATATTCATTGTTATCGGGGAATATTCATTTGGTCGTAGAATATTCTTGCTGTCGGGGAATATTCGTACGACGGTGCAACCTTTTGTGGGCCCCATAACGGAAAGCGATTGGATGAAGAAAACGACAAGAATGAGTTTTTATAAATAACGACGTAGTTGTTACCGTTAACACTGTTGGAATACCCGGTGGTTAAAAACACGATGTCTGCTGGTGTTGCACAAGATAGACATGGTATTGCACCAATTATTGATTCTTACATAAGAAGGCACTACTCAATAATTGTTATAGTAATTACTGTTCAATATTTTATTTTATTGATTCAATAATTGCTATGTTAATATTTTATATTATTGTTGTTTCAATAATTGTCATTGCACAGTATTTCCCATTATCAGATCAACAATTCATATTATTTGAATAATATTATTAGATAGCATTATTGGCAATGTCTAAGGAAGTTCTGTTTAGGAAAGGGGTTTGGTCACCTAATTGCGTGCCAGTAAGGAGAAATCCTTATCGAAAAGCCCCCTCTTTCCTGGGAACGACCTGGTTGTCATTATTGTGATTCTGTAATATTATTTATGAATAATTAATTATTTATTTATATGATAAGGAAAATATTTATTTATGTGGATATAAATGGAGGAATTTTTAGAAGAGTGACAATTGTTGAAAATTGACATTTTATCTATATTATTATATTACATTATAAATGTATAATGTGATAATATAATAATATAATAACGGTGATATTTTTACAATGAATATGCAATATATGAATAAATGAGGAGGAAGATTATTTTTGTTACAATAAATGCTAAAAACATGTTAAACATGTTGGTGGACCCCATTTTTTGACTGAAATTTGATTATAGCCTGCAAAATCGTCCGTATGTGGATTTCAGTCAATTTCTGTTTGAAATTTGGAAAAACTTAAAGCTACAAAGTTGTAGAGAATTAAATTTTCTATGGAATGGACATAAGATTCAAATTTTTCCTGATAAAAGAGCTATTTATTATGAATTATTGAAGTTCTGGAATAATTGATTTTTGAAGTATAAATATTTTTTTAAAGAAAAACGTTTTTGTTATGATTGATGGGCCCCACATGTGTTGTAAATATGTTGAATTTTGATTTTCAAAGTATGTGTATGATTTTTAATAAATATTATTATTTTATTAAATTTTCTGCTTTGGTGTTCTAAGCATTTTCCCATTAGAATTGAAAATTACACCAGAAACTGAAGTTTTCTCTCTCTATAATATCGAGCGTATTTTTGTAAGTATTTAGATATCTTGAGTGTTGCTATATAGTGCAAGTTTCCTTCAGCGTTATATCCGATATTTCAGTCTGAAGTACTGTTCTTTTAAAGTAAGGGATGGTAAGGGATGTTATTTTTTTCATGTAAATGATGTTATTTCCTTTAATATCATCATACCGAAATATTGATATGGATTTTATTATGAAACTTTATCTTTTCGTGTTGGGGTTACTATTCACGTATACGACACTATTCATGTATTTGGCACTATTTACACACACAACATTATTTACGTATACAATACTATATAAAAATACAGAGTACTATTCACGAGTTACTATTCATGAGTTACTATTCACGAGTTACTATTCACGAGTTACTATTCATGAGTTATTATTCACGAGTTACTATTCATGACGAAATTGGTTTCTTCTTCTGGCCAAATTATCGTTGATTTATGAATATTTCTTTTGAAATTAAATCCATGTTTTGATCATATTATTTTTATTATCATATATAACATTTTTATAACCTTGGTGATGGAATTTCTCTTTAACTTGAGTGTACAGATGTGTAGATTATTGGTATGATCGTGACTATGGGTTCTCTTTGGCTAGTGCAAAGATGAATTGTTGATTGGTATGATCACGACCATTGAATTTATAATTGAATATCTTTAACTTAAGTGCAAAGGTGAATTGATCAACATGGTTATAATTATTATTTATATAAATTCTGAAATGATTATATATTTCTTTGATATATTAATATCTTTGGCCCGTAGTGCAAAGATGACCTGTTGTTGAATAACTTTGGCCCGTAGTGCAAAGATGACCTATGATTTGGTATAACCATGATCTTTAATGTTTCAGGTAAAGATAGGTGATGAAAATTATCTTCGTCCTGAATGCGAAGAGGAATTAAGAACTATAATTATGATTATGAGTTTATTAAGAATTTGAGATAAGTGTGTCGTATTTTATATGTCGTTTAACTGTTGATTTTGGTGAACCAAATAGGATGAGGTGAACCCAACTTTGGAAGGGTGTTTTGCCACTATCATACAAGATGTCTAATGACCTACGGCTTTGTGTTATCATAAGACAAGCTTGTGCACATCTACTTTCTGATTATATCTACGAGCACTACCTATATAATCTTGGAGTTTGGTTGAAATATAATTCTCAATCGGAGACGATGGAGATAATTATATGTCAAGAGAAGACTCGCCATTAAAAAGAACATGATAACATTCTTCTCAATTTTCTTTGGGGTCTATTGGGTCAACCAAGGATAATTCTCGAGTCATATGATATTTATTATAACTTAGATGCATGGCCTCCCATGTATGAAAGTTTCCTTGAGCATTTTCTAAATATTTTAATTTCTAAAGTAATTATTGACTGTACCTTTATGTAATGTATCAATGTGAGGTGTTATCCAAGTAAAGGGATGAGAGTCACAGTTGTTATTAAAACTCACAGTATGTGTGTTATCGTATTTTACAGGACAATTGTAATAATGAAGTTGTAGTTGTTTTCTGTACCATGTATTTGGCGACTCAGAATGAGTTGGTTGGATTGGACCTATTTTGGGGGCGTCACAGTTAACGGTAAAAGTTTTGCCGTTATTTTTATAAAAAGGTTATTTTTGTCACTTTCTATATTCGACAGTTATTCTGTTTTGTGGTCCACCAATGATTGCACCGTCGTACGAATATTCCCTGACAAAAAGAATATTCCCCGACCAAATAAATATTATATGACAACTTGCTTACATTGCAAAATTTGCATATTTCACCCATAACTAAAGCATTATATCAAATCAACACCTTATTATTCAAAATAATAATTAAAGAAATTAAATCTTTAAAGTTGGGGTCTTACAGATAGAGCCCAATCTGCTTTTATCAAGGGTCGGAGCATTAGTGATAATATTCTCCTACCCAAGGAATTCTTTAGGAACTATCACAGAAAGTTAGGCCCACCTAGATGTGCTCTAAAAATTAACCTCAAAAAAGCTTTTAATACTGTTCGCTGGGACTTCTTTTTTGATATTTTAAAGCTATATCAGTTTCCACCTTGCTTCAATTGTTGGATAAAAGCATGTGTATCAACTGCTATGTTATCAATAATGATCAATGGTTCCCTTGTAGGCTATTTTACCAGCACTCGTGGTCTTAGACAAGGTGATTGTGACGCCCCCAAATCTTGGTATCTTCCAACCCGACATATGGTGCTCCACGGTGCTACAGTTCACACAAACATTCAATCAAAATGCCTCAAAAGAATGAATATGTCTTATATATATTGCAAATCAATATTACCATTTCCCAGGTTCTTTATAACCGTTACATTTGTTCTTGTCATAATATTAAATATTATCATTACAAAACTATACTATTACATAAGTAATCTACAGGTTCGCCTTAGCCTTTCCTTTATCCTTGCCAGATCTTTCGGTTCACTCGGTCTTAGCTGCATTCATATGGTTCAAGTAAGAGTGAGCATAACTAGCTCAACAAGTACAACAATTCCATTTAATAATATGCTTGAATCATACAAATTATATATCTTCAATAACTGAACAATAGTTATGAAGTACTATCGATAATTCAAAATAGCACTTCTCTTTCCTGAAAACGTTTTACAATGACAATATTCAGTTAAACATCAATCTCGGTCCAAGACCTTGAGCATTTCATACTTTCTTTGAAAAGGACAACCCAACACTAAGTCCGTAAGTCTAGCATTACTTACGAGCACGTTTAGGTGATCAGCCTATAGTACTTTATGTTGATCAACACTACATTCATTAAACGTATGTACGTTTAAGTTGTGGCAACCTCACGTGCCTGTCGTTTGACGATAAAACATTTGTTTAGCATACTCAGTCTTCATTTGAAAACCACACCAATATAGCTTGGTAAAACATTGACCATAGTTTGATAGATTATAAGAAATCCAAACATCTTAAGTTTAGCCGAAAGAATTGGCTTTGACTTCATCATACATCAATTCATGCCTAAGAGTACATGAATCACAAAGATTGTCTAGATTGAACATAGACAAGGGTTAGAATATTTGCCTTCAACGTCTGCTACTGTTATTACACGTTCACTTTAAGTCTTTAAAGTCTCTTCAATAGATGATCACATAATGTAACACATTAGGTCATGAATAAACATACATGGTTCCTAATGAATCTTACCCTTCTTTTCAATCAAATCATAACTTAGATTTGTTATTATTGGTTCCAGCTTTCCGTACATTTTACATTGTTCTTATGTTCATATGCAATTGACTTACTTTTGACCATTAGTTATCATACTTAAGGTCTAACAATGTCTTGGATAATGTTACTTCAAGTTTTAGTTCATTACTAATTAGTTTACTTCCTTTCCTTGCTTATAAGCTTTCCTTATTGCCTTCCTTCTAGTGCTGGCATTGCGGCGCCACTTCTTACTTTCTATGCCGCGCTGCGGCGCCACTCTCCAATGTGTAAGGTCAGGACTTGGCACTGAGGTGCGAGTCCCAGTACTATCTATCGCACTGCAGCATGAGTCCTCAATAGGTCTTGACACTGCACATGGCGCTACAACGCCACCATTATGCCTTGGGCTAGCGCCGCGGCGCCAGCTCTATGCACCAGACAGTTAGAAATTTTTTTTTGCAGAACGAACTTCCCGGACTCCAAATTTGATCATTTTAAGTCCAAATTGGCTCGTTCACAAGCCATTAGCTCACAAATCACATACTCTACGTGTTCATGCAAGAATTTTATATTTTCGACTTCGTTAACTCAAAATTCACCTATGAGTTCATTTTTAACAAAAATGATAAACGTTCGTGAACGTTTAACGCTCGTTTCTTCGTTCTAAGTTGGGTGCCATTTTTTAGTCCGCAACTCTATAATGCCAAATAAGACTTGTTCCCATCGAAAACCAATGTTTCCGAGCTCAATATCAAAATTTAACTTCTAATCCGAGAATTTCACGAATTCGACGATTATCGTCCAATCGTGAGAATTCTGGCATAACTTCGTTACTTATAATTTGTTCATCATTTCAAATGGATTATATCCATCATATTGACATCTCAACCTACATATTACATCAACTTATTTACATGATAAGTTACTACTTATTCTTCATGAGTTTATAACTTATCAAAGTATAAACTACATATAGTTTCATTTCTCATGACTTATAATGGTTTAAGTCTTCTAACCAACATCTTTACATCTTGTTAAAATATAAACTTCATTCATGTAAACATGTTATAAGTCTTACAAGTTCTTCCTTAGTTCATAGCTTATCTATGAACAATGTGCTTATTCATAGCTTATTAAGACTTAAGTCCTTAGATTATTCATTCTTATCATTTCTTAGCATACATGTCAATTAATCCACACTTCTCTTATTAACCTACAATGGTAGAGATGGAAGACTAATGACATAGGATCATTACCTTTGATGATCAAGCTTTCTTCTTCTTTTCTAACAAATGAAAGTCTAGCTCATTCTTTCTTATTCTCTCTAACAATTAAGCACTTAACTTGTTGGTGAAAATTAATAAACAACAAAATAAATCCTAAGCTTGCTATTTATAGGATTTCCTATGTTAGGGTATAATGGACAATAGCCAATCCCACCTCCTTAGTAACCTCTATACTATTCATTACTTAGCAATTAAGTTATCTTGTTCAATACACTAATTACTTGGTCATCACATTTTTATCTTGGTCACCAAGATTAACCATATGATCATGGGTTGCCCCATGGGTCACCCTAACCCATTGGATCAATAGCTTGGGCTTAGGTTTAATTAACTTAACTTAAGCTTTTGGGCTTGCATCAATTTACTTTGGACTTTACTTTAACAACCACTTGGGCTTTAACATTACTCACACATGGGCTTGAACATTAACTTCTATTGGACTTTACAAATTGCTACACAATCCCACAAGTCCATTTTATTTGGCTAAAAGCCTTATAACGTATTATTCTCGTATTCTAACTCGTATACTAATTCATAATATACGATATACTATTATTCGTACATACTCATATAATACTTCCTATCATACTTGTATTCATTACCTCGTACAATACCTATGTATCATACAATCATTACATTAACTTCTTAACGCTTTATTTTCCCTAATGTTCCCAAATTAAGTCCATAGGTGAAAAATTACGTTTTCCATACTTGAATTATTATTACATAATCTATTTCACCTCGATATTCTATCGTTACGTATTTCTCGAAAGTTCAAAAATAATTCCCGAGTAGAAATCGATGAATAGTGTTTTTCAGAAAAATTTTCGGAAAATTTTTATTTTCGTCTTGGAAATTCAAACACTTTAATTCCTTTGCGTAGTTAAAATACTACGACGTTCTGACATTTCTAGGTTATAGAACGACATTCATCTTACTAACACGTAATAATAACAAATAAAATAATTTTATTCATTATTTTATTAAATAAAATTATTTTACAATGGATCTGAATTTCTCGGTCATTACAGTGATCCCCTCTCCACATATTTATTTGTGTTAGTAATGGAGTTGAACTAAATGAGTGTGCCCAAAAGCCTAATTTCAAATTTCATAGGAGAACAAAGGAATGTAGGCTAACCCACCTTTTATTCGTTGATGATATTCTCATTTTTGCCATGCTAGCCTTGCTACTTTTACTATAGTCCACTCTATTAGTTCCTTTTCCCTTGTTTCTGGGTTCATTCCCAATACTCATAAAAGCCAGTGTTATCTTGCTAGTACTGACTCTTCCATAGCCCTTTCCATCCTTTCTCTTCTGGGTTTTTCTTCTGGATCCTTTCCCATAAAATTTTTGGGCATGACTGTATCCCCTTAATTCAAAAAATCACTCGTAAAGCTTCCTCTTGGACCACTAAGTTTCTTGCTTACTCGGGTAGACTTCAATTGATAAAATCCATCATGTTTACTATTTAGAATTCTTGGAGTAACCATTTTATGCTCCTTAAAGCTGTGATTAGGTTTATCAAATCTATTCTTAGTAGATTCCATTGGAAGGGTTCCTCTCTTAGAACTTTTGGTTCAAAAGTGTCTCGGGATGTTATCTCCCTACCAACCCATGAAAAGGGCTTGGGAGTGAAGAGTATTTTAGACTGGAATCGAACTTTGATGATGATGCATCTCATTCAATTTTGCACCATTTCCCTCTAGGCCATCTGGGCAAAAGCTTCTATTATTAGAGGTCGATCTATTTGGCAAATTACCATCCCAAATGACTGTTCTTGGATTTAGAAATAGGTTCTCAAACTCAGATCCCATGTTTTACCTCATCTGAATTACAAGTTGGGTAGGGGAGATCTGATGAGCCTATGGTTTGACCCATAGCTAAATGGGAATGTTATTAATCCTTCTCCTATCCTTTTCTACAACTCTGGTCTCGAAGGTACAACTACTGTCAACAGGATTCTCTAAAACTCTTCATGGTACTTCCCTCAGACTAATCATCATGAAGTAGTATTACTCTGATGACTTCTTGAAAATTTCCCAACTCCTTCTCTCTTAGAGGACTGTATTTTCTGGGACAAATGTGACATTCATAAGCTCAAAGAAAATCTGGTTTGGGATTCCATTAGATATCGAAGGTAGGTGGTCCTCTGACATTCACTGCTATGGAACAATTTGCCTATTCCTCCCTATTCCTTCGTCTTATGGTTGGGACTTTTGAAAAGATTACCAATAAATGATAGGACTCGACTCTACACTGGCCAAACTGCTCTATGCCCTTTATGTTTACAGACTTTGGAAACTTTTGACCACCTTTTCTTCAATTGTGTATACTCCCAAATTATCCTCAGTGCTACTCTGAACTTGGGAAACTGGAGTAATATTCCTCCCATCTGGGGTGATGTTATTGGATTTGCTACTTCATTTAAAGGCACAAAACTAACAAAAAACATCCTTTGCCTCACTATTGCAGTTACTTTTTATAAAGTTTGGGAAGCTCAGAACAAAAAGATTCATATGAATACTATTATTCCCCCATCCAGACTTGCAACTGATGTTATAAATCTTATTAAGTCCAGACTCTTAAATTGTACTTCTTTTATAAAAGCTACAAGCTTTTGTCCATATTACTGTAATTAGCTAATGTAGATTGTGACCTTTCCTTATATAGCCGGTTCATCTTTTGGTCTGTCTTTAGAAGAATCTGCTATATTCTGGGGTATGCCCCTTAGCCGATGTTTCAAACTGGTTCCTTTTTATATAAATCACATTTAGCGAAAAAAAACATAACTGATTTATAGACTCCACGTCATGCTTGCGTGAGGTGGTTGTCGCTCGGATCATTTCTAGCACAGTTGTTGGGTGAATTGCTTGCAACACCTTAACCCCTCATCTATATGTAGACGGTAATCTTGGTACAATTGATCGTGTTCTAAAATCTGAGTTGAATGGAAACCAACGACACCTTGACCCCTCACTTATATTGAAATGGTAATCTCGATACAATCAATGATTGATGCGGTAGAAGACGCTACACACAACTATGAATTGTTGTATGATAAGTCAAATTGAATCTTAAAGAAATAACTAAGAATTACTTAGGAATTATTCAAAGAAAAAAAATAGAGAATAACCTCACAAATATATTGAATAATGAATAATGTGTTTGATTACATCAACTTGGACCTCTATTTATACTATTCAAAACAATCCAAATCCTAATAACAATAGGAACAAATTATTCAAATCCTAATAGGAATTACAAACCATAACCCTAATTTCTACATGGAAATAGAAATCAATTTGGAAAATAAATTCCTATTTCTATAAAACAATAGAAACCTTATTTAGAAAGTAAATCTAAACTGGAAAGAAATCCTAATTATAATTGAATTTTATAAGTATCTGAAAAACAAATCCCTAAAACTTAGGCTAATAGAATCTGCATAATATTTTAGGAAACAAAATCTTTTTCCTAAAATCCTAAAATCCATGCCACGTTAGGATCTTTTGCCGCGTGAAACTTGCTTCTTTCCTTTGCATGTAATATGATTGTGTAAAGTTATAAAGGCCCACATAATACTGGCTTTAATTTCTAAGCCTGATGGTTATAAAGCATATGATAATATGTTGCCCACATGTGGATAACTTGCTGATCAGGATTGTATCATTCCCCTCCTCTTGAAAAGGATTTGTCCTCAAATCTGGCATCCCCTCCTCTTGAAAAGGATTTGTCCACAAATCTGATCCAACATAAAAACAAATCAAGTTAGTAACACCAAATAAAATATAACCACAAGTCTCATCTGGCAGTTTAAATGAATAAGTAATATCAGCAACACAAGCAAGAATTTGAAAAGTTCCAGCTCCTCCTGGATCAAATATCAAAATGAAAAAAATCTTCATGTTATAGATTCTCCCAATGATGAATTCCCAGATCAAATAGAAATCTTATGATCTCGATCATTTTCAAACAAAACAACGTCAATGATCCTGGGTCAAATATCAACCTTTGAAACCTGACACATTGCAAACACAAGCTCTCTTGGCTTCCTAAATTAAACACAAAACAAAATAAATCAACAAGTCCATTTTTTCTAATCACCAAGAAAGTAAATAACGCAAAATCACATGCATAGTCTACTAGAAAAATAATCAAAACACTCCCTTGTAGACTCTCAATGCATTGATCGAATTGAATTGCACGATCCATGATTCCCTCGATGGATATGATCCTATCAGGAATCTGGAAAACACAATCAATCTTTCTCTTTCCATTAACATTAACACAATAAAGAACAAATAATATTATCAACGGAGTAAAAAGGTTACAACCAACTTCACAAGATAAAAACTCAATAACATATTTATTATGACAAACAAACTCAACATATGCTATAGAATTTTGCAAATTTTTGGCACGAACTGGAATCATCAAAACAAATAATAACAATTTTTTTCATAAACAAAAGCAAAATATGATTCAAAAATCTCATGGAAGTATGCAATGCCTTAGCTAATCTAAATGATCTAACTAAACATGCAGATAAACCATATCTCAATCCATCTTGATGATAAAAACTTTTCAAATCAAAATCATATGATAGCAAATCATGCAATGAAGATTACTCAAACGGACAAACAAGATTACTACCATTGTCAACTAATGACAACTCATGTAAAGATTAACTAGCATGAAAACCTAACTCTACATATGGATAAGAAAACCTAGAATGAATTTCATGTAAGTAACAACATCGAAGATGAGAATATATATCATGATCATAAACTAACTCAACAAATATCAACCATCCACCATAGTTTATGATATATATGATTCTACCCTCAAAATAACTAACAATAAATTTTTTAATTGAAGCATGCAAAACATGTTTTAAATAATGCATGAAAATGCTAGATGCATCAGTTAATCTAACAGAAATAACTATCCATCTAAACAACTCACAGGTTAAAACAATTTCCCATTTATCACAGTTATGCACGTAAATTTGATTATGTATTGTCATCACATGATCACCTTCATGTGTAGATAAAACACAAGTACTATGTAATCGATCAAGTATACTATCCAAACAAGGAAAAGAATAACGATATTTATTTACCAATTCAAAATCGACGAACAAACTCGTTGTCCCATCCTCCTTAGGTACTATGATCTCATAATCAACACATGATCTCATGTCTTCTCTCACGATACCCACTTTCACCAACTCTCCAACCCGCCCCGGTAACTCTGTCATCTCCTCGGGAATACTATCAGCTAATTGATATGGAATGATAGCGCAAGGTATATCATCAACAACCTGTACAAGAGACAAAATAGAACTAGACAAAGAAGAATAATTAGTGTTAGTATTCAAAATCACCGTCTTGTACGAATGTACAGTCATTGACTTTTCAAAATATAAATCACTTTCTAACTCACTCTCTTTTTCATAGTCACATATTCTTCCCTCTTCATTTTGCTCACCCTCTCGTTTGTTTTCTCTTGTTTATTTTCAAGCTCACTCTTTTCATTCTCTTTTTCCTCGATCTCTCTTTTTCTTTTCATTCTCACTCTGTTAAATATTTTTTTACATTATCAATCTTTTGAACAATTTCTTTTTGTCAATCTTTTCCACATGAATTTCCTTTTACAAACTCATCTTCTTGATTACTTTCTTTCGGATGTTCACCATCTTACTTTTGATCATGGATTTCATCTTGAAAACTCGAACCCAATAACTCTCCTTGGACTGTATATTCTATAATTTCTTCCACCTCCCCCGGCAGATCTTGTTTCTTTTGCGCCTTAGAAGTATATTGTAGTTGCATCCAATAAACTTCCTTGTTTACTTGTGTGTGAACCCTTCTATTATTATCTATGTAAATGGCCTTAAAAGTTGCTCTACATGTCTTTGAGATGTATACTCCTCCCTCATGTCACGTTGTACTGGAGCAAACCTCTTTCTCATTGTTGTTTTTAATTTTGCCCTTGTCTCGAACGGACGCTCCCCATGTTTTTGTTTTCTAAGCTGCCACCATATAATTGTATGATCTGAGAACTCTTGAACTGCCTGTCTGACCTTCCTTCACTCCGAGTAATCATGACAGTCAAATTCTCGCTCCATTTTTCTCTCCCATCTCAAATATGCCTCTGTTTCAATATTTCCTTGGAAAGTATTCCTTCGAGACCTATAAAACCTTTTATACTTGTAGCCATGCATGTTTGCTAGAAAAAAGGTTAGTAGATAAAAAGTTTCCTCACACACTCCCTTTTGTGTTTCGCTCAAATAATGATGAATCACTCGTGTATCGCTCAAATTTGGCTTTTACCCTCTAATAATCTTACACTCTTGCCTTTTACCTCTAATATTCTCTCTTATAGGTTCTTTTTGAACTCACTAAATAAATTCACAGTTTTTACAATGCAATTCAAAAGTAACTTATTAAGAACAAAATATAGAATGTATGACTATCAAAATACAACAAAATCACATATTGATTGCCTTGTACTCCTGTTGTATGCTTCATATTTGTAAGTTGTAGCTCCGTTTTAGAATTGATGATGATGGAACGTTATGAACTCGTGGTTGAAATTTGATGATTTGATGGTGTGCTACAAGTTTGGTTAGTACACTGAAAATAAAACCTGAATATTTTTTTTTACAATATATATTTTGACAGAAAATTAAAGATAAGTAACTCGCTAGAAATTCTTAAATTTGATACCAAATGATAGACTCTATGGCACATTTGTGTGAAGTGGTTGTTGCCTGGATCATTTCTAGCACAGTTGTTGGGTGAATTGCTTGTAACACCTTAACCCCTCATCTATAAGTAGACGATAATCTTGGTACAATTGCTCGTGTTCAAAAAATTGTGTTGAATGGACACCAACGACACCTTGACCCCTCGCCTATATTGAAATGGTAATCTCGATACAATCGACAATTGATGCCGCAGAAGACGCCACACACAACTATGAATTGTTGTATGATAAGTCAAATTGAATCTCAAAGAAATAACTAAAAATTACTTAAGAATTCTTCATAGAACCAAAAGTAGAGAATAACCTCACAAATATATTGAATAATGAATAATGTGTTTGATTACATCAACCTGGACCTCTATTTATACTAATCAAAATAATCCAAATCCTAATAACAATAGGAACACATTATTCTAATCCTAATAAGAATTACAAATCATAACCTTAATTTCTACAGGAAGTAGAAATCAATTTGGAAAATAAATTCCTATTTCTATAAAACAACAGAAACCTTATTTAGAAAGTAAATCTAAACTGGAAAGAAATCCTAATTATAATAGAATTTGATAAGTACCTAGAAAACAAATCCCTAAAAATTAGGCTAATAGAATCTGCCTAATATTTTAGGAAACAAAATCTTTTTCCTAAAATCCCAAAATCCTTGCCACGTTATGATCTTTTTTCGCGTGAAACTTGCTTCTTTCCTTTGCATGAAATCTAATTATGTAAAGTTATAAATACCCACATAATACTGGCTTTAATTTTTAATCTTGATGGTTATAAAGCATATGATAATATGTTGCCCACATGTGAATAACTTGCTTATCAGGATTGTATCACTGAACTTAACCCAAATGGGTACTTTCCTACATTTTGATTTTGAGAAGACAGAGCCTTTTTGGAAAGGCTGCAAGACAATAACCTTGGAAGCAAAGTGCCAAGGCCCGGAAGCTAAGACATTCTCACGATCACCAGTAGTACTAAACGTAAAAATATAGAATCCTTTGTCATTTAGAAGCACTTTTTCAAGACTCAGGCCACCTGTGACAACCCGAATTTTTGAAAATTATTCAAACAAGAATTTAATAAATAAAATTCTTATTATGATATGAGAGAGTAATGTATGTTACATATAAATGTAATATGTTAATATGTTACAATTGTGAGATCGTAAATAATTAAAATATTTATCAAGTAAAATAAGTATTTAGTTGAAATATTTATGGATTAAAATAAATATTCAATGGAAATTATTATGGAATAATTTATTTAACTATGATGATATTAAATAAATTGATGATAAATAATTTTATAATTTGTGCATATTTATTACATTAATGTGTTGGTGATTTTATAATTTAATTAAGTAATTAAATTAGAGGATTAATGATCGTTAAATAAAATTATAATTATATTGGCTAAATAGAAGCTATAATTTTATTAGTAAGGTTTAATTGGATTTATTAATGAATTGAGATTAATTCAATTCAAATAGTTAATGGGTGTGACAAGGGTATCATATGATAAGAAGGATTGTTAAAAAAAATAAATTAAAAAGGATATTTTGGGTGCTAGCCACGCATTGCTTAGTGACCCTTTGTTATTGTAACTGATGAGGCCATAATGTATACACATTATGTTTATATCAGTTATATGAAGGTTATGTGTTTTGTTCCTAAAGCCTAAGAATAAAAAAAACAAAGTGTTGGAGAAGAGAGTTAGAGAGCTTTGAGAGAAATTGAGAGTTCTGTGAAATTGAAGAAGAGGAATTGGAGAATCAAAGAAGGAAGAAACAACAAAATTATTCAAGCTTTATAGAAAATCAAAGGTAATAATCTAGCTTAAACCTCTAGTTTTTACATTCTTGAGTTTTATTGATATCATGGAAGTATGAATTGATGAAGAAATCAAATAGGGTTATGTCAACTGTTGAATAATACGATATTTTCATTCATATGTGAAATTTGAGTAACACAAATTCAAGTTTAGAATAATCAAATTCATGAAAATAGGTTGAATGATGAAGAATTTGAGTTTTGTTATTTATATGTATTTTGGGTCTGTTTTGAGACTAAAATTGGTTAAGAGATTATGTTATAATTGTAAAATTGGTAATGGATTGTGTTAATACGATAACAAACGAAAGCAACGAAAGTTGAATGAATCAAAATGGTTGAGAAACGAATTTGTAGTGAACAAATTCCCTAAATTGTCAAAACATGAACAATTAGTATGAACATGAGTTGTAAATTCATATTTGGGTTAGTTAATGTTTATGTTAGGTTATGGGTATTTGGTATGTTGTAGTTTTATGAGTTACAAACCCATAGAATTGAAAATGAACTAATTTGGACATGTATAACTCAAATTATGAAGCTTAGAAAAAAAATTTGGCATGATGGTACATAACATGGAAAGAAATTTTGAGTTACAGCAGCTAGACCCGCCCCGGCGGCCTATTTTTAGGGTAAAACCCCCGCCCCGGTGGGGGTGTGGTCTGATGTACAGATGTTGAAAAAATCTGACCAGACATATTTTACTAAAACAAGCATAATGTTTTCATACGAACTCCGATTGAGGTGATTCAAATGATCCGGAACGAGGACGAGTATAGCTACAACTTTTGTTTTTGAAGTTTTTCAATTTGAGGTCGTTAAAATTGTCATCTTTAGGACTGTTGTGTTTTCGGGGGCAATCAGAGGGCGTCAGGCATGCACGTATGCATGTGTAGTGCTTCTGACGATAAAAGATGTTGTTCTAAGTTATTAAACATGAATGTTAGTGTATATAATGATGATTAACATTTATAAATGATGTATTAGATAAGTTATGTAAGCACACTAAGCATACACACGAGAGACGATTCGGGCGTGTGACGAATGAAAGTCGAAATGCCGTGACAAGTGTTAATGAACATTATAAGATATGGAATGGGTTTAATATAAAATCCATAAGTATTCCTAGCAAGACTTAAACACTTGAATGAATTTTGAATATTACATAAGTCGAAAAGTTAACACAATCTAATTGAACATTGTGTGCTAATAATAGGAAGGATTATGAAATGTGGAGTAGAGTTTACATTACAACTACTATGCGTTTCTATATGACTAATAGTTGATGTGTATGATTATATAATTGTGTAGGGCACGTGAAGTGCAGATAACTGTAAGCTGTTAAACTATTATTGGTAAACAACGATCAAGGCAAGTCTTTCAGTTCCTATTTGCTAAGTGAATTTGATGATTAACTGTTTGAAATCTTTATTGCAAATAGCATGGTGTGTTATATTAATGTTGAAAGTATGAAATGTTAAAGTTAATTTATGACGACGTTGATTGAGTAATGAATGTTGATTGAGTAAGGAACTCAATCTTTATACTTGTTATATGAACTACAACATGTGTGCCATGTTAGTCCAATGTTTATGAGATGTATATCGAGCATGTTATTAAATGCTTTGTGATGTATGAAAACTGTTAGATTACTGGACTGTCGAGCTCAACCTTGCAAATAACCACTTTTCCAGGTTAAAGATTTAAGGTAAAGTTATGTGCTACTTGAAAGATATGAATCAGATGTGATACTTGAAGATTTATATACTTTAGCAGAGTTATTATTATTTGAACCATATTTAAGGTTCCGAATAATGTATTAAGTTTGAATTGTAATATCGTTTTGCGATGTAAACTCTTGTAGTATTAAAATGACTTTGAGATATTTAGATGTAAAGGTTGAAAGTTTTGGGAACGAGAATAGATTATAATAAAAAAATTTAATTATTCCGCAAATTTCAATGGTTGTATTATCGTTTAATGATGTAAAATTAGAGGTTGAATTTATTGTTAACGACTGAAGTCGAGAATTAAATTGTATGAATTTTGGGGTCGTTACAGTTGGTATCAAAGCTGATAGGTTAGAAACCTCAGGTAAGAGTACCTAAGGCTATAACCTTAGAGAAGAGAGGTGAAGATAATGAAAAAATAAACTCAGATAGAGTTTAAAGAATAAAAAGTAATTTAAGAAATTTATAAAGAATGGATTAAAACATGTGTGAGATGATTCAAAGAAGAATCTCACAGAGTTATAAGGAATATGAATGTGGGGTTACCCAACTCCAATAATAAGGATGTAAGGTGATAATAAATAGACAATGTCTATAAGAAGAAAATGATAAAGAAGTTAAGAATAAATGTTATATTTAAGTATGGTACAATTGTACTCTTTAATAGTTGATGTATGGTATCTGGGCTAAACGATTCTTTCATAGAGCGGAGGTATATACGAACTAGCAACTCAGAACCTAGTTTGTTGGTTGTTAGTGGGAAACCACTCAACGTACCATATTGAAACTATTAGAAACTCGATGTGTACCGAGTATAGAAAATTGATACGTATGATAAAAATATGGAACTCAAATGAAATGTTGAGCAATGTAAATGAAGTTAGAAATTCTTAAAGGAAGAATTGTTATATAAACAAGAAAATTCAAAGAAGAATCTTGAAGAGATATAAAGATAAGAAATGGCAATAGCCAATATAACGAATAATGTCGTAAATGATGAAAAAGGGGAAGAAATAGGATCGTAAAATAGAATGATCACGAGTTAAGAAAAGAATTTAAAGGGAGATGATTATAGAATAAGATCACGACATGATCTGTTTAAGTTATAAAAGAAAGATGGTCTGTAATGTTTGAATAATTATAGCTTGATGCTATGAAGATAATGTACTATGATATAGTACGAGATAAACTCACGTGGAGTTATAGATAATGTGATACGAGGAATTCGTATCAAGCAAAGGGCATGTTAAGAATAAATTATGAGTAAGATAGAGTTAGGTGGGATTTCAATTGAGGACTCATGTGATGGGTGAGTTGTACAAACCTTTGTATGGTGAGGGTTTTGTACTTTGCACTTAGTTTATCACATTGATAATCATTGGAATGTCGGTGTCGCGCTATCAATGTATATGCGATGCAAAGGTGATTCTTTTCTCATGTGTATATTTGATAGTTAGAAACTATTAACATTAGTTAAATATTATTAGGATTAGGCGCGGTTCTTAAAATTAACGCATATGGTAAGTTTGTGACTCATAATAATATGGTATGATTTGAACCCCTCAGTAAATGGACGCATATGGTCTGACTAGGATAAGTTCTTAAACTCATATTATTGTGGCAAGTTCCTAAACTTCTAATGTGCGGTAAGTTTGATGAACCATACTGGGGGTATACGATGATGATAAGTTGAAATATAATAATATTTAGTGTAAAGATTGAAATTAATGGAGAAAATTAGATATTCTAAATCTAATAGCTATGCTAGACTTTCGATATTTAATGACTTCGTGCTGATGGTTATACTTTTGATTTTTGAAAAATGTTGGGTCACACTAGTGAACCAAAGAATTTTTAAAATAGTGCTATTATTCGCGTATCTATGCTGTTTGTTTCGGCTAGATAAAAAAATATATAATTTTTAAATTTTCAAAATATATGTTAACTATATGTATCGGGTGATATGATAAACGATGGAGTCATCAATGCAATGGAACCTGGTGTTGGATGTGATCATATGATCGTCAGCCCACTATGGTGAGATGTAGTATGACAACGTCATAATCATGACGCCATAAAAAGATTTTTGAGATTTTTTTAAAATATGAGAATATATATATATATATATATATATGTATGTACATGTATATGTATATTTCAATTGATGTCCGAATTGTTATAGAAGTCTATGATATTTGATTCAGCTAGACGAATATTGAAAGATGTTCATGAAATTCAAGCGTTTCTTGAGAAGTTATGCCAAACCAAATTGTTTTGGTGCGGATTCAGATGTTGAAAAGCTGAGATGAACAACCCATTTTATAGGGGATTACGCGGAGGCGTTTAGATATTTGTGCACAATACATCGTACGAAGGGCTGATCACCCTAAGTACGGGGATTCCCTATAGTATTATTGTTAAGGTTAAAGTTGAAAGATTATTTGTAATCGTGGACATAGTTCGTGGTCTTGTGACCCTCAGTTACATCTCTAAAAAAAACTGAGAAGAACAACCTTATTATGGGGGAATTATTTTTACGTGATGCGTTTAGATGTTTGTACACATACATTGTACGAAGGGCTTAACACCCTAAGTACGGGGGTCCCTATAGTTTAATGACTGTTAAGGTTTAAGTTGAAAGAGTACTTATAACCGTGGACGTAGTTTAAGGTCTTGAAACCCCTCAGCATGATTTAGAATCTTTTAAATTCCTGAGTTATTCATACTGTTTCCCAATTATTGAGCAATTATGGAAGATTATTTTTGCTATTCTAAAAGGCGAATGCGGTAATGATGTTATTCCTAAGAAAGAAGTAAGTCGTAAAATGCGACACTGAATGATGAATATATTGAATAAGTGAGAAAAGAAATTTTGAAAGGAGAAGGAGATGAGTTATCAAAGAATAATGTAAAACTTTTAATAGAAAAGTTTAATAATTGTAGAAAGATCTTTATGGAAAGAAAGTGGTTATAGAACCCAATGAATGAATAAAGTATTAACGTAAAATCTATTTTGATAGATTGAATGAATGAAGAGTAATAAATAAAATTTCGAGGAAGAAATTCTTAGAAGAAGGGGTGAATGTAATATCCCGAGTATATATGATAACGATCCTTAGAAAAGGAAATGAATGGGTTAAAGAATATATAATACTCAAAATATAATTGAGTTCAAGTGAAAGTTATGAAATAAAACTTACAAGAATTTATTATCAAGAATGATGGGAGTAAGAAATATAAAACCTATATTAAGGTAATGTGTTGAAGTTATTCAACGAAGAGATTTGATGAAAACCTGAGTAAGGTAGGGTTTCGGTGATTCCGAGGACGGAATCCTTATAAAGAGGGAAGGATGTGACAACCCGAATTTTTGAAAATTATTAAAATAAGAATTTAATAAATAAAATTCTTATTATGATATGAGAGATTAATGTATGTTACATATAAATGTAATTTGTTAATATGTTACGATTGTGAGATCGTAAATAATTAAAATATTTATCAAGTAAAATAAGTATTTAGTTAAAATATTTATGGACTAAAATAAATATTCAATGGAAATTATTATGGAATAATTTATTTAACTATGATGATATTAAATAAATTGATGATAAATAATTTTATAATTTGTGCATATTTATTATGTTAATGTGTTGGTGATTTTTAATTTAATTAAGTAATTAAATTAGAGGATTAATGATTGTTAAATAAAATTATAATTATATTGGCTAAATAGAAGCTATAATTTTATTAGTAAGGTTTAATTAAATTTATTAATGAATTGAGATTAATTCAATTCAAATAGTTATTGGGTGTGACAAGGGTATCATATGATAAGAAGGATTGTTAAAAAAAATAAATTAAAAAGGATATTTTGGGTGCTAGCCAAACATGGCTTAGTGACCCTTTGTTATTGTAACTAATAAGGCCATAATGTATACACATTATGTTTATATCAGTTATATATCAAGGTTACATGTTTTGTTCCTAAAGACTAAGAATAAAGAAAACAAAGTGTTGGAGATTAGAGTTAGAGAGCTTTGAGAGAAATTGAGAGTTCTGTGAAATTGAAGAAGAGAAATTACAAAATCAAAGAAGGAAGAAACAAGAAAATTATTCAAGCTTTATAGAAAATCAAAGGTAATAATCTAGCCTAAACCTCTAGTTTTTAGATTCTTGAGTTTTATTGATATCATGGAAGTATGAATTGATGAAGAAATTAATTAGGGTTATGTCAAGTGTTGAATAATATGATATTTTCATTCATATGTGTAATTTGAGTAACACAAATTCAAGTTTAGAATAATCAAATTCATAAAAATAGATTGAATGATGAAGAATTTGAGTTTTGTTATTTATATGTATTTTGGGTCTTTTTTGAGACTAAAATTCGTTAGGAGATTATGTTATAATTGTAAAATTGGTAATGGATTGTGTTAATATGATAACAAACGAAAACAAAGAAAGTTGAATAAATCGAAATGGTTGAGAAACGAATTCGTAGTGAACGAATTCGCTAAATTGTCAAAACATGAATAATTAGTATGAACATGAGTTGTAAATTCATATTTGGGTTAGTTAATGTTTATGTTAGTTGATGGGTATTTGGTATGTTGTAGTTTTATGAGTTACAAACCCATAGAATTGAAAATGAACTAATTTGCACAAGTATAACTCAAATTATGAAGCTTAGAAAGAAATTTTGGCATGATGGTACATAACATGGAAAGAAATTTTGAGTTACAGCAGCTAGACCCGCCCCGTCGGGCTATTTTTAGGGTAAAACCCCCGCCCCGGTGGGGGTGTGGTCTAATGTATAGATGTTGAGAAAATCTGACCAGACATGTTTTACTAAAACAAGCAAAATGTTTTCATACGAACTCCGATTGAGGTGATTCAAATGATCCGAAACGAGGACGAGTATACCTACAACTTTTGTTCTTTAAGTTTTTCAATTTAAGGTCGTTAAAAAATGGTCATCTTTAGGACTGTTGTGTTTTTGGGGGCAATCAGAGGGCGTCAGGCATGCATGTATGCATGTGTAGTGCTTCTGACGATAAAAGATGTTTTTCTAAGTTATAAAACACATTATGTTTATATCAGTTATATGAAGGTTATGTGTTTTGTTCCTAAAGCCTAAGAATAAAGAAAACAAATTCTTGGAGAAGAGAGTTAGAGAGCTTTGAGAGAAATTGAGAGTTTTGTGAAATTGAAGAAGAGGAATTGGAGAATCAAAGAAGGAAGAAATAACAAAATTATTCAAGCTTTATAGAAAATCAAAGGTAATAATCTAGCTTAAACCTCTAGTTTTTAGATTCTTGAGTTTTATTGATATCATGGAAGTATGAATTGGTGAAGAAATCAAATAGGGTTATGTCAACTGTTGAATAATATGATATTTTCATTCATATGTGAAATTTGAGTAACACAAATTCAAGTTTAGAATAATCAAATTCATGAAAATAGGTTGAATGATGAAGAATTTGAGTTTTGTTATTTATATGTATTTTGGGTCTGTTTTGAGACTAAAATTGGTTAAGAGATTATGTTATAATTGTAAAATTGGTAATGGATTGTGTTAATACGATAACAAACGAAAGCAACGAAAGTTGAATGAATCAAAATGGTTGAGAAACGTATTTGTAGTGAACGAATTCCCTAAATTGTCAAAACATGAACAATTAGTATGAACATGAGTTGTAAATTCATATTTGGGTTAGTTAATGTTTATGTTAGTTAATGGGTCTTTGGTATATTGTAGTTTTATGAGTTACAAATCCATAGAATTAAAAATGAACTAATTTGGACATGTATAACTCAAATTATGAAGCTTAGAAAGAAATTTTGGCATGATTGTACATAACATGGAAAGAAATTTTGAGTTACTGTAATAGACTAGATTACTTGCCCGTGGCTATTTTTTAGGTAAAACCCCCCGCCTTAATGGGGTGTGGTCTGATGTACAGATGTTGAGAAAATCTAACCAGACATGTTTTACTAAAAAAAGCATAACGTTTTCATATGAACTCCGATTGAGGTGATTCAAATGATCCAGAACGAGGACGAGTATACCTACAACTTTTGTTCTTTAAGTTGTTCAATTTGAGGTTGTTAACGGGGGTAAAAATGGTCATCTTTAGGACTGTTATGTTTTTGGGGGAAATCAAAGGGCGTTGAGTATGGACGTATGCATGTGTAGTGCTTCTGACGATAAAATATATGGTTCTAAGTTATAAAACATGAATGTTAGTAAATATAATGATGATTAAAATTTATAAATGATGTATTACATAAGTTATGTAAGCACACTGAGCATACACAAGAGAGACTATTCAGGCGTGTGACGAATGAAAGTCGAAACGCCGTGACAAGTGTTAATGAACATTATACGATATGGAATGGGTTTAATATAAAACCCATAAGTATTCCTAGCAAGACTTAAACACTTGAATGAATTTTGAATATTACATAAGTCAAAAAGTTAACACAATCTAATTGAACATTGTGTGCTAATTAACAGTAAGGATTATGAGATGTGGAGTAGAGTTTACATTACAACTACTATGCGTTTCTATGTGACTAATAGTTGATGTGTATGATTATATAATTATGTAGGGCACGTGAAGTGCGGATAACTGTGAGCTGTTAAACTGTTATTGGTAAACAACGATCAAGGCAAGTCTTTCAGTTTCTATTTACTATGTGAATTTGATGATGAACTGTTTGAAATCTTTATTGCAAATAGCATGGTGTGTTATATTAATGTTGAAAGTATGAAATGTTAAAGTCAATTTATGACTACGTTGATTGAGTAATGAATGTTGATTGAGTAAGGAACTCAATCTTTATACTTGTTATATGAACTACAACATGTATGTTATGTCAGTCCTTATGAGGTGTATATCGAGCATGTTATTATATGCTATGTGATGCATGAAAATTGTTAGATTTTGTTGGGCTGTCGAGCTCAACCTTGCAAATAACCACTTTTGCAGGTTAAAGATTTAAGGTAAAGTTATGTTGAAAGATATGAATCAGATGTGATACTTGAAGATTTATATACTTTGGCTGAGTTATTATTATTTGAACCATGTTTAAGGTTCCGAATAATGTATTAAGTTTGAATTGTAATATTGTTTTGCGATGTAAACTCTTGTATTATTAAAATGACTCTGAGATATTTAGATGTAAAGGTTGAAAGTTTTGGGAACGAGAATAGATTGTAATAGAAATTTTTAATTATTCTGCAAATTTCAATGGTTGTATTATCGTTTAATGATGTAAAATTAGAGGTTGAATTTATTGTTAACGATCGAAGTCGAGAATTAAATTGTATGAATTTTAGTTTATTAGTTAAAGTTTAAATTTTGGAAGTTTAGTTAGTTTTGTTAGTAAACTAGTTAGTTTACTATGTTTATTTTGGCTTGGAATTTTTTATGTAAATGAGTTCTAATGATTGTTATTAGAGATATGGAGTCGAGACCTTAGACAAGTTAGATTATGTTAAATAAAACTTATTTGTAAAGAATGTTGGGTTGGAATGAGTCGAGGCGAGTTTTGGATGCCAAAACGAGAAGTCCGAAAAACTAGTGGGCTGCTGATCCAAAAACAAAAATTCGAGGTTAGCTAACTTGTGACACCCCCAAATTCGGGTACTTCATTTCCACCAGATTTGGTGTTCACTTGATAAAAACATGCATATCTAACTACCCAAAACATAATAAAGTTTAATAATAAACCTTCCCATTAAAGGTTTACATCAATAAATCTAACAAAATCTCCATGGTTATCTAACCTTTAAATATAAACATCTTATGCGGAAAAATTAAATAATTACATCACCATAACTAAAAATAAAGTCTGACAATATTAAAAGTCAACATGTTTACAAATCTTCAATACTTGTTCATCTTTCCTTTTCCTTTACTGGTGCTAGGAACATCGACCTTCTCAACTTTAGATGTAATAGTTATATAAGCAAGAGTGAGCAAACAATGCTCACTTGAAATGACAATGAATAAAACTTTATAACAACTACCAAATAATATGCTCAATAGAACTGAACAATATGCTCTATCAATGATAATCAAAATCTGAAATATATATCTGAGGGTCATAAGATCACAAACTATGTCCATAGTTGTAAGTAATCTTTGAACTAAAACTTTAACAGTCATAAGACTATAAGGACTCCTCGTACTTAGGGGGATCAGCCCTTCGTACAATGTATTATGCACAAACATTTTAACGCTATGTGTAAGTTACCCCCTATAATAGGGTTGTTCATCTCAGCATTTAGAATACAAATCCGCACCAAAATAAGTTTGGTTTGGATAAGTTTCAAGGTAATTTTGGTTTAACGAACATCAACTAAGGATTAGTTGAATAAAGAGTAGTAACAATGTGCTATGGAATAAATCATAAATGAATCGACATTGTATATTAAGGTCATGCTTTAGGAGTAATCTAAGAGCATAAGTATTGAATAACGTAACATACTTTGCTTGAACAATGTTAAGCTAAGGTTAAAACCTTATTTAGAGTTGAGTCTTAAGCATGCATAACAAATAGTAAATTGAACGATAAAACTTGCTTAACATTAGTTTATCAGAATGTAGAAATTTGAATGCTAAATAACAAGTTAGAGATTGGCTCAATATCAAGAGATAAGGTTTAGGAGCTTTTATGATAAAATTAGGGTTAAGAAACTTGCACAAAGAAAGCTTAGATCTAGCTAGAAAACTTGCCTCGTGCGTAGGTTAAACAATCACTACTCACGTTCACCACGAGTCCTACACATACCATATGTATTGACAATAGACATTAGTTACACTAATATTAGCTTCATGAGTTTCTTTCTCACTTTTAGTATAGATCACTAACTAAGTTTAAGTTTAAACAACATCACATCTTTTCACGAGCATCACATTTTAGCATTATTACAACTACTTAAGTGATCATGTCATTACACCATATACACATTAACAACTTGATACAACATCTTATTACATGTCCAACATGTTATCATTAGGTTATACTAATACACAAATGATTACACTTGTATTCGCGCATTTTGACGCCCTCTGATTGCCTCCAAATGCACAACAGTCCTAAAGATGTCCATTTTGACCCTTCATAATGACATCAAATTTTAAAACATAAAGAATTAAAGTTATAGGTCTACTCGTCCTCGTTCCGGATCATCTTTAATCACATCAATCGGAGTTCGTATGCAAACGTTATGCCCATTTTAGTAAAACATGTTTTGGCAGTTTTTTTCCCAAAATTCGGCGAGGCAGACTACCCCCTCCCTAATGGGGTGGGGTTTTTGTAATTAGGGGTTTCACGGCGGTGGTCCCTTCTGCATTTTTGCAATTTTTGATCTAGAACACTATAGAAAGTCAAATTAGGCCTACAAACTCATTTCTAACAACCATACCAACCTACCCAAGGTGTAATATATTTACAGAAACATAATCTAATGTTTTCTAACACATTTTTAACCACCTAAATAACATAAACATCAAGATTACAACCTTTAATTTTCACTATTTTTGCTAAAACTTCACTTTTTGAAAGTTTCAGTGAAAATCATCATTGTGATTTTGTTTTTCAACCAAAACAGTTAATTCAACATACTATGTTTTAGTTTCTTCATCCTCTTTCAAAATCAATAGTCAATATATATATATATATATATATATATATATATATATATATATATATATTAAACCTCAATTTTACTTTAAACTAAGCCATAATCACATATATTCATACCAATTCAACTGTAATATGGTTTTATTCACAAATAATTACATAACATGAACTAATTCATCTATAAACTTATGCAAACAACTTTTTAACCACCAATTTATCATATAAAACTATATATAACAAATAATTCAACCTCTACAAAGATTTTGCAGAGTATTTTGGAAGAGAACAAAATTATAACTTTTAAAAAATAAAATAAAAGAGTGAGATGATACCTTATATTTAGAAGATGATGTCTATTCTTTGAAAGCTTTCTTTTCCTCAATTTCTCTCTCAAATTCTCTAGCCTTCTCCTAACTCTCTCGCAATTTTTTTTCTCTGCAACTTTTCTTCTCTTCTTTTTCTTCTTCTGAGTTCTTCCTATCTAACTCTAACTTACGGACTAACAAATATAACGTATAGGTAATAATATAGGTATTAATTATATAATATAAATATATGTATAACTGATATCAATTATCTTATTTTTAAAAATTAAAAGCCATACGGCTTGTTTGGCTAACTACTTTAAAATTTAATCAATTAAATCCTTATGCCTTGTTTGGTAAAACATATTTAAATTAAAGACTTAATATGCATTAAGCCTTGTTTATCAAAACTGAATTAATTTTCTTTAATTTATTTTAATAACTCATTTATAACATAGTTTTTACGGTCACACTTTAATTAATTAAATTAAATTAAGAACATTATAATAATCCATTTAATCCCTATCAACTCTCTAACTTAATTATTGAATTAGAATATTATATCATAATTATTAATTTCCTTAAATCATTAATTATTTATTCAACAAATAAATAATCAAATCAAATCAAATTAAACAAATATTTATTCTACAATAAACACATCAATTAAATATTTATATAATTTAATAAATATTTAAAATATATAATTTAAAATTCTGGATTGTTACAATCTTCCCTCCTTGCAAGGATTTTGTCCCCAGAATCACAACTTAAGCAAATCATTCGTCACATTCTTCCCTCCTTACAAAGATTATGTCCCCAAAATCGAAGACACGTATTAAACAAATAACTAAGGCTAATCCTTCATCATTTTATCTTCGAGTTCCCACGTAGCTTCTTCAGCATTGTGGTTCCTCCATATCACCTTCATAGAAGGTATTACTTTACTCCTAAGCACTTGTTCTTTCTTGTCAACTATCTAGATAGGAACTTCTTCATAAGATAAGTCATTATCAAACTGCAATGGTTCGTACTCGATCACATGCTTGTAATCGGGTTTATACGGTTGTAATACCGAAACATGAAAAACATTATGATTATGTTCTATCTCTAGAGGTAGAGCTACCTCATAAGCCACTTCTCCTACTTTTTGTACCAACTCGAAAGGTCTAATAAATATCGGGCTTATCTTTCCCATTTTACCAAAATGAATTTTCTCCTTCCAAGGAGAAACTTTTAAGAACACGAAATTTCCTACATTGAATTCACGATCTTGTTTGTGCTGGTCAGCATACTTCTTTTGTCTATCTTGAGCAGCTACTAATCTTGTCCTGATGAGATTAACAATCTCAGCAGTTTGCTGTACCAATTCTGGTCCTAACAGTTGGCGTTCATCGACTTCATCCCACCATAGTGGAGTTATGCACTTCCTGCCGTATAATGCTTAATAAGGCGGCATGTCGATGCTTGCATGGTAACTGTTGTTGTAGGCAAATTCCACCAATGGTAAATGTTCATCCCAGCTCCCTTTAAAATCCATGATGAATGCTATAAGCATATCTTCCAACATCTGGATTGTTCATTCGCTTTGGCCATCTATTTGCGGATGATATGTCGTACTCATTCTCAACTGTGTTCCCATGCATTCTTATAGTCTCTTCCAGAAGTATGACGTGAATCGCGGATCTCTATTTGATACAATTGACACTAGAACTCCATGTCTTGAAATGATTTCTTTAACGTACAACTTTGCCAACTGATCAAGATTGAATCTAATCTTTATTGGCAAAAAGTGTGCTGATTTCGTTAATCTATCCACTATCACCCAAATCGCATCGTATCCTTTTTGAGAAGTTGGAAGACCCACCACAAAATCCATTGTGATATGTTCCCACTTCCATTCCGGTATTTCCAACGGTTGAAGTAATCCGCTTGGTCTTAGATGCTCGGCCTTGACTCTTTGACATGTCAAGCATTTTGCAACACATTCTACGATATCTCTTTTCATGTTTGGCCACCAAAAGTGTCATCGTAAATCTTGATACATCTTTGTACTTCCAGGGTGTATCGAATATCTTGCTTAAAGCATCTGCAACCACATTTGCTTTGCCTGGATGATAAAAGATCTCATAATAGTAATCTTTTATCAATTCCATCCATCTTCTTTGACGCATGTTCAAGTCCTTTTGAGTGAAAATATACTTTAGACTCTTATAGTCTGTGTAGATCTCACATTTTTCTTCATAGAGATAGTGTCTCCATATCTTAGAGCAAATACCACTGCAGCCAACTCTAAATCATGAGTTGGGTATCCTTTCTCGTAGTCTTTCAATTGTCTTAATGTATAAGCAATAACTTGTCGTTCTGCATAAGATCACAACCCAACCCTTTATGTGAGGCATCACTATACACCACAAAAATTCCTTTATTATCTGGTAATGACAACACAGGTGCCACACTTAACTTCTTTTTCAATTCTTGAAAACTTTCTTCACACTTCTCCGTCTAAACAAATTTTACATCTTTCCATGTCAAATTTTTTAATGGAGTGGAAATCTTGGAAAAGTCGTGAATAAACCGTCTATAATAACCTACCAATCCCAAGACACTTCTCACTTTTGATGGAGTTCTTAGTTGTTCCCAATTTATCACAGCTTTGACTTTTGATGGATCCACTGAAATCCCATCTTTGTCAATTAAATGCCCAAGAAATTGTACACATTTTCTAGCAAAAATTCACATTTCGAGAATTTCACGTACAACTTTTCTTTTCTTAACGTCTCCAGCGTCAGACGTAAGTGTTCCACGTGTTCTTCTTGAGATTTAGAGTACACCAGAATATCATCGATAAACACCACCACAAAATTGTCTAAAAATGGTTTAAACATCATGTTCGTCAAATCCATGAATGCAGTAGGGGCATTTATCAATCCAAAAGACATCACCAGAAACTTGTAGTGTCCATACCGAGTTCTGAATGTCGTCTTTGGTACATCCTCCTTTCTTACTTTCAATTGGTGATACCCACTTCTCAAATCTATTTTTGAGAAATATCTAGCACCCTTTAATTGATTAAACAAGTCATCTATTCTTGGTAATGGATATTTATTCTTAATAATGACTTTGTTTAATTCCCTATAATCAATGCAAAGATGCATTAACCCATCCTTCTTCTTCACGAATAACACTGGTGCTCCCCACGGTGACACACTCGGCTGAATGTACTTCTTGTCTAACAACTCCCGCTTTCGATATTGGAGCAGTTCCTAGTGCTAAGTCGATCACAAACTCGATCTCTCCATCAGGCGGATGTCCTGGCAAATCTTCCAAAAACACGTCTACAAAGTCCCTAACCACTGGTATTTCTTCCAGTTTTACCCCCTTCCTCTGAGTATCGACTATGTAAGCTAAATAACCCACACAGCCTTGACTCAACAACTTCGGCTGCAGATAATCTTTGGACATCTCGCATGTCTAGGCGATCTGCTACCAAAGAAAACTACCTTTGACGGAGTCATAAGGTTTACACATTTCTTTTGGCAATCAATTATAGCTCCATAATTGAACAACTAATCCATTCCCAAAATAACATCAAACTCTCCAAGTTTTATTAGAATTAAATCTACCATCATAACATTTCCCTTAATGTTTACCCTACAATTCTTGTATACGAACCTAATAGGAATTACCTCCCTATTCGTAATTTCTATGTTTAAAGGGAAATTCAATTTTTCGCTAGGCAATCTTAACCTCTTAGCAAATTCATCATATATAAATGAGCAAGTAGCGCCAGAATCAAATAATACATAAGCATCAATATCATTGATTGGGATAATACTTGACACCATATCTTTTGATTGCACTGCATCCTGCACAGCCATTAGACTATTACTTAATTTCTTTAAGTATTTTCTACTTAATTAGCATCATCACGTAACACATACCACTTTGAATAAAATAATAACTTTTATTCATTCATAATCTTTTAGGAAACATAAGAACAATAACATCTCTGCTATTTACATTACTTTCCTGAACTATTAAAGTTCCAGGATAACATCATCATCATCATATCCCATAGGTTACATAACACCTGGGATTTACATCTTATTTATCATATCATTAATCGCATATCAGGTACATTCCCTACGATGTCCTACTAAGATACTGCGTAGCCTTACGACGCTTTTCCTCCATAATTCGGAACATTATTCGGTGATCTAATATGTACGATGGCAGCATCTCGAACTGAATCGGATAACATATGACCTGATCTTGAGCTCGATTATTCACGGTGTTGAATACGTTATTCATCTCTTCCATCTTGATCCTCTTTGCTTGTGCCTCTTTCTCTGCTATCCCGGCTCGTTGATAAGCTTCCTTATACGCGTCTTCGGCTCTTGCCCTCTTAGTAGATTCTTCCTTCAGCTTGTTCTTCAGTTCTGCGATCTCCTCTATCAGTTGCTCATTTTCTCCTTCGGTGTGGATCAGCTTCTCTTCGACATTATTCAAGCGTTCATCTCAATCCTGGATCTCGTTGTCCTTCTATGCCATCGAGGTCTGTTGTTCAGCTACTATCTCTCTCAACTCCTCGACGTTATCCTGAAGTTCCATATTGCGGTCATATACTTCATTGTACATACGGGCGGCAATCGAGTTAAGTGGAATCTCTTCCTCCTCGTCCTCCTCATCCTCATTCGACTATGGCAGCTCAACAGGGTCCTCCTTGTCTGTCTCTATCTCATCATCCTTATCAGGTAACCCCTCCTGCTCAACTACGGCGACCAACAGAGTTATTTCCCGTGGCAGTAGTTCCCAAACCACCTTAATATCACGATAAAAACATTCATATCTAACTACCCAAACATAATAAAAACATTACATCACAATAACTAAAAATAAAGTCTAACAATATTAAAAGTCAACATGTTAACAAGTCTTCAATACTTGTTCATATTTCCTTTTCCTTTACTGGTGCTAGGTACATCGACCTTCTCAACTTTAGCTGGAATAGATTATATAAGCAAGAGTGAGCAAACAATGCTCACTTGAAATGACAATGAACAAAACTTTATAACAACTGCCAAATAATAGGCTTAATAGAACGGAACAATATGCTCTATCAATGATAATCAAAATCTAAAATATACATATGAGGGTCATAAGACCATGAACTATGTCCATAGTTGTAAGTAATCTTTCAACTTAAACTTTAACAGTCATAAGACTATAAGGACTCCTCGTACTTAGGGGGATCAGCCCTTCGTACAATGTATTGTGCACAAATATTTCAACGTTATCCATAAATTATCCCCTATAATAGGGTTGTTCATCTCAGCATTTAGAATACGAGTTCGCACCAAAGTAAGTTTGGTTTGGATAAGTTTCAAGGTAATTTAGAGTTTACGAACATCAACTAAGGATTAGTTGAATAAAACTGTAATAACATTATGTTATTGAATAATTCATAAGTGAATTAACATTGTATACTAAGGTCATGCTTTAGGAATAATCTAAGAGCATAAGTATTCTATAACATAACATACCTTGCTTGAACAATGTTAAGCTAAGGTTAAAACCTTATTTAGAGTTGAGTCTTAAGCATGCATAACAATTAGTAAGTTGAACAATAAAACTTGCTCAACATTAGTGCATCAGAATGTATAAATTTGCATGCTAAATAAAAAGTTAAATATTGGCTCAATATCAAGAGATAAGGTTTTGGAGCTTGCACGATATAATTAGGGTTAAGAAACTTGCACAAAGAAAGCTTAGAATTAGAAAACTTGCTCAAAGAAAGTTTAGAGTTAGGAAAACTTGCTCAATGCATCAATAAGGTTTAAGCACTTGCACAATTGTAAAAGTAGACAATGTTGAACAAAAGTTGTAGGTCTACTCGTCTTCGTTCTGGATCATCTTGAATCACCTCAATCGGAGTTCGTATGAAAAAGTTATGCTTGTTTTAGTAAAACATGTCTGGTCAGATTTTCTCAACATCTGTACATCAGACCACCTCCCCCCCCCCTCCGCCGGGGTGGGGGTTTTGCCCTAAAAATAGCCCGTCGAGGCGGGCCTAGCTGCTGTAACTCAAAATTTCTTTCCCTGTTATGTACCATCATGCCAAAATTTCTTTCTAACCTTCATAATTTGAGTTATACATGTTCAAATTAGTTCATTTTCGATTCTATGGGTTTGTAACTCATAAAACTACAACATACGAAATACCCATTAACTAACATAAACATTAACTAACCCAAATATGAATTTACAACTCATGTTCATACTAATTGTTCATGTTTTGACAATCCCAAAGACGATGATTAGCAATAGGTTTTACAACCTTGAAGGGAAGCTTGGTATGTAGGAAATAACCAACTAAGCTGGTAGCCCAGCGCTTATTACCTCTGAAAAAAAACATCAATAGGAGGATTGATAAGAATCTGACCCACGTCAACAGATGGAGGGAAAAAGTCAAGACATAGCTTAGGCTTTTCTGTACTTTTAGACACGACAGCACTCCAAGTCCTGGGGACTCATCAAGATGAGTTTTAAATTCACCCTCCTTAGGAGGAGAGCCATGACAAACTTTAGAATTTGAATTTGAGTTAAATTAGGGTTAAATACATTTTTCCCACTCTACTAGGAGTCGATTTACAAATGTATCATTGAAGTGAATTTTTTTTACGGTCAACTCATTGAACTATAACTTTTTTACAAAAATTGAAATTTTCGTCTAAAAGAGTTAAAAGTTAACAAAATGTTTATGTGACACCACGTCAGATGCTTAGATGGAGACATCAAATGCTTAGGTGGATATTCAACAATTAAAAAACATAACAATTGTCAATTCTATAACAAATAGTTAACCAAAATATAAATCAAATTAATGTACATAACAAATAATTAAATTAATAATAAATACATTAATGTATAATTTGTACACATATATTTATATAAATTAATGAGTTCATAATATTTTTTTAATTTTAAATAGTTTAAGTTCATTTTAAAAATATTAAATTATCTAAAATTTTTGAAGTGGAGGATTATTCTTATTCTTATTCTTATTCTTATTCTTATTCTTATTCTTATTCTTATTCTTATTCTTATTTATTATTATTATTATTATTATTATTATTATTATTATTATTATTATTATTATTATTATTATTATTATTATTATTATTATTCATTATTTGTGACACCCCCAAATCTGGGTACTTCATTCCCCTAAGACTTGGTGTTCACTTTCCATACATTCATACTATCTACCCAAATAAGATAACATTTAAACCATAAATCCTCCCTATTAAAGGGTTACATCAATAAGTCCAATAAAATCTCTGAGGTTATCTAACCTTAAAATACAAACATCAAGTGCGGAAAATAAAATAATTACATCTCAACAATTAAAACAAAGTCTGACAATATAGAAATCAACAGATTTACAAGTCTTCAACACTTGTTCATCTTTTCTTTTCCTTTACTGGTGGTAGGTTCATCGACCTTCTCAACTTTAACTGTAATGGTTATATAAGCAAGAGTGAGCAAAATAAATGCTCACTAGATATAGCAATGAATCAACAAGAGAATAATAATTGTCAATGGATAGGCTCATCAAAACTGAATAGTACTCTATCAATGATAACCAAAAACTGGAATCAAAATATGAAATATATTTGGGGGTCATAAGACCACGAACTATGTCCACGGTTACAAGTAATCTTTCAACTTTAACCTAAACAGTTATACTGTAGGGACTTTACGTACTTAGGGGGATCAGCCCTTTGTACCGTGTATTGTGCACAAATATTTAAACGCTTACGCGTAAATAATCCCCTGTAATAAGGTTTTTCATCTCAGTTTTAATATACGAGTCCAAACCAAAGGAAGTTTGGTTTGGATAAGTTTCAAAGAAATTTAGAGTTCAACGAACATCAACTAAGGATTAGTTGAATCAATATAGTTTAATATCACTTCAAGTGCTCGATAGAAATATGATATAAAATAGTCATGAATTATAAGTGAATAAACATTATACATCGAAATCATGGTTTAGAAATGAGCTAAGAAGCATAGGCATTTGAATATTATAACAAACCTTTCTTGAACAATAATAAGCTAAGGCTATTAATCTTACTCAATAAAAGAAGTGATTTAATGAACGTGCATGATTAATAACAAGTTAAGGAATAAAACTTGCTCAACATGAGAATAACAGAATTTAGGAACTTGCGTAATAAGAAACAAATTAAAGATAGGAACCCTTCTCAAAGTAAGAGTTAGGTTGAAGAGTTTGCATGAACATAATCAAGTTTGAATAGATATATAAATAGGTTTAGGAACTTGCTCAATGCATCAATAAGGTTTAAACATTTGCACAATCATAAAAGTAAAGTTAGAGAACTTGCCTTGTGCGTAGGTTAAACAATCACTACTCACGTTCACCACAAGTCCTACACATACCATATGTATTGACAATACACATTAGTTACAATAATATTAGCTTCATGAGTTTCTTTCCCACTTTTAGTATAGCTCACTAACTAAGTTTAAGTTTAAACAACATATTACATCTTTTCACGAACATCACCTTTTAACTTTATTAGAACTACTTAAGTGATCATGTCATTGCACCATATACACATTAACAACTTGATACAACATCCTATTACATTTCCAACATGTTATCATTAGGTTATACTAATACACAAAGGATTACACTTGCATTCACGCATTCCAACGCCCTTCGATTGCCTCCAAATACACAATATCCTAAAGATGGAAATTTTGACCCCTTCCTAACGACATCAAATTGAAAAACTTAAAGAATAAAAGTTACAGATCTATTCATCATCGTTCTGAATCATCTTGAATCACATCAATCGTAGTTCGTATGAAAAAGTTATGCTCATGTTAGTAAAACATGTTCGGTTAGTTTTTTTTCTTCACAATTTGGCAAACGGATTTCTTCTCCGGGGTGGGGGGTTTTACTCTAGGATAGCCCACTGGGGAGGGGTCCCTTCTGCTAGTTCGCGAATTATGTTCCTGAACACTACAGAAAGCCAAATTAGGCCTACAAACTCTTTTCTATCAACCATACCAACCTACCCAAGGTGTAATATGTTTACAGAAACATAAACTAATGTTTCTAACATGTTTCTAATCACATAAACAATATAATAGATTACAACCTTTAAATTTCACTATTTCTCTTATTTCCTCTTCTTTTGACATTCATAGCGAAATTCTTCAATGTGAATTCGTTTTACAACCAAAATTGTTGGTTCTAATTACATTTTTTTTCGTTTCTTCATGTATTTTCACAAGCAATAGCCAATTTATACATTATACAATGAATTGAGTACCAATTTTGCTACTAATTTAAACCATATTCAACATATATCAATGTAAACTCATTGTAATATGATTTCCCCATAATAACATATATTACATGAATCAATTTACTCTAAATCATCTATAAACCATATGAACACAACTTATATCAACAATTATCATATAAAATCACATAATAAACAATTACTCCTTCACACCAATTTTACAGAAAACTTTTCACGTATATAAAAATTAGAAATTTAGAAGAAAACTAAAAATAAGAAAAGTAGGGTTTTACCTTGCTAGAAGATGATTACAACAACTTCTTCTTCTAAATTCTCAATTCACAGAGAATTTTCTCTTCTCCCTTATCTCTTTTCTTTCTTTCTTTTCTCTTCTTTTTCTTCTTCTTTGTTCTTTCTCCCTTCTCTAACTTACGTACTTAGAAACATATAACGTATAATATAATAGATATAAATTATATAATATAAATATATATGTAACTGATATCAGTTACATCTTTTTGAAAATCAAAAGTCATAAGGCTTGTTTGGCTAAACCATTTTAAAATTAATAACTTACAACCATTATGCCTTGTTTGGTAAAACCAATTAAAATAATGACTTAGTCATTCCTTAAGCCTTGTTTGGCAAAACAAGATTAAAACAAGAATTTCAAAAGCTCTAAGGCTTTGTTTGGTAAAACCAAATTTAAAATTCTTTTAATTTATGTTAATAACTCATTTATCATATAGTTTATTGTCATACTTTTATTACCAAATTAAATTAAGAACATTATAATAATCCATTTAATCCCTATCAACTCTCTAACTTAATAATTAAATTAAATTAGAATATTATCTCATAATAATTAATTTCCTTAACTCATTAATTATTTATTTAACAAATAAATAATCAAATCAAATCAAATTAAACAAATATTTATTCTACAATAAACACATCAATTAAAATATTTATATAATTTAATAAATATTTGAAATTACAATTTAAAATTGTGGGTTGTTACATCCTTCCCTCCTTACAAGGATTTTGTCCCCAGAATCAGAACTCAAACAAATCATTTGTCACATTCTTCCCTTCTTACAAAGATTCTGTCCCTAGAATCGAAGACACAATTAAACAAATAATTCAAGATAATCTTTCATCATTTTATCGTCGAGTTCCCACATAGCTTCTATAGCATTGGGGTTCCTCCATAACACCTTTACGGAAGGTTTTACTTTATTCCTGAGCATTTGTTCTTTCCTGTCACCTATCTGGATAGGAATTTCCTCATAAGACAAGTTCTTATCGAACTGTAATGGTTCGTACTCGATCACATACTTGTAATCGGGTTTATACGGTCGTAACACCAAAACATGAAAAACATTGTGAACGAGTTCCAACTCTTGAGGTAGAGCTACCTCGTAAGACACTTCTTCTCCTACTCTTCGCAGCACTTTAAAGGGTCCAATAAACCTCGGGCTTAGCTTTCCCTTTTTACCAAAATGAATTTCCCTTTCCAAGGAGAAACTTTTAAGAACATGAAATTTCCTACATTGAACTCACGATGGTGTTTGTGTTGATCATCATACTTCTTCTATCTGTCTGGAGTAGCTACCAATCTTGTCTTGATGAGTTTAACAACCTCAGCAGTTTGTTATACCAGTTTTGATCCTAATAGTTGACGTTCATCGACTTCATCCCAGCACAGTGGAGTTCTGCACTTTCTGCCGTACAATACTTTGTAAGGCGGCATGTCGATGCTTGCGTGGTAACTGTTGTTGTAAGCGAATTCTACCAATGGTAAATGTTTATCCCAGTTCCCTTTGAAATCCATGATGCATGATCTGAGCATATCTTCCAAAGTCTAGTTTGTTCGTTCGCTTTGGCCGTCTGTTTGAGGATGGTACGCCATACTCATTCTTAATTGTGTTCCCATGCATTCTTGTACTCTCTTCCAAAAATTTGACGTGAATCGCATATCTCTATCTGACACAATTGACACTGGAACTCCATGTCTCGAAATGATCTCTTTAACGTACAACTTTGCCAACTGATCAAGACTGAATCTAATCTTTATTGGCAAAAAGTGTACTGATTTTGTCAGCCCGTCTACTAACACCCAAATCGCATTGTATCCTCTTTGAGTAATTGGAAGACCTACCACAAAAGCCATTGTGATGTGTTCCCATTTCCTTTCCGGTATTTCCAACGGTTGAAGTAATCCATTGGGTCTCTGATGCTCGGCCTTGACTCTCTGACATGTTAAACATTTTGCGACACATTCTGCAACATCTCTTTTTATGTTTGGCCACCAAAAGTGCCGTCGTAAATCTTGACACATCTTCGTACTTCTCAGGTGAATTTAATATCTTTAGTTATGAGCTTCGATCAAGATTTCTTCTTTATTATCCAGTACTGCTGGAACCCAAATTCGTCCCTCAAATCTTAGCACTCCTTCGGTATCAACCTTGTACTTCATATCATTACCCTCGACCATACTTTCCTTTATTTTTCTGCATTCTTCATCCTGTAGTTGAGCATTCTTTACCTTGTCCACAAAATTTGGACTATCTCCCATCTGGAATAATCTTTAATCGGATTCTTTTGGAAATTTTATTTCCAACTCTAGCCCTGTCATCGCTGAGATAAGTTTCTCCTATGCCGTTAACAACATCAATTTCTCACGACCTTTTCTACCCGGGCGTCAACAACTACATTTGCTTTACCCAGATGATAAAAGATCTCACAATCGTAATGTTTTATTAATTCCAACCATCTCCGTTGACGCATGTTGAGATCCTTCTGTGTGAAAATATACTTCAGACTCTTATGGTCTATGTAGATCTCATATTTCATTCCATAGAGATAGTGTCTCCATATCTTCAAAGCAAATACTACTACCGTCAACTCTAAATCATGAGTCGGGTACCCTTTCTCGTAGTCTTTCAATTGTCTTGATGCATATGCAATGACTTTGCCATTTTGCATAAGCACACACCCTATTCCTTTATGTGATGCATCACTATACACCATAAAGTTTCTTGTATTATCTGGTAATAACAACATAGGTGCCACACTTAACTTCTTTTTCAAGTCTTGAAAGCTCTCTTCACACTTCTCCGTCCAAACAAATTTTACAGCTTTCCTTGTCATATTTGTTAACAGAGTGGCAATCTTGGAAAAATCTTGAATAAACCGTCTATAATATCCAGCCAATCCCAAGAAACTTCTTACCTCTGATGGAGTTCTTGGTTGTTCTCAATTTATCACAACTTCGACTTTTGATGGATCCACTGAAATCCCATCTTTATCAATTACATGGCCGAGAAATTGTACACGTTCCAACCAAAATTCACATTTAGAGAATTTTGCATATTACTTTTCTTTTCTTAGTGTCTCCAGCATCAAACGTAAATGTCCCACATGTTCTTCTTGAGATTTGGAGTACACCAGGATGTCATCAATGAATACCACCACAAACTTATCAAAGAATTGTTTGAACACCCTGTTCATCAAATCCATGAATGCAGTAGGGGCATTGGTCAAACCAAAAGACATTACTAGAAACTCGTAATGTCCATACCGAGTTCTGAATGTTGTCTTTGGTACATCCTCCTTTCTTACCTTCAATTGATGATACCCACTTCTCAAATCTATTTTCGAGAAGTATCTAGCACCCTTCAACTGATCAAACAAGTCATCTATTCTTGGCAATGGATATTTATTCTTAATAGTGACTTTGTTTAATTCCCTATAATCAATGCAAAGACGCATTGACCCATCCTTCTTCTTTACGAATAACACTGGTGCTCCCCATGGTGATACACTCGGCTGAATGTATTTCTTGTCGAATAACTCTTGCAATTGTACCATCAGTTCCTTCATTTCTACCGGAGCCATCCTGTACGGGGCCTTAGGTGACAACCCGAATTATTATAAGTTATTAAAATAGGAATTTAACAATTAAACTTCTTATTATGAGATATTTTGAGTTTGAGTATGAAATACTATAATTAGATTATTATGCCTTATTGGCAATGGAATTGTTATGAATTAAATTTTATAAATATTGAGAGTAATTAACTTAATTAAAATAGTGAATTAATGTAAATATATTTATTTTAATAAAATGAGAGGGTAATGTGTTACATATAAATGTAATATGTTAATGTAATTTAATTGTGAATTTTATAAATAGTTAAGATAATTATCAAGTAAAATAAATATTTTAGTTGAGATATTTATTTTATAAAGTAAATATTTGATGGGAATTATTATTGAATAATTTATTCATGTATGATAATATTAAGTAAATTGATGATAAACAATTTTATAATTAGTGCGTATTTTTTACGCTAATGGAATGACAAGGCTCTAATTTAATTAAATAATTAAATTAGAGGATGAATAATTTATTATGATGATAAGGAGTGATTTGATAAATTAAGTTATTAATAAACACAATGTAACTTAATATGAAATTATAAGATTAGGTTTGGTTATGTGTAACAAATGTACTATATAATAGAGGAGTATTAAAATAAATTAAAAAAAGGAGATTTTGGGTGGTAGCCAAACATGGCTTAGTGACCCTTTCTTATTGTAACTGAAGAACCCATAATGCATACGCATTATGTTTATATCAGTTATATTGATATACGTGTTTTGTTCCTAAAGCCTAAGAATAGAGAAAACAAAGAATAGGAGAGAAATTGAGAGAGAAAGAGAAGAAATCCTTTGTTAAATTGAAAAAAGGGTGATTGTGAGAATCAAAGAAGGGAGAGGAAGGATAATCAAGCCATTCTCATCCTCTAATTAAGCTTATGGAGAAATTAAAAAGGTAATATTATTGCCCTAGTTCTTAGTTGTGTTTTATCAAAACTTCTTCTCTTTAATTGTGTATGGTGAATGATTTGAGTAAAGAATTAGTTTATAAATATTATTGGGTATGTATAATTTGTTAGCCATCATATATGATTGATACTTGTTTGCCAAAATCGTGAGAATTGGGATTGTAGGAAGGAATTGTAAAAACTGTGTTTATGTTTATAGGATATGGCTTAGAAGGTACTAAATTTCATGATCAATACTTGTTATAATCTGCAAATTGATGTTGGGTTATGTTAGTATGTGAAGAAATGAAAACAACATAGTTTAAATCGTGTTAATTGGTTAAGTAATGAAGTCGTGGCGATCGAATTCGCTAGAGATGTTAAAAACATGAAAGTAATGTATAAACATGTGTTTTGGGTCAAATTTTAGGTTGGTTAATGTTTTTATAAATTGTTAGAATTCTAGTATGTTGTAGTTCTATGAATTACGAATCCATTGAATCAAAAACGGACTAATTTGGATGTGTATAACTCTAGTTATGAAGATTAGTAGGAGAAAAAGGGTCAAAAATCGCGAAGAACAGTGCCTTCAGGTCCCGTTTTTACGCTAATCTAGGCGGCAATTACTTATTTGTGCCCTAAGTCATTTTAAGAACACAGTTGCGCTATAGGGTGCAGCTGCGCTATGCCCAAGGCTTAATTGGGCGCAGCTGCATGCAAAGTATGTCAGGTGTGACTGCTTTGACCTATTTTAGTAAAATAGGCATAAATTTTTCATACGAACTCCGATTGAGGTGATTCAAGATGATCCGGAATGAGGACGAATAGACCTAAAATTTTTATTCTTTAAGTTTTCAATTTGAGGTCTGGAACAGGGTTCAAAATGGTCATCTTTAGGACTGTTGTGTTTTCGGAGGCAATTAGAGGGCGTCGGGCATGAACGTATGCAAGTGTAGTGCTCTTGACGATAATAGATGTTGTTCTAAGTTATAGAACATGAATATTATGAAGTATAATGATGCTTAACTTTAATAAATGATATATTAGATAAGTTGAATACGCATACTAAGCACACACAAGAGAGACAAATTTGGCGTGTGACGAATAAATGTCAAAACGCCGTGATAAGTGTTAATGAACATAAAAAGTGTTTTAAATCAAATGAAATGAATATTATAAGATATTGAATAGGGTTAATATAAATACAATAAGTAGTCCTAGCAAGACTTAAACACTTGAATGAATTTTGAATATGAAATATAGTGAGATATAAGTCGAAAGTTAACACAATAAAATTGAAAATTGTGTATTGATAATAGGAAGGGTTATGAGATGTAAAGTAAAGTTTATATTATAACTACTATGCATTGCTATGTGACTAATAGTTGATGTGTATAATTATATAAGTGTGTAGGGCACGTGAAGTACAGATAACTGTAAGTTGTTAAACTGTTATTGCTAAACAACGATCAAGGCAAGTCTTTCAGTTCCTATTTGCTATGTGAACTTGGTGATTAATTGTTTTAAATCTTTATTGCAAAGAGCATGATGTGTTATATATATGTTGAATGTATGAAATGTTAAAGTCAACTTATGACTACGTTGATGTAGTAAAGCATGTTGATTGAGTAAGTAACTCAATCTTTATACTTGTTATATGAACTGTAACATGTATTTTATGTTAGTCCAATGTTTATGAGATATATGTTGAACATGTTATTATGTGCTACGTGATGGATGAAAACTGTTAGATTTTGCTGGGCTGTCGAGTTCAACCTTGCAAATAACCATTTTTACAAGTTAAGGATTGAAGGTAACACTATGTGCTACTTGAATGACGTAAATCAGAAATAATACACGAAGATTAATATTTTAGCTAAAGTTGCTATTACTTTATACCATGATTAAGATTCATGAGATGTACTAAATATTTTATGATGTATAGTTTTATGTTGAGTTGTAAAGCTAAAGTTAGAGTTATCTGATATGTAAAGGTTATCGGATTGAAATGTAAAATTTTATATAATAATAGTGATAAAGTGAATCATAAAATAAGATTGATTCAAAGACATATAGTTGATAAAGGTTTTGATTCAGGGAATTAAAGTAAGAAGACATAAAAGTTTTAATTATTCCGCATTTTATAAAGTTTAACATCGAATAATGATGTAAAATCAGAAGTTAGACGTATTATTAACGACCGAAGTTAATAATTAAATTGTATGAATTTTGGGGTCGTTACACCTTAGATATCGGAGCGGTTCCTGGCGCTAAGTCGATCACGAACTCAATCTCTCAGTCAGGCGGATGTCTTGGCAAATCCTCTGGAAACACATCTATAAATCCCCTAACAACTGGTATCACTTCTAGTTTCACCCCCTTCCTCTAAGTATCGACTATGCAATCTAAATAACCTACATAACCTTCACTCAACAACTTCTTGGCCTGCATAATCGTTAGACATCTCGCATGTTTAGGCAATTTTCTACCATGGAAAACTACTTTTGACAAAGTCATAAGGTTTACACATTTCTTTTGGCAATCAATTGTCGCTCCATAATTGAACAACTAATCCATTCCCAAAATAACATCAAACTCTCCAAGTTTTATCGAAATTAAATCTACCATCATGACATTCCATTTAATGTTCACCCTATAATTCTTGTATACAAACCTAACATGAATCATTTCCCTATTCATAATTTCTATGTTTAAAGGGAAATTCAATTCTTCACTAGGTAATCCTAGCCTATTAGCAAATTCATCAGATATAAATGAGCAAGTTGCACCGGAATCAACTAATACATAACCATCAATATCATTAATTGGGATAATACCTGACACAACATCTTTTGATTGTACTGCATCCTGCACCATCATGTTGAAGGTTCTGGCTGTGGGTCTGTTTGATGACGTTGGTCCAACAATGGTCAATATGCCTCCACTGATACCTCCCTTGTTTCCCGTTGTCTCTTCAGCTTTCTTCTTAGGGCATTCACGAGTAAAATGACCCTTCGACCCACACGTGTAGCAAACATTCTTCTTTGGTTGATGGCAATTTAGGGCAATGTGACCCTCCTGGCCACAGTTAAAGCATACCCACTTACCCCTTAAGCACACGTCAATGTGATTCTTTCCGCATGTAGCACATGCTTCAAACTTATTTTTTTGTTGGCTACCTTATTGGCTTCCAGCACCAACACTCGCATTCCACTTTCTCTTCAAGTTACTACTACCATTTCCACCACTACTACCACCATTCTTATCTTCACCCTCATTCTTCTTCTTTCTTTGTTCTTGATTATACTTTGTCACAGCCTTGCCTCCACCCTCAGCGAGAATTGCCTTCTCAAGCACCACTGCAAACATCATTAACTGGAATATGGAGACTCTGTTGTACAACCAGGGCTTCAATTCCTGTTCAAACCTCCTCGCCTTACGCTCATCCGTGTTCACTTGATATGGCGCAAACCTTGCCAACTCATTGAACCTTGCTGCATACTCTGACACTGTCATTGTGACCTGTTTTAGCTCTAGAAACTGCATTTCCATCTGATTCTTTGAACACTCTAAGAAATAGGTCTCGAAGAATATTTCCTTGAACCTTTCCCAAGTCATAACTCCCTGACCTCCTCTAGTTTTATTGGCTTGCCACCAATAACTGGCCTCTGCTTTTAACATGAATGTTGCAAAATCAGTCTTCTGGTACTCACCGACCCTAGCAACATCAAATACCTTCTCTATTTCCAAGATCCAGGTCTGTGCGTCAACCAAATTCATGGTTCCACAGAATTCTGGTGGTCAAACCGCTTTGAAATCCTTAAAAGTTGCAGCTTGATCCCGCGATTGATTCTGCAGTGCTCCAGTCAGAAGTGCCACCAACTGCTGAACTGGGTTAGCTTCAGCGTTGTTATTGTTGGTAGATCCCTAAAGGGTTTGCTGTCGTGGTTGTCGTCTTCTTAGAGGCATTTTTTGATTAAAATACACTTATTAGATTATTACTCAATTTCTTTTAAGTATTTCCTACTTAATTTTCACATCATAAAATATCATCATATAACACATAACATCTTGAATAAAAATTAACATTTTATTCATTCATCATCTTTAGAAAACATAAGAACAATAACATCACTACTATTTACATTACTTTCCTGAACTACTAAAGTTTCATGATAACATCATTATCATATCCCATAGGTCACATAACACTTGGGATTTACATCATATTTATCATATCATTAATCATATATCAAGTAAATTTATGAGGACCTACTAAAATACTGCATAGCCTTACAACGCTCTTCTTCCATAATACGAAACATTTTTCAGCAATCTAACGTGTACGATGGCAGCGTCTCGAACTGAATCGGATAACACATGACCTGATCTTAAGCTCGATTGATCACATTGTTGAAAACACTATTCATCTCTTCCATCTTGATCTTCTTCACTTGTACATCTCTCTCTGCTATCCCGGCTCGTTTAGAAGCTTTTTCGTACGCATCTTTGGCTCTTACCCTCTTAGTAGACTCTTCTTTCAGCTTGTTCTTCAGTTCCACAATCTCCTCTGTCATTTGCTCATTCGCTCCTTTAGTGTGGATCAACTTTCCTTCGACATTACTCAGACGTTCATCTAGATCCTAGATCTCGTTGTCCTTCTGCGCCATTGAGGTCTGCTATTCAACTACTATCTCTTCTAGCTCCTTGATGCTATCCCGAAGTTCCATATTACAGTCGTATACTTCATTGTGCATATGAGCAACAATTGAATTTAGTGGAATCTCTTCCTTCTCGTCCTCCTCATCCTCATTCGACTGTGGCAACTCAACAGGGTCCTCCTCGTCCGTCTCTATCTCATCATCCCCCTCAGGTAAACCCTCCTTGTCAACCACTGTGACCAACATCGATGTTTCCTGTGGCAGTAGTTGTTCCCAAACCACATGAATATCTCCAAGTTCCTCCTCTCTAGGCATCTGGAATCCTTCCTCCCTAACCTGACTAGATTCTCCTACATTAGCCATCCCGATAATAAAATTTGAAGTTTTAATTACTAATCATTACTACTCGACACTCACGAGTAAATAGGTTGCAACCACATAAGCACATAAATGTTTTATTATTTCTTTCTTAAAACTTGATAAGAGTTTATCACCACTATCTTTTCAAAGGTTACTTCCTAAGGCTTTTCCCATACCTAAGGTTCATAACCTAAAGTTTTGATACCAACTTGTGACACCCCCAAATCTGGGTACTTCATTCCCCTAAGACATGGTGTTCACTTTCCATGCATTCATACTATCTACCCAGATAAGATAACATTTAAACCATAAATCCTTCCTATTAAAGGGTTACATCAATAAGTCCAATAAAATCTCCTAGGTTATCTAACCTTAAAATACAAACATTAAGTGAGAAAAATAAAATAATTACATCTCAACAATTAAAACAAAGTCTGACAATATAGAAATTAATAGACTTACAAGTCTTCAACACTTGTTCATCTTTCCTTTTCCTTTACTAGTGGTAGGTTCATCGACCTTCTCAACTTTAGTTGTAATGGTTATATAAGCAAGAGTGAGCAAAACAAATGCTCACTAGATATAGCAATGAATCAACAAGAGAATAATAACTGCCAATGGATAGGCTCATCAAAACTGAATAGTACTCTATCAATGATAACCAAAAACTGGATTCAAAATATGAAATATATCTGAGGGTCATAAGACCACGAACTATGCCCATGATTACAAGTAATCTTTCAACTTTAACCTAAATAGTTATACTGTAGGCACTTCACGCATTTAGGGGGATCAGCCCTTTGTACCATTTATTGTGCACAAACATTTAAACGTTTAAGCGTAAATAATCCCCTATAATAGGGTTGTTCATCTCAATTTTAATATATGAGTCCGCACCGAAGGAAGTTTGGTTTGGATAAGTTTCAAGGAAATTTAGAGTTCAACGAACATCAACTAAGGATTAGTTAAATCAATATAGTTTAAAATCACTTCAATTGCTTGATAGAAATATGATATAAAATAGTCATGAATTGTAAGTGAATCAACATTATACATCGAAATCATGGTTTAAAAATGAACTAGGAAGCATAGGCATTTGAATATTATAACAAACCTTGCTTGAATAATAATAAGCTAAGGCTATTAATCTTACTCAATAAAACAAGTGATTTAATGAACGTGCATGATTAATAACAAGTTAAGGAATAAAACTTGCTCAACATGAGAATAACAGAATTTAGGAACTTGCGTAATAAGAAACAAAATTAAAGATAGGAACCCTTCTCAAAGTAAGAGTTAGGTTGAAGAGTTTGTATGAACATAATCAAGTTAGAATAGATATATAAGTAGGTTTAAGAACTTGCTCAATGCATCAATAAGGTTTAAACACTTGCCCAATAATAAAAGTAGAGTTAGAGAATTTGCCTTGTGCATAGGTTAAACAATCACTACTCACGTTCACCATAAGTCCTACACATTCCAAATATATTGACAATACACATTAGTTACAATAATATTAGCTTCATAAGTTTCTTTCCCACTTTTAGTATAGCTCACTAACTAAGTTTAAGTTTAAACAACATCACATCTTTTCATGAACATCACCTTTTAGCTTTATTACAACTACTTAAATGATCATGTCATTGCACCATATACACATTAACAACTTGATACAACATCCTATTACATGTCCAACATGTTATCATTAGGTTATACTAAAACACAAAGTATTACACTTGCATTCGCGCAGTCCGACGCCCTTCGATTGCCTCCAAATGCATAACAGTCCTAACGATGGCCATTTTGAACATTCATAACTACCTTAAATTGAAAAACTTAAAGAATAAAAGTTATAGGCCTATTCACCCTCGTTCCGAATCATCTTGAATTGTATCAATCAGAGTTCGTATGAAAGGGTTATGCTCATTTTAGTAAAACATATCCGGTTAGTTTTTTTTCTTCACAATTTGGCAAAACAGACCACCCCTATGACGCCCCCAAAATAGGTATACATCACCCATTCTGAGTTACTAAATACATGGTACAAAAAACAACTATAACTTTATTATTACAATTGTCGTGCAAAATACGACAACACATACTGTGAGTTTAAATATAAATATTGTCTTCTAGATAATATCCACACCCAGATAAAGTCCTCATTACAATTATTGACACACTATTTTACAAAATTGTGAGGACTACTAAACAACTGTCTAGAACCATCATTCCACACCCCGACTACTTCCCGTTATGTTCTCGCTTCCTGAGAAGAAAAATGGAACAAAAAAGAAAAGGGTGAGCTCAACTAGCCCAGTAAAGAATATTATGACTAAGATAATATACAACAAATTATCATTAGTCTTCAACAGGGAAAAATCTGATAGAATATAAAAGACAACAAGTTTTAGATCAACAACTGCAGCGGAAACAGCAATTCATTAGAAGAGTTAAGTAGAGAATGAAATCTAGTATCATCTATGAATTTAAAAGTCCATCATCAATATTTTATCCCTGTAACATCAATCAATATACAACTTGAATCAAATATTCATCTTTGCACTACGGTCCAAAGATATTCATTTGTATCACCAGTTGGTCATGTTCATCTCAACATATGTTCATCTTTGCACTACGGGCCAAAGATATTCATCAGGTAATCATACATCTTTGCACTACAGGCCAAAGATATTCATCAAGTATCACAATTAAGGACTGAGGATGATGAAAAACATTTTAGAGAACGAATCCAGTGAGACAGAAGGACAAATATTAGGGATTCGTATTTTGGTTTATCCAAATTCAATAATACTCCATAATAACCAAGTGTGAAGTAGAATTCAAAAATAAAGATCAAAACATGGATACAATCAAAGATAGTAACCAAAAAAAATATCTGGGAAGAAAAAAAGAAAATTTCATTTTTCGGTGAATAATGTCGTATTTGTGAATAGTGCCGTATACTGAATAGTGTCGTATACGTTAATAGTAACCCCGACAAAAAAAGGTAGAAATTCCACAATAAAATTCATAACAATATCTCAGCATAATGATATTGAAAAAAATAATATCATTTAAGAAGAAAAAGTACTTCGGAATGAAAGGTCGGATGTGATGCTGAATGAAACTTGTACTGAATAGCAACTCTCAAAGTATCTAAATACTCACAAAATACGCTCGATAATATAGAGAGAGAAAGAGAGAAAGCTTATGTTTCTAGTGTGATTTTCAATTCTAACCTAGGCACCTATTTATAGAAAAATGCTAGCACGCCGAAGTAGACTTGACCTGCTACCTGATGGCTTTACCTGCTACTATTGCCACCCACCACATTTGAAATAAAATTTGAGCACATTTCTCAGCAACCAAAAGTGGAGCCCACTCAATTCTAGAATTTTCCACCAAAAATCATTTATAAACATAATTTCCGAATCAGTCACCTCTTAAAATTCATAACAAATCATACATTCATTTTTAACGGTTCAAAATTTGTGGATATATACTCAACTTATATATGTATAACATATCTAAAATTCACAACGATCCAACGGTCAGATTAAAAATTATAACTCACACAATATATCTCAAGAACACTGATTTGATTTGTAATACCTCCATTCCTACAAAAATACTGATAAAACACCTCAACATTAATAGCCACATAAAAGAAATATTTCCTTATCATATAAATCAATAAATAATTATTCACAAATAATATTACAGAATCACAATAATGACAAACAGGCCGTTCCCAGGAAAGAGGGGGCTTTCCAATAAGGATTTCTCCTTACTGGCCCGCAATTGGGTGACCAAACCTCTCCTTAGACAAAACTTTCTAGACATTGCCAATAATGCTATCTAATAATATTATTCAAATAATATAAATTATTGATATGATAATGGGAAATCTTGTGTAGTGATAATTATTGAAACAACAATAATATAAAATATCAACGCAACAATTATTGAATCAATAAAATAAAATATTGAGCAATAATTACTATAACAATTATTGAGTAAGTGCTTCTTCACGTGAGAATCAATAATTCAAAAATCAATCACTGGTGTGCTCTTGTGCAACCCACAGCAGTATTCTTGTATTTTAACCACCGGGTATTCCAACAGTGTTAACGGTAACAACTACGCCGTTATTTATAAAAACTCAAACTTGTCGTTTTCTTCATCCGATAGTTATTCTGTTATGAGGCCGATGAATGTCTGCGCCATCGTATGAATATTCCCCGACAACAAGAATATTCCACGACCAAACGAATACTCCCCGACAAAATGAATATTTTATAACCACTTCCTTATTTTGTAAAATTTGCACATTTCACCCATAACCAAAGTATTATATCAAATTAACTCCTTATTATTTCAAGATAATAAATAGAGAAAATTTAATTTTATTCATAATAAGTTGGGGTCTTACAACCTCCCCTCCTTATGAAATTTTGTCCTCAAAATTAATGTACGTACCTCGTGTTTCGAAAAGGTGAGGGTACCTCATTTTCATTTTCGATTCTAACTCCCAAGTCATTTCCTCAATAGCATGGTTCCTCCATAAAACCTTAACTTATTGTATAACCTTTGTTCGTAGGATATGCTCTTTCCTATCCAATATATTGACAGGTACCTCCTCGTACGTTAAATCTTCAGCTATCTCGTCTGGTTCTAACACAATAATGTGGTTTGGGTCTTGCACATATTTACGAAGCATAGATATATGAAAAACATTATGAGCACGAGACATGCTTGGAGGTAACGCGAGTCTATAGGCCACATTTCCTATTCGGTCAAGAATCTCAAATGGACCAACAAATCGTGGATTGAGCTTTCCTCTCTTCCCGAATATTGTAACTCCCTTCCATGGAGCAATACGTAATAGTACATGATCTCTAATATTAAATTCCACGTCCTTTCGATGAAGATCGGCATCATAACTCTTTTGTCGATCTTGTGAGGTCTTTATACGTTACCGGATCATTTGAATCTTTTTCGTAGTCATGAGTACTAATTCTGGTCCCAACAATGTTGCTTCACCCACCTCGTCCCAACATACTGGAGAATGACATTTTCATCCATACAACGCCTCAAATGGAGCCATGCCTATACTTGCTTGATAACTGTTATTGTAGGAGAATTCCACCAATGGCAAGTACTTATCCCAACTTCCTTTAAAATCTAGGACACATAGTCTTAATAGATCTTCAAGGATTTGAATAGTCCTTTCTGATTGTCCGTCTGTTTAAGGATGGTATGCCGAACTGAATCGTAAATCCGTGCCCATAGCTTTATGCAAGCTAACCCAAAATCGTGAAGTGAATCTTGGGTCACGATCTGAAACTATGGATACTGGCATGCCATGCAATCTCACAATCTCATTCACATACATATGAGCAAGACATTCAAGGGAATAAGTCTCACGTATAGGCACGAAATGAGCAGACTTGGTTAATCTATCAACAATAACCCAAATCGCATCTATACCTTGAGAAACCTTGGGAAGACCCGTAATGAAATCCATTGTAATGTGTTCCCACTTCCATATTGGAATCTTAAGTGGTTGCAATGGACCCTTTGGCATTTGATGCTTTGCCTTTACACGTTGACAGGTTAAACACCTCGAGATAAACTCCGTGATCTCTTTCTTCATATTGTTCCACCAAAATGTATGTTAAAGATCATGATACATTTTGGTACTCCCATGATAGATTACAAATGGTGTGTTGTGTGCCTCCATCATGATTCTATGCTTCAAATCAGAATCATTAGGAATGCAAAGTCTGGAGTTGACTCGAAGTATTCCTTCTTCATCGATTCCTGCTTCTGGAATAGCACCTTCTTGCACTTTCTTCTTCATACACATCAGCCCCAGGTCCGTAGCTTGAGTAGCTTTAACTTTATCGATTAAAGTCGGTTCTACTCGTATGTTTGATATCATCACGTGGGAACTTGGAGCCTTAAACTCTATCTCCAACCTTTGTAAGTCGTACAAAATGGGCCTTTGGGTTAACAACATTGCACTCGTACCCGCATATGATCTTCTACTCAATGCGTCAGCTACGACGTTTACTTTTCCAGGATGATATTGAATGCTATGGTCGTAATCCTTCAACAGCTCGAGCCAACATCGTTACCGCATGTTGAGTTCCTTTTGGGTGAAGAAATATTTGAGACTTTTATGATCCGTATAAATCTCCACTTTCTCCCCATACAGGTAGTGTCTCCAGATTTTTAACGCAAAAACGACTGCTGCCAACTCTGGATCATGAGTAGGATAATTCCTCTTATATTCTTTGAGTTGTCACGAGGCATAGGCTATGACTTTACCATGTTTCATGAGAACACATCCTAACCCTTTGCCTGAAGCATCGCAGTAGATAACAAATCCATCTGAACCAGATGGTATTGTTAGAACAGGTGCCGAAATGAGTCTCCTCTTGAGCTCTTGGAAACTCTTCTCGCATTCCTTGCTCCATACGAATTTTGTATCTTTCCGAGTCAACTGAGTTAACGGAGTAGAAATTCGAGAAAATCCTTCCACGAATCTCCGATAATAACCAACTAAGCCCAAAAAGCTACGCACTTCGGTCACCGACTTCGATTGCTCCCAACTTTGTATTGCTTCAATCTTCGCCAGGTCAACAGATACTCCATGTTTTGACACCACGTGCCTAGGGAATGCTACTTCCTTAAACCAGAACTCGCATTTCTTTAGCTTGGCATATAGCTTATTGTCACGAAGTCTTTGAAATACCAGCTTCAAATGGAGCTCATGATCTTCATGACTTTTGGAATAGATGAGGATGTCATCAATAAAGACAACAACGAACTGATCCAAATATTCCTTGAATACATGATTCATCATATCCATAAAAGCAACAGGAGCATTAGTCAATCCAAAAGATATGACTAAGAATTCATAATGCCCATACCGAGTCCTGAAGGCAGTCTTTGGAATATCCTCAGTTTTAATCTTCAGCTGATGATATCCAGAATAAAGATCGATCTTTGAAAAGAATTGTGCTCCTTGCAACTGGTCAAATAGGTCATCAATGCGAGGTAGCGAATACCTATTCTTGATGGTGACATGGTTTAATTCCTGGTAGTCAATACAAAGTCGCATACTCTCGTCTTTCTTCTTTACAAATAAAATAGGAGCACCCCAAGGGGATGTACTAGGATGAATGAAACCAATGTCTAACAATTCCTGTAGTTGGACTTTTAACTCTTAAAGTTCAATAGGAGCCATTCGATAGGGGGTTTTAGAAATGGGATTTGTACCAGTTCAAGATCAATAAAGAATTCAACTTCTCGTTCTGGGGGTAGACCAGGAAGTTCTTCCGGAAATATGTCAGGAAATTCATTAACAACAGGAATATTATTCAAATCTGACGTGTTTTTGTTCAAGTCCATAATATGGGCTAAGAAAGCTTGACATCCGTTTTTCAATAAACGAATAACTTTATGGCTTGATATGACATTGACTGATTTTAGTGGTTTAGTTACTTGAATTCGTATAACCGATTGGTTAGGAATATGAAAACTAACAACCTTACGAAAACAATTAATTTTGGCATGATGAGTGGTTAACCAATCAATTCCTAAAATCACATCAAAAGCAAGTATCTTTAAAGAAATAAGATCAACAGGTAATGTGATTGTGCCAACTTGGATCAAGAAAGATTTATAAACTGTAGAGGTAACGAATGTTTCACCCAATGGAGTTTCAACAGATAAGTTAAAGTCCAATTTCTTTGGAGTCAAGTTTAAACGTTGAGCACAAGCAGGAGAATAAAAGAATGGGTAAAATTGGTATCTAGTAAGGTATAAACTCGTAAGAGTTCAAGATTAGCTTACCCGTGATCACCTCGTTCGGGTTTCTCGCGTTTTAGCCAGTCACGAAAAATGCCCTTCCTTGAACCACCGACTTTGTTTTGTCCGTAGTCGCCTTTGGTGATGCCATCCCAGTTGGACTTGACTTCGCTACCGGACAAAATTGGGCTATGTGACCATCTTTTCCACAATTGAAACACACCTTAGAAGGCTGTGAACAGTTTGGACTTATGTGTCCCTCCTCTCCGCATCTGTAGCATCTAACTGGCGGTCGTTCTCCTCCCCTAGAATTTGTTATTGGTGCTGGTGCTGCTGCTGATGTCTTCCCGTTATTGTTGGATCTCCTCTTTTTGAAATTACCACTTGACTCACCTCTTCTATTATCATGACCACGATTACCACCCGAGTGGTTACCGCTTTTGTCCGTATTCTTCCCTCCTCGCTGGTTATCATCGCTCCGATGACTGCTGTCACCGGTATGACCCTGGTTGTGGTCCCTCGGTTGAACATACTCATTATCACGCTCTAATAATTGAGCCCTGTTTACAACATCTGAATATAAAGAAAATTTATAAGAGATAAGATATTGTCGAATCTCGGGTTTTAGACCTCTCAAAAACATCCGCATCATACGTTCCTCATTTTCTACCAAATGAGGTGCAAACCTGGATAACTCCGCGAACTTTGCCTCGTGCTGGGACACCGTCATGTTGTTCTGTTCCAGTCTAATAAACTCTACCTCCTTCATATGATGAATACTTTCAGAAAAGTACTTGTCATTGAATAGTTTCTGAAATTTTTCCCAAGACATGTAGAGTGCAGCTGGCTGGGTACGCTTCATAGATTCCCACCAGTAATCTGCCTCACCACGGAACATAAAGGTGGCGAATGGAACCTTCTGTTCCTCCGTGCAGCCCAAGACATCAAATATCTTGGTAATTTTCTTAACCCACGTTTCTACCTTAATCGGATCAGGCTTTCCCCAGAAATCTGGTGGTCCCAACTCCTTGAACTGCTTGGCTGTGACAAACCGCGCGTTGCTATAATTTCCACCCGTATTTTGTACACGAGTCTCCCTCGTTTGATTTTGCATGAACTGCAAAAAATTTCTAAACATCGCATCATTCATCGTTTCCTCGGTAGTGTTGTTTATAGGAGGAATATTGTCTTCCTGTTGCACGTTTTCTTGGTTTGTAATCAAAGGTTGTTCCACAGTCTCATAGAATCCATTGTTAACGTTCTCAGCTGCCATTCTTAAAACCTGCCATAAAACAGGGGTTAGTTAAACAAATTAACATATCACATAATATCCCTATATTATGACTGACCAACAAATAAGCTTAGGTAGGACACACTAGCGAAGGATTTACTCGTCTCTCCCCTCCTAGTTCTATTCCTCGATCTCCACCAGAGACCATATCTCTAAGCTCTGATACCAACTGTGACGCCCCCAAAATAGGTATACATCACCCATTCTGAGTCGCCAAATACATGGTACAGAAAACAACTACAACTTTATTATTACAATTGTCATGCAAAATACGACAACACATACTATGAGTTTAAATACAAATATTGTCTTCTAGACAATATCCACACCCAGATAAAGTCCTCATTACAATTATTGACACACTATTTTACAAAATAGTGATGACTGCTAAACAACTGTCTAGAACCATCATTCCACACCCCTACTACTTCCCGCTATGTTCTTGCTTCCTGAGAAAAAAAATGGAACAAAAAGGAAAAGGGTGAGCTCAACTAGCCCAGTAAAGAATATTCTGACTAAGATAATATACAACAAATTATCCTTAGTCTTCAACAGGGAAAAATTTGATAGAATATAAAAGAGTTAAGTAGAGAATGAAATCTACTATCATCTATGAATTTAAAAGTCCATCATCAATATTTTATCCATGTAACATCAATCAATATACATCTTGAATCAAATATTCATCTTTGCACTACAGGCCAAAGATATTCAATTGTATCACCAGTTGGTCATGTTCATCTCAACACCTGTTCATCTTTGCACTATGGGCCAAAGATATTCATCAAGTAATCATACATCTTTGCACTACATGCACAAGATATTCATCAAGTATCACCATTAAGGACTTAGGATGATGAAAAACATTTTAGAGAACGAATCCAGTGAGACAGAAGGACAAATATTAGGGATTCGTATTTCGGTTTATCCAAATTCAATAATACTCCATAATAACCAAATGTGAAGTAGAATTCAAAAATAAAGATCAAAACATGGATACAATCAAAGATTGTAACCATAAAAGACATCTAGGACGAAAAAAAAATTCATTCTTCGGTGAATAGTGTCGTATTTGTGAATAGTGCCATATACGTGAACAGTGTCGTATACGTGAATAGTAACCCCGACACAAAAAGATAGAAATTCCACAATATAATTCATAACAATATCTCAGCATAATGATATTGAAAAAGATAATGTCATTTAAGAAGAAAATAACATCTTTTACCTCAAAAAAATAGTACTTCAGAATGAAAGGTCGGATGTGATACTGAATGAAACTTGTACTGAATAGCAACTCTCTAAGTATCTAAATACTCACAAAATACGCTTGATAATATAGAGAGAGAAAGAGAGAAAGCTTATGTTTCTGGTGTGATTTTCAATTCTAACCTAAGAACCTATTTATAGGAAAATGCTAGCACGCCGAAGCAGACTTGACCTACTACCTGATGGCTTTACCTGCTACTATTGCCACCCACCACATTTGAAATAAAATTTGAGCACATTTCTCACCAACCAAAAGTGAGGCCCACTAAATTCTAGAATTTTCCACCAAAAATCATTTATAAACATAATTTTCGAATCAGACACCTCTTAAAATTCATAACAAATCATACATTCATTTCTAACGATTCAAAATTTGTAGACATATACTCAACTTATATATGTATAACATATCTATAAATCACAACGATCCAACGGTCGGATTAAAAATTATAATTCACCCAATATATCTCAAGAACACTGATTTGATTTTTAATACCTCCATTGTAAGGCCCTAACTTTTTTTAATAAAGATGATTTTTCTATAAATATCATTTTTAAATATTATGGAATGAATTTGATATAATATTATAGTTGTGGGTAATATTTACAAATTACGCAAGTTGTTATATAATATTCGATTGGTCAGAGAATATTCGTTTTAACAAGGAATATTCGTATGATGGCACAATCATTGGTGGACCCCACAACAGAATTATTGTCGGATTGAGAAAACGACAAAAATATTTTATGAAAATAACGTCGGAAGTTTTACCGTTAACTGTTGAAACACCCTGTGTTAAAAATACAGGAATACGCGTGGTTGCATAGTAGCACACGATATTGAATATTGATGCTTACGTGAGAAGTCACTCAATTTTGTTCAATTATTGTTATAGTAATTGTTGCATAGTATCTCACGTTATTTGATTCAATTATTGTCGATATTTTTATATTATTAAATCAATAATTAAGATGACAAAGTTATTAATATTATTATTTACAATATTAACTGTGAGACCCCAAATTTTACGAATAAAGATTTAAATTTCTCAAATTTTTTTTTTATTATGGTGTGGATTTAATATAATGTTATAGTTGTGGTTAATATTTATAAATTTTGCAAAGTATGGAATTTGTTATATAATATTAGATTGGTCGGGAAATATTTTTTTTATCGGGGAATATTCGTACGATGACACAATCATTGGTGGACCCCACAAAGGAATTATTATCGGATTGAGAAAACGGCAAAAATATTTTTATGAAAATAACGACGGAAGTTTTACCATTAATATTGTTGAACTACTCAGTAGTAAAAGGACAGTAATACGCGTGGTTGCATAGTAGCACACGATATTGATTATTGATGCTTACGTGAGAAGTCACTCAGTTTTGTTCAATTATTGCTTCAGTAATTGTTGCATAATATCTCACGTTATTTGATTCAATTATTGTCGATATTTTATATATTATTAAATAAATAATTGAGATGACAGAGTTATTAATATTATTATTTGCAATATTAACGATGTCTAGAAGTTCTGCCAATGAGAGGTTTGGTCATCTAATTGCGCGCCAATAGGGAGAAATTCTTATTGGGAAGCCCCCTCTTTCCTGGGAATGACCTGGTCGATTAATAGTGTGAATTATAATAATGATGATGAAGTTTTGTTTTATTAGTATTATTAATGTAATAAAACAGAAAAGCTTTTTATATAAAACTGAATACTTTTATAAAGTTATTTGTTTTATTAGGCAATAATTAGAATATATTATATTTTATTATGCATAATGTTTTGTATAGTAAAATATTTTTATATAAAATAGAATACTTTAATAAAGTTATTTTTTTTTTTATTAGCAATAATTAGAATATATTATATTTTATTATGCATAGTGTTTTCTGCATAGTATTTACATAGTAAAAATTTTTTATATAAAATGTAATACTTTTATAAAGTTATTCGTTTTATTAGATTATAAATAGAATATATTATATTTTATTTAAGAAGATTTTGTTTTATTAGAATATTTTATTAAATCAATCTGGACCGTCCATTTAAAAGTGAATCAATCTGGACCGTTCATGAATTAGTTATTATTCAATCCATTTTTTCTATAAATAGAAGCTCATTCCTTCATTATTTCTTATGAATTCACTGAAACTCTAGCGAGAGAAACTGTAGAGAATTCTTCTTCTATAATCTTGAGCGTATTTTCTGTTTAAGAAAGCTTTAAGCGTAGTGCAAGTTTCTTCAAGTATATCCCCGCCCTACCCGTCGGAGTACTCTTCTTTATAAGGTAAGGGATAATATTTGTTGTACTCGTAAGGGGTATTATTTCTTTCGTATTCATGAAGAGAACTTATGTTATTCCATTTTTTTATTCTGTTGGAATAATCTGTATACGCGGTCTACCCTATACTTTGTGAAATTCTTCTGTTATTCCATTCTTTATTATTATGTTCGAATAACCTGTCTATGCGAAGTACCGCATACATAGTGAAATTCTTCTCGTTATTCCATTCTTTATTATTCATTGGAACATCCCGCTTGGTCGTAATTTCTTTGACACGGTTCCATTATTTATTATTCTCGTTGAATATATCGTCATAATGCGTTACGCATGACTGGTTTTGTTATTTATTATTCGTTGTTGGAACATCCATCCAAGCCGCTAAATTTTGCTCGAACTCGTTTCCATTCTTTATTATTCGATCTGAATATCCATCTGCGTGCGCTTACGCATGACATGGTTCCATTCTTTATTATTCATCTGGGAATAACTCATTCATGCAAATGCATGGTGGTGAATCCTTCTGTTATTCCATTCTTTATTATTCTGTTAGAATATCCTATCTATGTGGATTACCACATGCATGGTGAATGATCATTTGTATTCATTCCTTATTAAATTGTGGAAATGATCTGTATACGTGGATTACCACATGGCGGGAGAAAATCCATTTGCAGTTTCATATATTCTATTATACTTAGTTGGTTAAAGTTTTGACTTCTATACTCCATGAAATTAGTGGAATATCCTTGATATTTGCGCTTCATCTAGTATCTTTTCATGGAAATATTCTTCTGAGCATTCTTGAATTTTACTCTACAAAGAAGTATCATGTTGACAATTTGGACGTTTTTAGATCCTGGATAAATCAATTCTTGAACTTGTTTTATTGAATTATTATGTCATTGTCATCATCCTCATGTTTATATTATGTTGAAAGTCATCTGTGGCCTGTAGTGCATAGATGGACTTGGTATGATTACGACCAGGGATTATTCGGTATAATCATGACCATAATGTTACAAATGATGTGGAAAAAGTCCTCATTGGCCCGTAGTGCATTGATGGACAATTTTTGGTATGATTATGGCTATGGATTCTCTTCGGCCAAGGGTGCAAAGATGAATTGTTTTATGGCATGATCAAGACCGTTGATGAAAACATGATTATCTTTAGCCCGTAGTGCATTGATAATTAGTGGTCATGATACTAAATAATATCCTTAGCCTGTAGTGCAGGGATGATTTAATGATGTGGATAATTTATTAAGCTGAGTTTCAGCGATAAAAGTGATGAAAAACCTTTTAAATCATAGAAGATAGTAGATTTTATTCTCTACTTGACTCTTCTAATAGATTGCTTGTTCCGCTGTCGTTAAACTTGATGTTTGTTATATTGTATCAGTTTAACACTGTTGAAGGCTAACGATAATTTATTCTGCATTATCTTAGTTATAATATTTGTTACTAGACTAGTTGAGATCACCCTTTTTGCTTTCATTGTTCTATTCAGGAAATGAGAACGTAGCAGGGACTAGTCGGGGAATGGAGTGACGGTCCAGATGATAGTATTAGTAGTCCTCACTATTATATGAAATAGTGTAATAATAAATGTAATAAGATTGAATTTGAGTGTGGATATTGTCTAGATGACAATATTCGTGTTAAAACTCTTAGATTATGTTTTGTCGTATTTTGAGTTTGAATACTGTCTAGAAGACAATATTTGTATTAAAACTCATAGCTCATGTTGTATAATTAAGTTGTATTTGAATTTTGTACCATGTATTTGGCGACTCAAGATGGGTGATGTATACCTATTTTGGGGGTGTTACAGTTGGTATCAAAGCTTAGGGATATGATCCCTGGCTGAGATGTCAGATAAGAACTAGGAGGGGAGAGACGGGGAATTCCTTCGCTAGTATGACCTACCTAAGTTTATTTTGTATTTAATTGGTCGGTCAGAGTATAGGGATAATATGTGATATGTTAATTAACCCTTGTTTTGTGGCAGTATTTGAAAATGACATCCGAGAATGTTGAGAATAGCAATGGAGCAAAGTAGACCGTTGAGTCTCCACATATCAATAATCAGGATAATGTGCATCAAGAAGGCGACAATCCTCAGGCAAACAACAACACTGACCAAATGATGAACGATGGAATGCTCAGAGTCTTTATGCAATTCATGCAACAACAGGTAAGAGAGACTCCTATTCAAAATATAGGTGGAAATAATGGTAACCCACGCTCGGTCACCGCTAAGCAGTTCAAGGAGCTGGGACCACCGGAGTTTTTGGGAATGCCAGAACCATTTAAGGTAGAGACGTGGTTAAAGCAGATCACCAAGATATTTGATATCTTGGGATGCTCAGAGGAGAAAAAGGTTCCATTTTCCACTTTTATGTTGCATAAAGAGGCAGATTACTGGTGGGAATCTGTAAAATGTACCCAGACTGACGCACTTAAGATGTCTTGGAAGAAGTTCCAAGAGCTGTTCAACGACAAGTACTTTCTCAAAAGTATTCGTCACATGAAGGAGGTGGAGTTCATCAAGCTGGAGCAAAACAATATGATCGTGTCGCAGTATGAGGCTAAGTTTGCTGAGTTGTCTCGGTTTGCATCCCATTTGGTGGATAATGAGGAGCGAATGACGCAAATGTTTCTGTGAGGTTTGAAACCCAATATACGTCAATACCTCATTTCTCACAAACTTTGTTTATATCCAGATGTTGTGAATAGGGCTCAGTTATTGGAGCGCGATAATGAGTCAGCACAACCAAAAGGCAACAACCAACAACATGATAATAATTGTATCAGTGGCAACGGCCATCGGAACAATGATAACCATCGTGGGGGAAATTATCATGCCAAGAATGGTAACCACTTCGGTGGTAATCATGGCCAAGATAATAGAAGTGGAAATTTCAAGAAGAGAATGTTCAATAATGATGGAAAGACAGTAGCACCAACACCCATTTCAAAGGAAAAAGAACGACCACCGGTCGTATGTTTCAAATGCGGACAGGAGGGACACATTCGTCCAAACTGTACGCAGCAATCCAAAGCGTGTTTCAATTGCGGAAGAGAAGGTCACCTAGCTCGATTTTGTTGTGTAGTGAAGTCAAGTCCAGCTGGGATGGTGACGCCAAAGGATGTCCCAGACAAGTCAAAGCTGGTAGTTTAAGTGAGAGTGTTTGTTGAGGAACCCAAACGAAGTTTTCACGGGTAAGTTAATCATAAACGCTTACGAAGTCTATACCTTATTTGATACCGGTTCTACCCACTCTTGTATTTCACCTAGTTGTGTTTAATGTTTGAACTTGGCTATTGAGAAATTAGACTTTGACTTATCTGTTAAAACTCTGTTAGGAGAAACCTTCGTTACATCCATTATTTATAAATCTTGTTTGATTCAAATCGACACTTTCACGTTACCTGTCGATCTTATCTCTTTGAAAATACTTGCCTTTGATGTGATTTTTGGAATCGATTGGTTAACTACTCATCATGCTTTTCGTAAGGTTGTTAGCTTTTATATTCCTAACCAACCTATTATGCGAATTCAAGCAACCAAACCACTAAAGTCAATCACTGTTAAATCAAGCCATAAGTAAAGAGCCCCGATCCTTTCGTTGTTGACTTCCTTATGTGGAATACACCGAAGCCAGACTATCCGTAGGGGACGTTGTGAATAACGGTGGCAAGTTGATAGGTATCAATGTGACGTGCTATCCAAGTCTTGGATGAGGGTCACAGTTTTGAATGATATTTCTATCGTTAATAAATTTCTTGACGTATTTCTGAAGACTTCTTGGCCTACCCCAAAGCATGAAATCGAATTTTGTACTGACCCCAGTACAAAACCCCATTTCTAAAACCCTTAAATATTTCTTCAACTAAAACGAACGTAACATGCGCCAAAGACGTTGACTCGAGCTGTTGAAGATTATGATCGTACCATTCAATACCATCATAGAAAAGCGAACGTGGTAGCTGACGCGTTGAGTAGAAGATCGTATGCATTTATGAGTATAAATATACGAACCTACATGAAGATAACGAATATACGAGTAGAATCGACTTTAATCGATAAAGTTAAAGTCGCTCAAACTACACACCCGAAGCTGATGAATGTGAAAAAAAAGAAGGTTCAAGAGGGTGTTATTCTAGAAGCAAGAATTGATGAAGAGAGGAAATGTCAACCCTCGATTTAATTGGTCCATTTAAAATTCTCTATTAAGAAGGAACTGTGGCTTATAGACTCGTTTTACCGCCAAGTATGTCGCGTGTTCATAACATTTTTAACGTATCGATGTTACGTAAATATGTGGATGACCCGAACCACATTATTGATTTAGAACCGGACGAGATAGCGGATAAATTAACATATGAAGATGTACCTGTTAAAATCTTGGATAAGAAGGATCATATTCGACACTCAAAGGTTATACCTCAAGAGTTAGAATCTAACGAAGTGTCTTCATTTGTTCGGTATACCAGGTACGTACATAAATTTTGAGGGTGAAATTTCATAAGGAGGTGAGATTATGAGACCCCAAATTTTACGAATAAAGATTTAAATTTCTCGAAATATTTTTTTTTTATTATGGTGTGGATTTAATATAATGTTATAGTTGTGGTCAATATTTATAAATTTTGCAAAGTATGCAAGTTGTTATATAATATTAGATTGGTCGGGAAATATTCTTTTTGTCGGGGAATATTCGTACGACGGTACAATCATTGGTGGACCCCAAAACGGAATTATTGTCGGATTGAGAAAACGACAAAAATATTTTTATAAAAATAACGACGAAAGTTTTACCATTAATACTGTTGAACTACTCGGTAGTAAAAGAACAGTAATACGCATGGTTGCATAATAGTACACGGTATTGATTATTGATGCTTATGTGAGAAGTCATTCAGTTTTGTTCAATTATTGCTTCAGTAATTGTTGCATAGTATCCCACGTTATTTGATTCAATTATTGTCGATATTTTATATATTATTAAATCAATAATTGAGATGACAGAGTTATTAATATTATTATTTGTAATATTAATGATGTCCAGAAGTTCTGTCAAGGAGAGGTTTGGTCACCTAATTGCGCGATAATATGGAGAAATCCTTATTAGGAAGCCCCCTCTTTCGTGGGAATGACCTGGTAGATTAATAGTGTAAATTATAATAATGATGATGAAGTTTTATTTTATTAGTATTATTAATGTAATAAAACAAAAAAACTTTTTATATAAAACGGAATACTTTTATAAAGTTGTTTGTTTTATTAGACAATAATTAGAATATATTATATTTTATTATGCATAGTGTTTTGCATAGTAAAATCTTTTTATATAAAATAGAATACTTTTATAAAGTTATTTGTTTTATTAGGCAATTATTAGAATATATTATATTTTATTATGCATAGTGTTTGAATAGTGTCAGCATAGTGTTTGCATAGTAAAATCTTTTTATATAAAACAAAATACTTTTATAAAGATATTCGTTTTATTAGATTATAAATAGAATATATTTTATTTTATTTAAAAAGATTTTGTTTTATTAGAATATTTTATTAAATCATTCTGGACCGTCCGTTTAAAAGTGAATCAATCTGGACCGTTAATGAATTAGTTACTATTCAATTCATTCTTCTATAAATAGAAGCTCATTCCTTCATTATTTTTTACGAATTCACTTAAACTCTAGAGAGATAAAACTATAGAGAATTCTTTTTCTATAATCTTGAGCGTATTTTCTGTTTTAAAAAGCATTGAGCGTAGTGCAAGTTTCTTCAAGTATATCCCCGCCCTACCCGTCGGAGTACTCTTCTTTATAAGGTAAGGGATAATATTTGTTGTACTCGTAAGGGGTATTATTTCTTTCGTATTCATGAAGAGAACTTCTGTTATTCCATTTTTTTTATTCTGTTGGAAAAACCTGTATATGCGGTCTACCCTATACTTGGTAAAATTCTTCTATTATTCCATTCTTTATTATTATGTTGGACTAACCTGTCTATGCGAAGTACCACATACATGGTGAAATTCTTCTGTTATTCCATTCTTTATTATTTCGTTGGAACATCCCGCCGATGCTTAATTTCGCGACTTTGACCGGTTTCGTTATTTATTATTACGTTTAGAATATCTTTCGTGCAATGCGCTTACGCATGACCTGGTTCCGTTATTTATTATTTTGTTGGAACATCATGTCAGTGCGAATTTTGCCTGACCTAGTTCCGTTCTTTATTATTCTGTCGGAATATCCTGTCTGTGCGTTTATGCATGACCTGGTTCCATTCTTTATTATTCATTGGGAATAACCCGCTCATGCGATCTATCGCACGCATGGTGAATCCTTCTGTTATTCCATTCTTTATTATTCCGTTGGAATAACCTGTCTATGTGGATTACCACATGCATGGTGAATGATCCTTTGTATTCAATCATTATTAAATTGTGGAAATGATCTCAGACACGTGGATTTACCGCACGCCGCTTAAAATCCATTTTATTTCATATATTCTATTATACTCAGTTGGTTAAAGTTTTGACTTCTATACTCCATAAAATTAGTGGAATATCCTTGATATTTGCGCTTCATCTAGTATCTTTTCAAGGAAATATTCTTCTGAGCATTCTTGAATTTTACTCTACAAAGAAGTATCCTGTTGACAATTTGGACGTTTTTAGTTCCTGGATAAATTAATTCTTGAACTTGTTTTATTGAATTATTATGTCATTGTCATCATCCTCATGTTTATATTATGTTGAAAGTCATTTGTGGCCTGTAGTGCATAGATGGACTTGGTATGATTATGACCAGGGATTATTCGGTATAATCATGACATAATGTTACAAATGATGTGGAAAAAGTCCTCATTGGCCCGTAGTGCATTGATGGACAATTTTTGGTATGATTATGGCTATGGATTCTCTTCGGCCAAGGGTGCAAAGATGAATTGTTTTATGGCATGATAAGGACCGTTGATGAAAACATGATTATCTTTAGCCCGCAGTGCATGGATAATTCGTGGTCGTGATACTAAATAATATCCTTGGCCTGTAGTACAGGGATGATTTGATGATGTGAATTATTTATTAAGCTGAGTTTCAACGATAAAAGTGATGAAAAACCTTTTAAATCATAGAGGATAGTAAATTTTATTCTCTACTTGACTCTTCTAATGGATTGCTTGTTCCGCTGCCGTTACACTTGATGTTTGTTATATTGTATCAGTTTAACACTGTTGAAGGCTAATGATAATTTATTCTGCATTATCTTATTCATAATATTTCTTATTGGGCTAGTTGAGCTCACCATTTTTGCTTTCATTGTTCTTTTTAGGAAATGAGAACGTAGCAGGGACTAGTCGAGGAACGGAGTGACGGTCCAGATGATAGCATTAGTAGTCCTCACTATTCTATGAAATAGTGTGATAATAAATGTAATAAGATTGAATTTGAGTGTGAATATTGTCTAGATGACAATATTCATGTTAAAACTCTTAGATTATGTTTTGTCGTATTTTGAGTTGAATATCGCCTGTAAGATGATTTGTATTAAAACTCACAACTCATGTTGTATAATTAAGTTGTATTTGAATTTTGTACCATGTATTTGGCGACTTAAGATGGGTGATGTATACCTATTTTGGGGGCGTCACATTAACGATGTCTAGAAGTTCTGCCAATGAGAGGTTTGATCACCTAATTGCGCGCCAATAGGGAGAAATCCTTATTGGAAAGCCCCCTCTTTCCTAGGAACGACCTGGTCGATTAATAGTGTGAATTATAATAATGATGATGAATTTTTGTTTTATTAGTATTATTAATGTAATAAAATAATTTCTTTTTTATATAAAACAGAATACTTTTATAAAGTTATTCGTTTTATTAGACTATAAATAGAATATATTATATTCTATTATGCATAGTGTTTTTCATAGTAAAATCTTTTTATATAAAATAGAATACTTTTATAAAGTTATTCGTTTTATTAGACTATAAATAGAATATATTATATTTTATTATGCATAGTTTTTGCACGGTGCATGCATAGTGTTTGCATAGTAAAATTATTTTATATAAAATAGAATACTTTTATAAAGTTATTCGTTTTATTAGATTATAAATAGAATATATTATATTTTATTTAAAAGATTTTGTTTTATTAGAAAATTTTATAGTAAACCAATCTGGACCGTCCGTTTAAAAGTAAATCAATCTGGACCATTCAGGAATTAGTTACTATTCAGTCCATTCTCCTATAAATAGAAGCTCATTCGTTCATTATTTCTTACGAATTCACTAAAAATCAAGAGAGAGAAACTATAGAGAGAAAGAAGAAAAGTATTCTGCTACTTTACTACTCCTATATCCAGTTTGTTCTAAGGTAAGGGATATTATTTCTCTCATATTCATGAAGAGAGCTTCTGTTCTTCCATTCTTTATTATTCTGTTGGAATAACATGTATACGCGGTCTACCCTATACTTGGTGAAATTCTTCTGTTATTCCATTCTTTATTATTATGTTGGAATAACTCATCATGCATAAGGCACCGCATACATGGTGAAATTCTTCTGTTATTCCATTCTTCATTATTATGTTGGAACATCTTGTATGTGCGTTACGCATGACCTGGTTCCGTTATTTATTATTCTGTTGTAATATCCTGTCTGTGCGTTTACGTATGAACTGGTTCCATTCTTTATTATTTTGTCGAAATATCCTGTCTGTGCGTTTACACATGACCTGGTTCCATTATTTATTATTCTGTTAGAATAACCTGTCTGTGCGGTCTATCGCATGTCTAATGATTTCTTTTGTTATTCCATTCTTTATTATACTCAGTTGGTCAAAGTTTTGATTTCTATACTCCATGAAATTACTGGAATATCCTTGATATTTGCGCTTCATCCAATATCTTTTCATGGAAATATTCTTCTGAGCATTCTTGAATTTTACTCTACAAAGAAGTATCATGTTGATAATTTGGACGTTATTAGTTCCTGGATAAATTAATTCTTGAACTTGTTTTATTGAATTCTTATATCATTGTCATCATCCTCATGTTTATATTATGTTGAAAGTCATCTGTGGCCAGTAGTGCATAGATGGACTTGGTATGATTATGACCAGGGATTAATTGGTATAATCATGATCGTAATGTTGCAAATGATGTGGTAAAAGTCCTCATTGGTCCATAGTACATTGATGGACAGTTGTTGGCATGATCATGACCATTGATGAATACACGAATATCCTTGGCCCGTAGGGCATGGATAATTTATGGTTGTGATACTAATGAATATCCTTGGCCGTAGTGCTAGGATGATGTGGATTATTTATTAAGTTGAGTTCCAGTGATAAAAGTGATGAAAAACCTTTTAAATCATAAAAGATAGTAGATTTTATTCTTTACTTAACTCTTTTAATGGATTGCTTGTTCCGCTGCAGTTAAACTTGATGTTTGTTATATTGTATCAGTTTAACACTGTTGAAGACTAACGATAATTTATTCTGCATTATCTTAGTCATAATATTTCTTACTGGGCTAGTTGAGCTCACCCTTTTACTTTCATTGTTCTCTTCAGGAAATGAGAACGTAGAAGGGACTAGTCGGGGAACGGAGTGATGGACCAGATAATAGCATTAGTAGTCCTCACTATTCTGTTAAATAGTGTGATAATAATTGTAATGAGGACTCAATTGAGTGTGGATATTGTTTAGATGACAATATTTGTATTATAACTCACAGCATATGTTTTTGTCGTATTTTGCACGACTGTTGTATAATTAAGTTGTATTTGAATTTTGTACCATGTATTTGGCGACTCAAGATGGGTGATGTATACCTATTTTGGGGGCGTCACAGTTGGTATCAAAGCTTAGGGATATGATCCCTGGCTGAGATTTGAGACAAGAACTAGGAGGGGAGAGGCGGGGAATTCCTTCGCTAGTATGACCTACCTAAGTTTCTTTGGCATTTAATTGGTCGGTCAGAGTATAGGGATAATATATTGCATGTCAATTAACCTTTGTTTTGTGGCAGTATTTGAAAATGGCATCCGAGAATGTTGAGATTAGGAATGGAGCACAGGAGAATGTTGAGTCTCCACAGACCAATAATCAGGATAATGTGCATTAGGAAGGCGAGAATCCTCAGGCAAACAACAACACTGACCAGATGATGGACGATGGAATGTTCAGAGGCTTTATGAAATTCATGCAACATCAGGCAAGAGCGGCTCCTGTACAAAATGCAGGTGGAAACACTGGCAACTCTCGGACGGTCACCGCTAAGCTGTTCAAGGAATTGGGACCACCGGAGTTTTTTGGAGAGCCAAAACCACTTAAGGAAGAGATGTGGATAAAGTAGATCAACAAGATATTTGATATCTTGGGATGCTCTGAGGAGAAAAAGGTTCCCTTTGCCACCTTCATGTCATAAGAGGCAGACATTCTTGGTGGGAATCAGAAAGCGTACTCAACTTGCATGATCAAGATGTCTTAGGAGAAGTTCCAAGAACTGTTCAATAATAAGTACTTTCCCAAAAGTATTCATCATATGAAAGAGGTAGAGTTCATTAAAGTGGAATAAAACAACATGACCGTGTCGCAGTACGAAGCCAAGTTTGTCGAGCTGTCCCGGTTTGCGTCCCATTTGGTTGATAATGAGGAGAGATTGACACGGATGTTTCTAAGAGGTTTGAAACCCGAGATACGTCAATACCTCATTTCTCATAAACTTTTCTTGTATTCAGATGTTGTTATTAGGGCTCAGTTATTGGAGCGCGATAATGATTCAACCCAACCAAAAGAGAGCAGCCGACAAAATGATAATACTAGTGAAAGTAGTCATCGAAGCGGTGACAACAAGCGTGGAGGGAATCAACATGCCAGAAATGGTAACCACTTCGATGGTAATCACGGTCAAAACAATAAGAGTGGACATTTCAAGAAGAGGAGATTCAACAATGATGGAAAGACATCAGCATCAGCACCCATTGTTAAGGAAGGAGAACGACCACCTATCATATGCTTCAAATGTGGAGGGGAGGGACACATCAGTCCAAACTGCGTGATTCCATCCAAAGCATGTTACAATTGTGGAAGAGAAGGCCACCTGGCCCAATTTTGTCGTGCACCGAAGATAAGTCCAGTTGGGATGGAGGCATCAAAGGCCGTCCCAGATAAGACAAAACCGGTAGTTCAAGGGAGAACGTTTGTCGTGACCTCCCAGAAAGCAAGGAACCCGAACGAGGTCATCACGGGTAAGCTTATCATAAACTCCAGCGAAGTATATACCTTATTTGATACCGGTTCTACCCATTCTTTTATTTCTCCTACTTGCGCTCAACGTTTAAATTTGACTCCGGAGAAATTAGACTTTGACTTATCTGTGGAAACTGTGTTGGCAGAAACCTTCATTACATCCACTGTTTATAAGTCTTGTTTGGTTCAAATCGGTACCCTCACATTACCTGTCGATCTTATTTCATTGAAAATACTTGCATTTGACGTAATTCTAGGGATTGATTGGTTAACTACTCACCATGCAAAAATTGATTATTTTCGTAAGGTTATTAGCTTTCATATTCTTAACCAACCTATTATAAAAATTCAAGCAACCAAACCATTAAAATCAATCACTGTCATCTCAAGCCATAAAGCTATTCGCTTATTGAAAAATAGATGTCAAGCTTTCTTAGCTCATGTCACAGATCTAAACAAAAATACGTCATTTTTGAGTGATATTTCTATTGTTAATAAATTTCCTGACTAATTCCCTAAAGAACTTCCTGGCCTACCCCCAGAACGTGAAATTGAATTTTGTATCGACCTTGAACCCGGTACAAAACCCATTTCCAAAGCCCAATATCGAATGGCTCCTATTGAACTTCAGGAGTTAAAGACCCAACTGCAGGAATTGTTAGACATTGGCTTTTTTCGTCCTAGTACTTCTCCTTGGGGTGCTCCTGTTCTATTCGTGAGGAAGAAAGATGGGAGTATGCGACTTTGTATTGATTATTAAGAATTGAATCATGTCACCATCAAAAATTGGTACCCATTGCCACGTATTGATGACCTGTTTGACCAGTTGCAAGGTGCCAAATTCTTTTCAAAGATTGATCTTCGTTCCGGATATCACCAATTGAAGATTAGAACCGATGACATTCCAAAGAGGGCTTTTAGAACTCGGTACGGGCATTATAAATTCCTAGACATGTCTTTTAGATTGACTAATGCTCCTGCTGTTAGGTTTATAATATTCATGAACGTAATCAAATTGCAAAATTATGCGGAAACTTGTAAAAATCATAGTTTTAAAATTTTACAAACCATATACCCGGATCACCCTTTATGCACAATTATTAATTAAACGAAAAGATAAAGAATAAAATCATACCCTTGAAGATCGAGCTTCCTCAGGTACAAGTTCACCTCCAAATCCTTTCCCGTTCAACTTGAATCCACCGGGTTTGGTTCCTTCCTTTAATCAACGTTAGCCACCCAAGTGTTTGGCCTCTAGAGGTGATCCACCAAGGAATAATAAGAATTCAAGAAGATGGGTATTTGGCTCAAACCCTAGTTTTCTATCTCTATATAAAAGAACGTACTCTCCAACAAATTGGAATTATTACGTATGTTGTAAAAGTCAACAACCACATCACCCATAATAAGACTCCTCTTATTTATAGATGTGGGCAACCCACCTTAACAATTAAGGAATTGGGTTTTATTTAATTAATTAAATTCTTTTAATTAATTAAGCTCCCTAATCTTATTAGGGATAATTAATTAAACTCCTTTAACTAATTTTCCTTCCTAATCCAATTAGGAATAAATGAGAGTACTTATATTAAATTAATTCCAAAACTCTTTTAGAAATTAAAATAATAATAATAATTGTAATAATATTAATAAGACTCCTCTTATTAATTTATATTTAATATTTCTAAAATATTAAATAATAAATATTAAGCTATTTAATTTATTCTATCACCATAGATTAAATTAAATATACATAATATATTATTACAATTATGCCATTAACTTCTTAAATAATTATTCTTCCTTTTATGGTGTGACCCTTTAGGTTCTCCATATTAAACCAGGTTGTGAATAAATCAATTAGAACAATTCTAATCTTATTTAAATAAATAAATTAAACAATTAATTTATTTAAATAAATAATATTTATTCTACAATAGGGATAAGCCTCCCTAGCGATCAACGACTTTCCAGATAATATAGATTTCAACATTAATCATAAAAGAACCTTTGAGTAAATAGTTACCGTACAATTCAATCCTTCCACCATACAATGTCCCAATTAAATATAAGACATGGAATTCATTGTCAAGTCTTATTTTATTTAATTATATGTATTTCGATCCTTAAATGCACAACTCTAAATAATGCAAATTAGAAACTTCTTTCTAATTTCATTACGCTTCGCCAAGGATTCTTGGGTTGTCATTTATCGAATCACATAGGACATTTCTCTTCTTTTAATAAGTGGTAGATTCTTTATTGATCATACATTATCTCCATGTACAACTTATTATACCCAAGCATACCCTTTGATATACCTAAGGGTCTTAAGGAATAAGTCAAAGTATAACTCATCATACACAAGATACTATGATGATCTCAAGTCCAAGGATAACTTCAGACTACTATCACTCTGAGAATTCTATTGACAGCAAATAAAACTCCATTAGGTATTCCTTAGCGAGCCACGTTCAAAGAAACTTATTCTCTAATAAGCACCTACATACTTGCTTTAGTGTCTCCACACAAATGATCATGAGATCAATCATCCTCATCCAATGAGCAAGCAACGTATGTACCAATCTATCCGGATTCACTAATCCCCAATTTTGTAATCCAATGATTGGGAACTATTTTAGTTTTAAGCTTTCTAAGAATTTAGATCTCATTAGAATGATCATCATCATTATTCTAAAAGCATTGCTTAAAACTATGGGTTTATCACATATTATAAAACAAAGATCATGTAGATAATTAAAAGCCTTTAATAAATTAATACTTTTATTAATAAATGAATAAGATTGTTACAAAGTATATACTTTATCATCAAACATGATTGGCTTATGTGCATACTACTTTCAATCTCCCACTTGCACTAAAGCCAATCATCATGGTATCTCATACTCTTCTTCTCTAAGTGACGATTATCCTGCTGTTGGATAAGCTTTAGTTAATGGATATGTAATGTTGTTCCTGAGAGTCCACTATCTCTATAGTGATTTCCCATCTTTCAATGATTCTAATAATCAAATGAAAGTGCCACAACACATGTTTAGATCAAAGATGAGACTTAGGAACTATTCCTAGTTCTGTAATGAACTTTTAATCCAAACAATCAACTTGCAGCTTCATTTATAGGTATATACTTTGTCTTTATCACTAAACCAAAGAACTCTTTTTTGTCGTTTGGAACCTTTTCAATTCATCGCACCACTTGCTCAAGGTAACCCTTTACCTTAAAGTGGATTTTTCTTGTCGTCTTGGTCTGTTTGAAAAACTTGAGTCTGTTAAGCCCTCTAGTTTTAATTAAGACTCACCATGAATATGATCACATCTTTAGTGTCGGTTAAGCACTTTAAGATGTTTTTCACTGACTCATAGTGAATGTCTCCATAATATGACTAATCAACATCAGGTCTCGTACATTTCATTGCATACATGATTGTCACTCATGCGACCTCTCTTTTCAGGAGTCTGTGGGGACTATTAAGAGAGATACACTCCATAGCTCATCAACATGAGACATCTCTTGGAGTTTGCCATGCTAAACGACTTTAGCATCAAATGAATATACGTTCCTTGGGTTAAGCTGAGCATCCTTTTAAATCTATCTATATAGATTTATATCCCCAATTTAGATACTCTTCCAAATCATTCATGGAGGTTATGTTTAGACAACTTTATCTTTACTGATTGTAGCATTGGTATGTAATTCCTCATCCGTAGTATATCAACATATAATACTAGAAATTTCACGACGCTCCCACTGACCCTTTTGTACACACTAGAAGTCTTACCTCATCGAATGTAACTCTGGATCATCATCTTCTATGATGTGTACCTCATCATCATCATTCATGATGAATCCATACCTCCTAGGTATCTTCGGTACTATTCCAGATTTATGATTTGGTTGTGGCACAATAGGTCTATCTACAGGTTCCTCTTATTTGACTTATAGTATTTTGTAGATCATGAACTCTTTAAGATCTATAATCCTCCCACTAGCCCCTTCAATGATAAACAACTTTATCTTAGAAGGTAGCGTGTTTCGAAATAAACACCTTTTGCTAAGTAGGATTATAGAACATTTACCCTAAACTTACTTTAGGATGTCCCATAAATCTGTATTTGTCAAATCTTGTCCCAAGCTTATCCTTTGAAACCGTTTCACATAAGTTGGACAACCCCTTATCTTAATATACTTAAGATTAGGAATCCTCCCTGTCCATAACTTTTATGGAGTCTTGAAATTTGGATTTTGAGGTTACCTTTTCGTAGATATGCGACCATTTCTAGGACATGATCCTAAAAGGATCTTTGGAATGTCGGTAAAATCATTTTGGACCGTACCGTATGTTCAACAAGGTATGATTTTTCCTTTCGAGATACATCTATCAATTATTACGTATCATGAGGTGTCCATTATGAGAAAAACCATTTGAGATGATCTAGAAACTTATTGCACAAGTATTTATTCCTTGATCTAATCAAAGAATCTTAATACTTTGCCAATTTGTTTCACTTCTGAATTCTTTGAACCTTTCAAATAATTCACACTTGTATTTCAACAAATACATACATTCAACTCTTTGAATGATCATCTCCTTTTCTTATACTAGTTTGTTCAATTTACAAAATAATTTTTCACGTAAGTCAAGTATACAAAATCCATTAAGTAATCTTTCGGTTCTATACTTAAACATTATTATTATAAATAGAACAACAATTGTTCTTAATTATAATACCAAAATTTTATTGTCCAACAATAAAATGGAAATAATGTTTCTAACAAGAATTGGAATACATTAACAACTTATTGACTTAATAGATTTGCCGTGGCGGTGCTAAACTATAAGTTTCTATAGCTAATGCAAACAACCTTTGCTTCATTTTCCACACATAGGATTACTTATCTTTGTTTAACTTTCTACTTACGCTTGGTCCTTCATAAATCTATATTTATGTTAACTAAAGTCGGTATACAATACCCAAGTAGAACCTTGACTTAAAGAAAAAATTATTTTAAATCATGAACAAATTTGTATTTGTAACCAAAACTTCACTAAACTTCTTTGGTTAGCCTCTGCAAGATGCTTCTTGCAGTTTCTTTCCAGTGTCCAGGCTTATAGCAGTGGAAGCAAACTCCTTTGCTATCCATATCAGTTTTGTTCTTATTATCCTTTGTTTTTGCCTTTCTATATACCTCCTTTGAATCGTTCTTCTTTTCAGAAGATCCTTTGGCCCCTACCAGTAAGACTTGATCTTTCTTGGTTGGAAAGTGACTCTCAACATTTTTCAATATGTTAAGCAAATCAGCGAGGCTGATATCTAGCTTGTTCATATGAAAAATTCACAACAATTGTGAAAGGAGTCCGGGAGTGAGTGCAAGATTAAATCTTGGCTCAACTCTCCATCCATGATAAAACTCGTTATCCTAATTGATCAATCAAATTGATAATGTTAAGGACTTTTATCTGTACTGTAGTGTCATCGGTCATTCTAGATCGGAAGAGCTCATTAGATATCTGATATCTATCAGTCCTACTTTCTTCACCATCAACTACTTGATGTGCAGGAATATAGTAGGAGCATCCATAGTTTCATGCTGACGCTGAAGCTCGTTACTCATGGATGCTAGCATGATGCATTGAGCCAACTGTGCATCATCTTGCCACTTTCTAAAAGTTGCAATGTCTTCCTCAGAGGCATTGTCCGCAACCATTGCAGAGATAGACGTATTAAGGACATAAGATAACTTTTCAGCCATGAGAACTATTCTCAAATTCCTTTACCAATCCGTTTAATTGATTCGGTTAATTTAGCATCTAATATGCTTCAGCAGTTGATAGTAATTTTAGACATTGTAAAATTCGTAAATGAATTTGTAATTAACAACATTTTAACATAC